>OZ012736.1:467521591-468121591 GCA_963859935.3 Lathyrus sativus | reverse complement strand
GAACTATCATCCGCGAATAACTTATTATCGCTTTCCCAAGTGATGTAAGCTCTTCTAGGCTTACCTTGTTTCTTTTGTGAGCGATTACTTTCCTTTCCTTTGTCCTTCTTCATTAATGGAAAATTCGGCTTATAGTGCCCGGATTTTCCATAATTAAAGCACAATCCTCTTGCTTTACCCCCTTATTCCCTTCATTCTTGGGAGACCTTGATTGTCTTCTAAAAATTGACGAGATTCTTTTTGAAATGTTGGATACCATTCTTCTTTACATAGCAATTATATCGCTTCACAAACAGCCTCATATCCTCATTCATTTCTTTATCATCATCATCACTCGAGTCGTAATCAATAGCTCCTTTGCGGAGGACTTTGAAGAAGATGATTTTAGAGCTATAGACTTTTTTCCGTAGTTTTGGTTTTTTCTTTCTTTTCCTTTTTCTCAAATTGCTCAAGACTAAGAAGTACTTGCTCATGTTCTTCGAGCTTTCTAAAAAGAGTTGTAAGGTCCAAAGTCATAAGATCGTTTGCTTCCTTTATGGTTGTGACCTTTGGTTGCTACTCCCTGGTAAGACATCTTAAAACTTTGTTAGTAGCAACATCATTGGAAATTGGTCTACCAAGTGAATTTATTCTATTGATTAAGTGAGAAAATCTCTTTTGCATGTCGGCAATGGTTTCCCTTTGCTTCATGTGAAAGAGATCAAACTCTTGAGTCAAAGTGTTGATTCGAGCTAGTTTGACGTCATTAGTTTCCTCATGGGCAACTTGCAATGAGTCCTACATAGCTTTAGCAGTGATACAATATGGAACTCTATAATATTCATCAACTCCCAAGGAGGAGATCATAATATTTCTAGCCTTCCAATCATAATTGTACTTTTTCTCAACTTCATCATTCCATTGTGCTTCAGACTTAGGCACAACAATGTTATTTTCATCGGTCATAGTAATTTCTATAGGACCGTTCAATATAACGTTTCATACCTTTCTATCAATGGAATTGATATGCACGCGCATATAATCCTTCCAGTAACTATAGTTTTCACCATTAAAAATAGGTGCTCTATTGTAAGCTCCTTTTGGTTCGCTTGCCATATTCTAAGAAGTTATATGCGAAGCACGGAATGAAATGGTGCTCTTGATACCACTTGTTAGACGATGACAATGATCTAGAAGGGGGGTTGAATATATTACTTATTCTAAACAAAGTCGGCACTTAAGATAAATTGGTTTTTAAAATTTTAAGCGAAAGCGACCAAGGAACTGCAATCGTCTAAACAAATTGTTACCAAAAAGATCGGATATACGCTACGCCTATATGGAATATCGATAAAGATGAGAAATTGAATCAATAGTTTGAAGATAAATCAATCAGATTTTGTTGAAACAAAGTTGATCAATTACCAATGCTTATGGAATATAAATCAAATTGAAAAACAACTCAAACGTTTGTATTCAAGCAATTAGTCGAACACTTGGTGTGCGAAACACTCCAAGTAAAACTCACTAAGTAAACATAGTGCCAATATTTTCCAATTACAATCAAATGGATTGTAATGAAGTTTCTAAAAATGTTTCAGCACTACCATAAACCAGAATTTTAGTCAACCAATATGTTTGCGCACAAACTTAAAATTCAGCAATAAAAATAGTAAAAAGAGAGAACACCAATTTGTTGAGGAAATTCCCCTGTCGTCCTCGCTCGGGGTACGTCTTCCCTCAATTCTAAAAATAGAATTAAGACATATATATATATATATATATATATATATATATATATATATATATATATATATATATATATATATATATATATATATATATATATATATATATATATATATATATATATATATATATATATATATATATATATATATAACCTGTTGCAAATTATTTTTACAAGAGAAGCAATAGAAATCAAACACTCAATTCCAATCGTTGATGCTGAGCCTATGCCTTCTCTTCCCTTGATTCAAGATGAATCAAGTCCTTCGAATATGATGAGTAAACCTCCGATTATGACACCACCTTTGAATAACCCTCTGGTCTTCAAATCTTGCCCGACTGATTTCAAACACCCACAATTCTAACCCAAACCTTCCTTCCATAATCCTCCGGTTAACGCTACTAAATCGACAGAACCTCTCGTTCTTCAATTACCTTCGCTCGACTGAATTTGTGAAGGAACAATTTGTGCAAAACCCCCAAAATATAAGATTCTTAGAGGACAAAACCCTAAAGATTTTATTCAAGAAAACCCATTGATTTTTCAACTCAAACCCGATATACCGATCCTATGTTTGGACGTTATCACCTTAATGATGAAGAATGCACACAAAAAATGATTATGTGTATTTGTTGAGAAAATGCAAGAAAGAGGATGAAGATGATGAGAACCAAATCAATGTATATTTTCACTTTTCTTGTTGTCTTATGAAGAATGAGCTAACTCAATATATATGCAAAGCTATAACCACATAACCAACATAATAGACACTTTGAATGATAAATGTAACAGAAAAATAATGTGAAACGAGCGAACGGTCGACCTAAAAATAACGGGGGTCGACCCGAGCTCTCTCGAATTCAAAATTATGCAGAAAAACGCTCTTTGCATTGACCGGAACAGATTCATGCGTCGGTGCAAAGCAACTCAATTTTGAAAAATACAAATGTATACAGTATGAGTTGATCGGAGGTTCAATGCAAGCTCTCTCGAGAGCAAATCATAAAAAATCACTTCTGCATGAGTCGACCTAAGTAAGCTTTGAGTCGACTCAAAGATTCAGAACATGCAAAAATACTGATTTTGATATTTTTAGCTATTTCTAAGTGTTCCTAATGCATATCTAACTCAACGAACATGATCAAACTCATATAGAACGCATATAGTGCTTTTTCTATCTGAACTAAGACACATTTTTGATAAATGCTTGACATTAGAAAAATAACAGATGTATATGTGACTCGATGATACCGTCCAAAATACATGTTTGTAACTATATATATTTTGACATCATTAAAACAAGTATAATCAAGTATTGAGACACTTTGCCCTTACAAAAGTGTCTACGTAAGGTACTTGGTTATCAACGATGTATCTTCCTATAACATTATTATTGGTATACCTTCTTTTAATGTTATAGAAGCAACTTTGTCCACCCTGTATCTCACTCTAAAATATCCGCTGGAGGATGAGTGTGAAGGAATAATAAAGGGTAACCAAGAAATAGCAAGAAAGTGTTATGAATATAGTCTAAGGCCCAAGAAAAGAAATCATGTCGATGAACCAACAAGGAATAATCATGTAAAGATGAACCTGGTGGACATAGATCCAAGGGAGGACCCGGTAGAAGATAGTCTTACACCTATGGAGGAGGTGAAAACGATACATATTGATGCCATGTCATCACAAACAACCCATATTGGTTCAGGCTTATCCCCCGAGGAAGAAGCCGAGGTCATCAAAATATTAAGGGAAAATATAGACCTGTTCGCTTGAAAGCCAGCGGATATGCCCATAATTGATCCTAATATAGTCTGCCACCATTTAGCATTGGATCCTACCATCAAGTCGGTAGCATAGAGAAAAACGAAGAAAGGTGAAGAAAAGAGGAAGGCCGTAGAAGATGAAGTTGGAAAGCTCATGAAGGTCGGTTTTATCAAGGAAATCAGCTACCTGACGTGGTTGGCCAACATAATCATGGTGAAAAATAAATCTGGGAAGTGGCGAATGTGTGTGGATTTCACCAACTTGAATAAGGCATGGCCAAAAGATTCATATCCACTCCCTCATAAAGACAAACTCATAGATAGGGCTTACAATTTTCGCCTTCTTAGTTTTTTAGATGCATACTCAGGGTACAATTAGATATGAATGAATCTGGTAGATGCATCCAAAACAACATTCATGACGAACATAAATAATTACTACTATAAAGTGATGCCCTTTGGATTAAAAAATATAGAGGCTACTTACCAGAGACTGATGGACATGGTGTTTGCCTCACACATAGGACGAAACCTTGAGGTGTACGTGGACGATATGGTGGTAAACACTCTAGAAATTAGGAAGAACATTGAAGATTTAAAAGATACGTTCCCCTTAATCCGTGGTTATAGTATGATATTAAATCCCGACAAATGCACATTTGGAGTACAAGCCAGGAAATTTATCGGGTTTATGTTAACCAACCGAGGGATATAAGCAAATCTGGATAAGTTTCAAGCAATCATTAACATGAGGAGCCCATCGACGGTGAAAGAGGTACAATAGCTAACAGTCCATTTGGCCACCCTATCACATTTTTTATCTTGTGCAGAAGACAAGTCGATTCATTCTTCATTACGGTGAAGAAGTCGGCGAAGTTCCAGTGGACGGAAGAATGCGAGGAGGCTTTTAAAGAAGTAAAGCACTTCTTTTCTACACCTCCCATTTTAGTGCGGCCAAAAGAAAAGAAACCACTCATTTTGTACCTAGCCGTGTCAGAAAAAGCCATGAGCTCAAACCTAGTACAGGAAATCAAGGGAGGAGAAAAGTCGGTGTATTTTGTTAGTAAGGTACTAAAAGGGGCTAAATTATGTTACATAAGATCAAGCTCTCGCACTGGCGGTAGTAGTTACAGCTAGAAAGTTAAGGTACTACTTCCAGGGACACCCCATCATATTCAAAACTAATTATCCTATCAGGCATGTCTTGAAGAAACCAGATTTTGCAGGAATAATGGTTGTTTAGGCAGTAGAGTTGTTGGAATACGATGTAAAGTTCGTACCCAAAAGTAGCATTAAATCCCAAATGCTTGTCGAATTCTTAAACGAATTAAGTGGAACAATTTTAGAAGGAGCATCTTGCAAGTGGACATTGCCAGTGGATGGATCCTCTAACCTTAAAGGAAGCAGAGCAGGAATAATGCTAGAAGGACCAGGCGACCTAATACTTGAATATTCGTTATGTTTTAATTTTCAAGCTAGAAACAATCAGGCCGAATACGAAGCCTTAATTGAAGGAATAAAGTTATCAAAATAGGTCGGAGTAACGCACTTGGTGGTCATAACCGACTCATAGTTAATCACCAATCAAGTCAAAGGAGAATTCCAGACTAAAGATCCAGCATTTATCAGATATTTATAGAAAGCTCTTCAGATGTCCCGAACATTCGAAGAATTTGAAATAAATCACATTCCCTGGGAAGAAAATACCCGAGTTGATCTCCTAGCGCATTTATCAAGCACCAAGGGTAGTGGACTAAATAAAACATTGATTCAAGAAACCCTTGAAATGTCGAGCACAAAGGTCGAGGAAGTTATAACGCTGAGCGAGTCCAAAGGCTGAATGGCACCTATAGTCTGATATCTCACTCAGAATGAGCTACCTAGTGAAGAAGCAGAAGCAAAAAGGGTGAAAACAATATCTGCAAGATATATCACAGTAGCCGACCACCTGTACAAAATGGGTGGATCGGCCCATATGTTAAGGTGTATCTCAGAGGAAGACACAAATTTTGTCATGAAAGAAGTACACGAAGGAATTTGTGGAAGTCACATCAAAGGAATGGCGTTGTCAAGATTTTTTTTGAGAATGGGATATTAATGTCTGAGCATTTTACAAGATTGTGCATGATTTGTAAATCAGTGCGATAAATGTCAAGTGTTTGCTCCTTTTATCCATTCGCCTACAGAATCGTTCCACTCAGTGTTTTCACCGTGGTCGTTCTATCAATGGGGAAGAGATATCCTGGGTCCTTTTCTTGTGGAAGTTGGGCAACTAAGTTTTTTTATAGTGGTTGTTGATTACTCCACTAAATGGGTGGAGGTAGAAGCAGTAGCACAAATCACGACATAGAGATACATCGATTTTACTAGAGAGACATAATATGTTTTTTTAGTCTACCCGGAGTTATTATGTCTGACAACAGCATGCAATTCACTAGCGCCTCGATTATTGAATTCTGTAAGGATTTGGGAATACATAATAGCTTCATTTTAGTACAACATACTCAAGCAAACAGACAAGCAGAAGTAGTGAACAAAATCATTTAGACCGGGGATTATGGGTCGAATATTTACATGAAATTCTATGGTCTTATCATACTAAACCACATTCAACTACTCAAGAAACTCCCTTCAGGATGGTCTATGGCACAAACGTAATGATACCAGTCGAGATTCATACCCCGACATGGAGGTGTTTAGCTTTTAATGAAACACCAACTCTGAAGGCTTAAATAACTCGACAGATTTAGTGGATGAAATCATGGAGACAACTCACATTAGAGAATTCACGACTAAATAGAAAATTGCACAAAGGTTAAATATCAAAATAAGATAGAGAGGTTTTCACAAGGGAGACTTGGTGATAAAAAGGGTAATTGATCCTACGAAGAAGGGAAAGTTGGCTCTAAATTGGGAAGTTCTCTACCGTGTTCGTCAGAGGTTAGGTAACGTGGCTTACAAGTTAGAAAGATTGGAAGGTATTGAGATACCCCATACTTGGAATGTAACTAGCCTTAAGTTTTATCTCACCTAAATTATGTAATGAATGTATTAAATAAAAATGGCAGGATGCACTCTTTTCCCTTGTAAGAGAAAGTGTTTTTAATGAGGCATCCATAGTTAAAATAAATATCTTAATGAAACAAATCCTAGGATATGATCCAGGAAATCGGTTGCGGTTGGGCTATATTAATATACCTCTGGCCAAAGTTCAAGCAACTTACAAGCCTCTAGCAATATCGGTTGTGGCCGGACTACGTTAATATACCTCTGGCCAAAGTCCAAGCAACTTACAAGCCTATGGCATTACCGGCTGCAGCCGAGCTATGTTAATATACCTATGGCCAAAGTTCAAGCAACTTACAAGCCTTTGGAATTATCGGTTGTGGGGTACATTAATATACCTCTAGCCAAAGTCCAAGTAATTTACAAGCCTTTGGCATTATCGGTTGCGGCTGGACTATGTTAATATACCTCTAGCCAAAGTCTAAGTAACGTACAAGCATCTGGTATTATCGGCTATGGTCGGGCTACATAATATACCTGGTCAAAATCCAAGAAACTTACAAGCCTTTGGCATTACCGGTTGCGGCCTAAATATATTAATATACCTATGGCCAAAGTTCAAACAACTTACATGCCTCTGGAATTATCAGTTGTTTCCAGGCCACATTAATATACCTCTGGCCAAAGTCCAAGCAACTTACAAGTCTCTAGCATCATCGGCTGCGATAGGGCTACGTTGATATACATATGGCCAAATTCTAAGTAACTTATAATCCTCTGGAATACACGGCTTCACCTATGATATGATATTATATATCCAGTTTGACTAGAATTTAAGATATTATCTCCCTGGTATAGATCGATTATGATCAGACAATGTTCAATAAAACTTCGATGATCGGAGAGACACAAAACATATAACAAAAGGGGACAAGCATGATCTAAATAGGGTTCAACCAAGTGACTTAAACATATAACAAAGAAAAATGAACATAGTTCAAAAATTATTACAAAGGAACATCACCACGGATGGCCGGCCATTAATTTAAATATCATTTTGATCATTCTCTTGAATCTCAAGAGTAGGGTTGGTAGTTGTCATGTATGCTTGAACTTCTGCTCCAGGATAAGTCTCTTCCAAGTCTACCAACTGGCCATCCATCACAGTCTTAAATAAATCCATCCTCGATATATCAAGGTCATGCATGATGCATAGTGCTTGGGTTTTAGCTCTGTCGAAATCCTCATTGCTGGCAGAAAGAATGTCCACCTGGGATTCTTGGAGAGATTTCTTCAAGGTTTCATTTGTGGCACTAGTTTTCTCTAATTCAAGGACCAAACTAGCATTAGATGTTTCCATCTCTAAGCACCAGGATTCAGCAACCTCTTTTTGTTTTGTCAGTTCTCATAATAGTGACTCTCAATTTTCCTTTTTCTTGTTCATCTCTGACAGTTGTTTTCCAACTCTTCTACCTTATCACTTTGAACCTTTAAGTCGGCATTCAACAAAATCATCTCCCTAGAAAGAAGAGTCTCATTTTTCTTATGGGCCTTGTTCACTTCAAACAAACCTCGGGTCATCACTGCACATCTCATCAAATAGGCCCTAAGATTTTGAGTCAATTATTGAGCACCAGTAGTTTTTACCTTCCCGACATCCTCATTAGCATTTAGGTTATCATAAAGATACCTCAACCCATCGAAGTTTTTGGGCCAGAATTTAAACCCAGAGAAAGGTTGGGATTAATGGCTGCTATTTGTACCTTGCATGAGGGTGGTAATGGTAAGATCAGCTTGATTAACGTCGTCACTCATAAGAGTCTTAATTTTTTTGGGAGAAGGGGGCTTTGGGCATTTCAGAGTGGAAGAAGTAGTAGGCTGAGGCTCTGATAAGGCGGGTATCACTTTAGCAACGTCGATTTTCTTTCTTTTAAAAGCCTGGATTTAAATTCCTGAAAGATCACTTTTGGAGGTAGATTGGTCTCCACGCCTCGCCATAGCCTCAACCATCAACTTTTTCTGCTCTGAGAGTTTAAGGTTTGTCATCTTAGCTGAAACATAAGAGATCAAACCAGTAAAAAAGTGGCCAATAATATAATAACAATTCAACACATAAGCAAATATACATTACCCAAAAAGTTAAAGATATGCTCAGGATCATCGGTCATCTGTAAAAGATTGTTTTCTTTCACTACTCGTTAAGCATCCAACACGTGCAAGGATCGAAGTTCCAAGTCGTCAAATTTTTTGTAATCAAAACCCGAGATAGGTAATGGATTGTCTAACCAATAAATCTGGAAATGATGAATCCCATCAAGAACGTACATAACTTGCGGGCATCTTTTCTCATTTTTAACTCAGAGGAATTTATCCTTAAAATCCTTATAATCAGTGGTATATGCCTGTAAGAAACTCTTGTTTGGTATACCACTAAGGGAAACCCAACCTCCTTTTTCTACACCCTTTAACTCAAAGAACGAAAAAATAAAGCTAAGGTAGGAACTATACTAAAAGTATCACAAGCGCCTTGTAAAGCCCTAACCGTTAGGACGTAGTTGAGAGGACACTATGTTTAAAGTTTTAAGAAGCTCTGCCTCGAAATATTTGTTTAGGATAGGCCATACAAACCCTGTCACCTGTTACATAAGGCTCCAGTATAACATCCTTTTCATCTCCTGTGGAGGAAACTATAGTAGCAGAACGAAGCTTTGAGATGTAGCTTTCTTCGATAACGCTACGACCATAAATCAAAACTTCTTTATCTATCAATGATTCTATTTGCATCCATCTGGGTATCTAAAGAACTTAAGGAGGGAGATCCCATATCAACGTTACTATTAGGTGAAGGGATTTCATCATAAACTTCCTAAAGAATTTGGTCAAAGTCCTCTCTATTTAAATAACCCTCAAACTCTCGCATATGGACATTCCAAATTCTATTCTCATCACTAGCAATAAGGGTACATAAACATGAAGACATTAAAATAATAAAGCAAAAAATAAATAGTACCTTGAATCCAAGAGGAGGTATAAGGATCAACTAAAGCGCTTGAGAAGAGGATTTCCTGAAAAAATGCTTCGAACACAAAGCTGAGACTTTTTAAAATAATAAAGTTATAACGGTCAGGAGAGTTTATATCATGGGGTAATGATGAAAGTGGGATTTCCCATAAAGTCCAACATGAAAAGCAGAGAGAAAATTTTTATCATCATAAAAAAGTTGACAAGAATCAAATGCGAACCCGATCTCTTGGAAGAAAATTTCTGGATTATTTGTCCGAACACTACGTTTCAGATTAATCTAGTGCTCGAGGGGACTACACCCTAGAAATCATGTTGACCAGCCGAGGTACAAGCCGGTTATACACCAAAAAACATCTTCAAGAAAGAGTGTGAAGGACCGCCAAACATGATGGGAATGACAAATCGGAAGGTCACATGCATGCTTGTAAGTCGGATTCCGGTTAAGCGTAACTAGACAAAATAAGACTGATTTGAACTCATATGAACCAAGAAATATCTCGACCATACAAGTCGGGGGCGATGACAAAGCTCAGAAGCCATACAAATGGACACAAGAGACTATTATGAAATAATGCATTATGACTGGAGAGTTACAATCATTTAAGAGACGGGCGTTATAAGATGATTATGGAAAGCGGCGGAAGTTATAGGAAGATGAATTAGCAAAGAAAGACCTATGAATAAGGTATGCTTAAAAGAGAGGAGGGACAACTAATCCGCAATAAACATATAGAAAAGAAAAACCTTAACCATCCATCTAAGACTCTCCTCGAGGTATAACAGGGAGGTCAAACTTTTAGTGTTTTAGCAAGAACACCATATATAATAATATATTTCTATATAACACCCAAACCCATAAGGGGTCGGATCTGTGAATAAATACATGATCCTTGCCAAGCAAATTGCACACTAAATGTGATTGTAGGAAGCTTCACAAGTGGTGAAGAGTCGAGTTCATCATGAAATAGATATTCTCGTCAAGTAATGCACATTGTCAGCACCTCACTTATGGAAACAATTGTCTTGTTTGTGATTAAATTCTCAATAAGAGACACAAAGGGAGTATTACCTCACAAAAATGGCCCTATGGTAATTAACCTGCAAATATAGAATTATAATGTTATAAGGGTCATGATAGATCCTGACAGCTTAGTTTATGTCTTATATTGGGACACATTCGAAGGTTTAAAGATGGATCTTGAGCTTCTTCAGCCATTTAGGGGTTTGGTTGTAGGATTTTCTTGGGAGCAAATATAGGTCAAAGTATTGTCACGATGTTGACAATGTTCAAAAGAGGAGGGATCCCTAAGGCCATAAAGTGAGATACTTAATGGTGAATTCCCCTTACTTGTATAATATCATTATTGACGGGACAACTTTCAACGCCCTGAGAAATGTCCTCTCAAACTTTTATATAACAATAAATTACCTATTGGACAATAGGCGGGTAGGTGTGGTTAGAGACGATAAAGAAGTGGCAAGAAGATGTTACTGGGATAGTTTAGAGCTTAAAAGAAAAAGTGGAAATGCCCAAAGGTTAATTATGTTGAGTTGGACTCTAGGTATGGTTCTTTGGAAGATAGAATGACACCAATAAAAGAGTTGAAAATGATACAAATAGGTGCATATAATCATTAAACTACTCAGATAGGGACCTCATTAACTGAGGAGGAAAATAATGACATTGTCCAAGTGCTTTTGGAAAATGTTGACCTATTCACATGGGCACCATCCAATTTTCTCAGAATAGACCCTGGCATATAATTCTATCATCTTGTAATCAATCATGGATTCAAACTCATTACCCAAAGGAAGCACAAAAATGGAGAAGTTGGTATAACAATTATTGTCGATAAGGTAAAGAAATTGAAAGAGACTGTATTTATATAAGAATATAAATACTCAACTTAGTTAGATGACATGGTAAAGGTGAAGAAAACATCGAGCAAATGGCGAATATGTTCACCAATCAATACTATAATAAATACATTTAACCTCAGATGCAAAGTTGACCTAATCTCGTTTATAGAGGCGAGATGACAAAGGTTGTCATGAAAAGTTGCCACTTTACCCCTCAGTTTTAGAATAACCGAGGGGATAGTTGAAATGGTTATTGGTTCGATCCTCAGCAATAGCTTTTTATATTTTCAAAACTAGGGCCATATACCTCACGGTTTATGAACAAAACCGAGGGGAAAGATATTTTTTTAAATACTCGTTACATTATTTACACAGAATATTAATAAATTAATTTGTTTACCAACTACATTGTTTACATAGAATATTATATTGTTTATACAAAATATTAAAGTAAAAATGTTAAATCTGATTCATCATCATCGTTGTCGGTGAAGAACAAATGCTGGATATCTTTGGGGAAGAGCAAATGTTAGAGATCCTTGTTTCATTGATCTTGAGAAAGATCAAATGTATGATATAAAATAGAAGTTAGATACATAAAATAAATATCCAGTTATATAATTATTTTAGAACACAAACCTTAAACCCAAATAATTTTCTGCTCTTGCAATTCATCATAGAGAAAATTTTCCAAATAAAATAAATATTTCTTTTAAAGTTTAAAAGTTCTCGTGCCAAATGTTTCATTATAAATTTTTAATATTCAGAATGCTTTTATAATGAGGATTTTAGGTTTCACGCGGATCACTAATGACAGTATCTTGAGCGTTGATACTCATTAAATGGACAACAAAGATTTGCTTAAAGACGGTGGAAAACTTAATAAATACGCTTATATTTTTCTTTGGTTATTACTCAAAACTGAGGTAAACTGTGTTTCTTGTTAAATAAATAAAAAATATGTTCCATCACAAATGCCATGCACCTCTCAGTTCCCGTAAGAAAAACGAGGGGAAAATTTTTTTTATTTATTTTAAAATTACATTGTTTACACAAAATATTAAAATAAATTGTTTAAACAAATTTAGATTTTGACAATGGATTCTTAGAGAACAACAAATCTTTGCAAATTTCTAATAAGTTATTTGTCTCAACCAAGAGAAAGTGTATTTTTTTGCACTTGTAATCCATCCCAGAGAGATTTCATTATCTTGAGGAAATGTTTTCATGATAAATACTTTCACATGAAAGAGAACAAGATGATTATGTTTAAGAATAAATTTCTCAATGTTATCAATTGAGGAAAGCAATACATTTCTCAATGTTTTCTTTGATTGACAACATAGGAAGGTTATTCAAAAAATACAACAACAACATCAACACCATTATGTTGGGATGGATTGCAAGAGTACAAAAAATGTTTTGTTCAAGATAGAAGAACATCAAAGATCTTTCCTGTCTCGCAATTCATTCCAAAGAATGATGTGTACAAGTTTGGAATGGTTACATATAAGTTAGGTTTAAGATAAAATTCGATTAACGAGTGCTTTTATAGTAAAATCTGATAATTTAATCCCTCGGTTATTAAATATAACCAAAGGAATAGATCAATATTTAAAATAAAAAAAAAGACACCATTTTTAAAGAAATAAAAACATAACGTGTTGTTGCTATGATTCGAAGCATGTCCTGAATTATTTTTTTCCTCAGTTATATTTAGAAATCGAGGGAATATGTGGTATTTATTTATAAAAAACATGGTGCGTCTTGGCATTATACCTCGGTTTTTTGTTAGGTGAGGTGAAAGTTTTGTCATGAAATATATTATTTGTAGTAGTAGACCTTAATTAAGTATGTTACAAGGTTACATACCTGCTACCAAACATCTACACACTGTTTGATGGAGCCTTGGGTTTTCATGTTCCAAGTTTCATGAATGTATACTTGGGTTATAATCAAATATAGGATGAACCCCAGTGGTGTACCCAAAATGAATTTCATGAACATCCGCAACAACTTCTATTATGTGTTCATGTTGTTCGACCTAAAGAAAATCAAAGAGACTTATTAGAGGTTGATGGACAATGTCTTTTATGAGTACATCGATCAAAATACATACCTCTATATTGATGAAATGGTGGTAAATACCCTAGATGAAGAAAATAATGGTGATGACCTAAGGGAAACTCTAACATCAATAAGAAGATATGATATGTGCCTGAACCCTAACAACTTCTCTTTTGGAGTAGAGATCATGCTAACTAGGAGAGGAATCAAGGCAAATTCAAACAAATGCATTACATATAAGCTTCACAATTCCACTATATCTTTAAGTGGCGATCAACTAGAATATCTAGTTCAAAGCATTTACTAATTTCACTCTCATTTCACAAAGTAGACACAAATTCATTTTATAGGCGAATAATCAATAAAAAGCATTAAGAGCATATACTAGATAGACAGCATAATAATAATTAATCAAAATGAAAAAGTCATTTGAATAATTACTATTATGTTGTTTATGACGTATCATAGTAATTATTCCCAAAATCAGCTATTGATCCCCAACAATGGGGGTTTAGATACTCTTTATTCAAATAAAAAGACAAATAAAATTGTAAGAATATCACACTAAAAGGTTGGAAGGAGAAGCTCTAACTCTAGAGTGTCTTTTCTCTTCACCTTCAATGGGATATTCTTTCTAATGTTGTGTTCTTATTTTCAAAATATGTTGTTTTACTTTCAATCTTGGCATTTTCTTAAATAACAATGTAAGGAATTCTATTAGGAATACGTAAAACAGTTACATGGATCATCTAAGATGATGATCATCTCCCTGAAAGAGACTAGAGCCACCTTTCTACGAAAACATAAATGTTAGCACTGCCATACATGGTTAGAGAGGAACTGACTAGAGGTAGCAGGCTTACAACTTCAACTTTCCTAACAACGAGTTCATACATGTCAACGCTAGAGGATTTATCCTATTTAAGAGCATGGGTATGCACCTTTATTGGACAGTATACTAAAGAAATAATTGATAAAAATAATTTGATAAAAAATTAATTCTAAAATATTTTGATTATATTAAAATTATAATATAAATTACACTCATCCTGGAAAATCATCTTGAAAAATCACACTCATCCTTATTAGTACGAGGGAGTTGATATTTTTACTTGCCACCTCTTACCCCCTAATCATGCCTGACATTCCCATAAATATTCATAATACTCTACGTACACTTGCAAAATTGTTACCACAAAAGAGTGCATAAAATATCCAGTTGTACAAGTTAAAAATTCGGTATAAATATAAAAAATCGGTAGTAAAGTAAAAAATTCCGTATAAATCTAAAAATTTGGTAGTGTATTCTAAAAATCCGATATGCATTTTAACCGGTTATTTAAAAAAACGGTAACTGGAAAAACATACCAGCTTTTTTAAAACACCATGATTTATCGAAGTTTTCTAAAACGTTGAAATATATGGTAGTGTAAAATCATAGTATTTTTAAAAAGCTCATGCATTTGCTGAACTTTTAAATGGGCTTTAAAAAAATCCAATAGTTTAATTTCAAAGGTTAATATTTCCCCAACAATTTTATACGATTGTGATTGCACCAACACTTGCGTGTGATTCTTAATGAATCCAAACTTGTATGGATATGGATCATGCATTGTTAAAGAACATATTAGAATGAATCAATATTTTTTATGGCAGTTGTGTCGTTTAATGGTGTAAAACCTCATGTTGATTTTTGGCTATATGAGGACACCACCAGTCTCGTTGTTCAGAGGTCCTTATTGGATAATTTGTTACCCCACACTGAGAACAGGAGGTTTGTAAGATCGAGTTTTGTGCACTATAGATTGATATTGAAGGAAATGTGAAATACAACAATATTGAACTGAAGACTGGTGAAGATTTGAAGGTTACATGAAGAACATATTATTGTAGGCAAACAAAGGGTTTTGTCGAGTCTGATGCGATAATGGCTAGATATGTCGACAATATAATCAAGATGTTGAAACAATCTGAATCATCTAGTAGTGTATAAGTTTTGTTATTTGTTATTGTTTTGTTAAGTTATGTTAATTATCACGTGATAAGTTATGTTAATAAGTGTTACGTTATGTTAATCACACAATAATAAAAGCGATAAAATGTTATCTAGTAAACAGTACGATGCAAATGTCAAAGTAATAATACAAATAATATACAAATAATACAATAATAATAATAATAATAATAATAATAATAATAATAATAATAATAATAATAATAATAATAATAATAATAATAATAATAATAATAATAATAATAATAAATAATGTCTACATAAGTCCATCATGGGCTATGTGCGCTGCTTGCGATGCCAAAGTATAAATCCAACCATTTGAGTTTACCAAGCCCATGAGGTTATCCATAATTACTGCTATTATCTGAAGATGTTGCTGGTTAGCCATAACAGATGGAGACGGTGGCACGTCGTTAAAAGGCCCCTCATCAGCTGCATGCTCAACTTGTGGAATCATGCGATGGTGTGATACAGTAAGTTACCACTATAAGTAACCATCCACACAATGTGCAAGGAATTAAACCTCCACTGCACAATAAGTAATGGCACGGACAAAGCTGACAATATTATCCACAAACCATCTAGAAATGCCCTCTGTTGGCACGGGAGGGACTGGTCGTGGGAGGTCCTGAACATACCCAAACTGGTGCAGGCACCTCTCAAGTAAGTGTCTAGCCACTAAGGTATGACATCTCATATAAGCAGAAAAAGGTAAGTGTCATCAAACTCTCGATGTACTCTATGGTTTGCGTATGGTGTCCAAATGACATCGTTTATAGTCAGTGCATCAATCTTCTTTCTGTATTCCAAAAGACCGCCTGATGTGCATGCATAAAATTCCATATCTTGGTCTGTGTGGAGTCAACACTGTAGGAGTAACCCATTTGTCACAAAAGAATGGGAAATGCTCGTATATCCAACACTGCACAAGAACATTGATAAATCATCAAATGTCATGAATAAGAACTAAATTAATAGGACATAATAAATTTTAATACTTAAAATAGACTCATATAACCGACAAGCTGCCTCGTCTCAAAGACAGTCGCCTCTTCAAGTGCAGAATATAACACAGTCAATGCAGCACCATGCCCACCTAACATGATCAAGGTTATTACACAATCACATCTACCTTGCATCGTTATATACATGAGACTTATCCACTAAGATAATACATCCTATAAGACATATCATGTATACCCTAACAACTACCTCATACATAGACTATTGCACATGCTCCACATACTTATCCTAGAGCCAAGATACGAGAAAGTGAGCACCCTTATTAGCCTTAAATTCATTTTTCACATACGCCTTAGTAACCCCCAAGTTATGCATAGTAGTAATACGTGTAAGCTTCTGGCTAATGATAGGAGTAGTGAAGAAACTACTTGGCAGGGGGGATAAAATATGAAGGAGACATCATCCAAAGTAATCATTATCTCACATAATGAAAGATGAAAGGAAGATGTATCCTTATGCCATCGCTTAACAAATGCTATCAATAGTGCAACGTTGAGCATCTTCAGCGAAGAGTCCACTAATGATAGGAGACTACAATTATCCACAATCTCTCTGACCTCCCTAGGCATCAGGACATCTAAGAAATTCTTCAACTTCTCCTCATGGATGGGCACCTTTAGCGACAGGAGGTCCTGTAACAAACAAAGTAAAAAATATTAGTTATTTTCAATGTATCAATAATAAATAAAATCAAGTTTAACATAACACACACGCACACGCATGCACGCGCACACACGCACGCAGCCACCCACACACACACCCACTCACACACACATGCACACATAAACGTACGCGAACACACACACACACATTCTGGAAATCAACATGCTTTTCCCAGATTTTTCGAAATATTCGGCTATACATCTCAAAATTTTCTTCTATAGTTTTTTTTTTGAAAAATTAGGTATGCTTGTGTGCAATTTTACCAGATTTTTCAAAATAATTGTTAGAAATGCATGCATTTTTATCGAATTTTTTAAAATACCCGATAAAAATGCATGAGAAACATGCATTTTTATCGGATATTTCAAAAATGTCGATAAAACAAATCTTTTTTTCCATCAAAAAATCCGGTGAAAAAATTTAAATTATCGATAAAATTGTATACATACATGAAAACATGCGGTAGTTAGCTTGAAAATTCGATAATATGCACAACTTTTTTAAAATTTTAAAATGTTACAAATAAATAAGGAAATGGATTTTTAATAGGCAAGCGTAATATAGTAAAAGCACTAAGGAAATGGAT
Organism: Lathyrus sativus; assembly: GCA_963859935.3. Taxonomy (NCBI): domain Eukaryota; kingdom Viridiplantae; phylum Streptophyta; class Magnoliopsida; order Fabales; family Fabaceae; genus Lathyrus; species Lathyrus sativus. Next base: position 468,103,853 of record OZ012736.1, on the reverse strand, counting down.
TTTTAATAGGCAAGCGTAATATAGTAAAAGCACATCGTTTAGGGGTGGCAAGTATGAATAGTGGGGTGGCAGGTTAAAAACCTTTGGGAGTCCATATATTCCTAAAAAAAGATAGGCTTATTCAGTTAGTATATATCTTTAGGCCCAATAATTTAAATTTGGTCCAAGTTGAATGTTAGTTTTTTCTTTCTTGATAGAAAGAAAAAAGTTATTTACATGAATACAAGTGTAAAATATGATTTCCTTTTACAAATATATATAAAATAATATTTTTTTAATTATACTTTCTCTGTAACATGATATAAATAATATTGAGGCAAAAAAAATTTAAATCAAATTGATTCAAAATTAAATAAAAAATAATTTTTTAAATTTAAATATTCATATTTAACGATTGATAAATATTTATATTTAGAGTAGATTGAGGAAATGGAATGAATTTTTTTCAATTAAATATGTTGATTTAAATTTTAAGAAAGAAGAGGAGGAGAGGGAAGGAGAGCAACACCCCAATAAAACACACTTTTTGATTATTTATTTATATGAGTTTTTTTAATACTTCGATTATTTCCTAGTTCAAATTTGATACAAATTTATATATTTTTTTGAATTGGTTAGAATACGTTCTTATCTATTAATAGGTTTTTGGTTGACAAGTCTAGTATTGTGAGAATTTAGAGGAAAAGAGAAGAAATGTGGATTTTATATTTAAAAATATTATATTTATTAAAATATCTTTAATTTAACTTTAGTACCTTATAATTATTCATGTACTTTCTTGTTATTGTTTATTTTTTGTGTGATTTTTTTTCTATTGTTATTATCAATTTATTATAATTATTTCACACCCTTAAATTATTTTCAAATTTTTGTACTTAATATAAATTATATTTTATAATATTTTATTTTATATCAAATATTAAACTAATCATTTTATTTTATTTTATATCAAATATTAAACTAATCATTTTATTTTATTTTTGTCTATTCCTTTTATTAAAGAATTCATTAATATTTAAAAATAAGTTATTTTATGTAATTGTTTTGTTAAATAATTCATTGCGATTTAAAATTTATTATCAATACATAATTTAATTTGTGTCAGAGAGTTGTAATCTAAATCAATTGTACTCAATTTTTTTAACATTATGTGATAAGTTATAAATTTTTAAATCACTTAATATTAAAAAATGTATTTAAAAAAATATGTATAAATTTTTTTAGCTTTTGAATATCATATCACTTATATAAGATCATAAGGATAAAAATATAAATTATTAATAAAATTCATCCTCTCCTTTCGTGAACCAAATATATTTTTAATTAAAATCCCTTTCTTCCTCTCCCCTCTCATCTTTTGAACCAAACATATCTAGAATTAAAAAAATCAATCACCTCCCCTCCCATTCCCTTCCATCCATTAAAATCTCTTTGCTCTTCTCCCATCGTTTGAACCAAACAGACTCTAAGTGTATATTATTATTATCAAAATTAATTACTCTATCTTGCTATTATGCTCAAAGAATAAATAACATAGTTCTAATAGCCATCAATCAAATCCCAATGCTATTTTAATGATACAAAATATTATGTTAACAAAATATGGACTATATTCTTTTAAAAAAAAGGAGAAATGCTCTTTCCACTATTTGGAGTGCGCCCAACACCTCAGAAAATTCAAAAATATTTTTCCTTTGTTTGGAGATACATCTCTGGACACACCTAAAATCAAACAAGATCTCGTATGTCGTCACACACCCTATTTTTTTTCCTTCAAAATTTAGCCTGGAGATGCATCACAGTAACTTTTCTAGGGTGTATTCGAAGTTGCATCTCCGAAAAACTTGGGGGCGTGTTTATTGCACACAAGGGATATTTCGAAGAAGCGTATTTGAAAACCCCTCTAAATGGTTTCAAGGCTGCACATTGTCCCAACATTGTAATTTTTTGAGACCAAATTATATTAAAGTAAAATCAAAGTAAAAAGTCACACATTAATTGAAGTAAAATCAAAATGTATAGACCATACATAACTTGTTCCGAAAATACAAAAAACAATATAACCGAACATAACTTACTGAGTATGTCTAACCATCTGGCTTTTCCGCATGTACTACAAGGTGTTTCATGTTTTGATAATAATGCCTTCTACAAGGGCCAACTAGGGACTGCCTTCATAAAAAATTCTGGGCACTATTCCTGATCTCACTATATCCACAATACATTAACATACATTGCTTACATCCTGGGTGTGTTCATCCCTACCCTTAAGTACCTTATGATTAGAGAGCCTAAATGGTCATCTAGGAGCGTCTGGTGTGATAATAGGGTGTGATACCCTATAGAACCATAGCATGTAGCCGTCTATATCAATCCAATATACAAGAGATGGCACCTTATGATACTCTTATGGTACCAATTGACTCTTGAAATCCTCAAGTATCACATCAAGATCTTTGCGGTAGATGATGGAAGAAGCGAACTTTGAGGGATGTCTTAAATAATCTGCAAGTACTTAAACTAACGTATCACTTGCTTTTGCATATACAAATACATCAGACTTGACCCATATTACAGTCGTCCAGAGTATAACAAAATGAGGTCCAGCTGATGGGTCAGGCTATGTCCGCCGTATGAGCAGAAGGCGATGTCATCTACTACATGATGGTCAAGATACACTCGAAATGGCTCGATCGACTGATTCCCTTTGAGTTGTTCAAAGGCGGCAACACATGGCCAATACTCAGTGTAGTAAAGCACATATTCTTACCCAAAGATACGAGGAAAGTGGGAGATGATCCATCCCTAAAAATGGTTCAAATAAAATATTAATAACAAGTGTAAAAAATATTTTTGAAAATATTAGCATCACTAAATTATTGTAAGTAGCATGCAGCTTCCTGTCATCTACTTTGTCTTCCAAAGACAACCCTTGCCCAAATTTGAGTACATGCAAACCAAATAGGCGACCTCCTAATTATACTCATGTATCGCCATCAAGTCGATAAAGTACTTAAGATATACCACATCGACGTAGGTTGCACTTTTGCCCACAAACATGGACGTGCCAACCAGAAACAAGAGGTAACACCTGAACATACACTGTTGGTGGTACTCAACCAGCATATCATCACCTTCGACATCCAGATCCATATGTAGGTGGTCTTTATAAAGTTCTTCCAAAAATTTAAATCTAGCATGAGCACCTTTGGTGTCAACTACCTCATTTGCAACATTAGTTGGAATATGTAACCAACATCTCATTGACTTCCTCTCGAGTGAAACTGTCGTAGTCCAGTTATTTTACCATGATGGGAAGATGCAGGAGGCACAAGACGTCATTCATGGTGATGGTTATCTAGCCAATAGGAATGTGGAAAGTTGACGTCTTCGAATGTCATCTCTCTGCAAATGACGTTTGCATGCCATAATTTATTGTAGTGTATACAACAACAAATTCAACAAGACCAGAGTAGTAGATAATATTCTTGAACTAGTCATCATTGTGTTGTTTCAAATCCAATATCTTCTTTCAGTTTTTTATGAATTTTAAACATCGACGCTTCTGTAAAAAAAACAAAATCACCATCATTTGCGAGTAAATTAGTTTAAAACAAATATAATGTAATGGTAAATAAATATATATCTCTTTTCCAAACATGCCTAGCAACATGGAAAATTATCTATGAGGAAACTACCTGGACAACTATCACTAGCGAGTTCCTCTTGAGCCTCATGGGCTTCATAAGTAATGGACATGTGGTCCGTAAGGTAGATGCATGAGACAAACGACTACGGGAAGTAGAATCAGATGGTTGTGAACCCCCAACCTTGTGAATCTCAAATGAGGTATCATCAACACATGGCCCTGTGGCCCTGCCCCTAGCCTCTCATGTCGTACTGACACGTGTTGGGATACACGGTCGAGCCTAATTCTGTCCAGGTTGTTTTTAGCCATTACACTTGTAATAAAACCAGAAAATCTCATAAAAAAATTCAACCAAAATGAAAGCAACCACAAATCCAGAGATACATCTTCGAAAATAGACCAGACATAGTCTAAAGATACATCTCTGGGTGAACTCGCGATTTTCAGCAATGGCAAAACACCTCATTGTTGTTCTAACCTCCAACCAAATGATAATGCATGTCTATATCAGCTACTTATTTTGATTGTACTACTATCTAATGCAGCGTAAACGACCTATGTTACCTAAAACATCATTCAAAACATAAAAAGAATGAAATAATAAACTTACCAAAATAGAGTTATGATTGAGAACCTTTAATAGAGTGAGTGACTTTACAGTAAATGAAGTAGAATGAAGTGATTAAACTTGATGTAACTTGCTCAAATAGAGGTTGGAATTAGTTTATAGTAAAAGAGCTCAAATGGAGTTTTTTGAGCGACTATTCAGAAAATGAAGGAGGAAGAGGGAAGGTTTAGACGCGGGTTAATGTATAAAACGCGTCTAGAGATGCATCTCCGTAACACACATTAGATTTTATATTAATGGCGTTTACAAAGATGTATCTTCGGACTCACTCTCATATTATACGAACGTATATCTACAAATTAAAATTTGACAAAATAAAGGTGGCTCATCCATTTATGCTTATGGGTGTGTAAAAATTGTGCCTCTAGAGATGCATCTCTGGATAGTAGGGACAATTTTAGCTTTTCACCAATGTGGGGGAGAATCCCGAAGGGTGAGAAAAGTAACTCCAAAAAAAGAAGTATATACCTTATTTCATATAAAAAGAAGTACAAAAGGTGTAAAAAAAATCCAATTGACTTAGTCTTTTATTTAGTTTTCTATTGAAAAAAAAGAAATTAATCTTCCGTTTGGCATTTTATTTTTAGGTTTCAATCCTCTAAAATATTATGGTCCATTGTCTTATTATTTAATTAATTTTTTAAATACAAGATGTTAAAAAAATTATTTCATGGTAAAAAATTATTTTGTTTTAAAAAATACATTTTTTTTTAAAAAGAAGGTTATTTGCAAACAAAAATTTGACCGAAAAATTAGAGTCTATCGACCCAAATTTAATTTAGAAAGCTTATATATTTGGGAACTCGTTAATTTTAGGGTAGAGAGAGAGAGAGAGAGTCTACATTTTGTTAAAAATATTATTCAAATTGTTGAATCAATAACATATTTTTAAGCTTTTGATATTTACACTAACTTTAAAATTCGAACACTTGAAAATTACGCTATAGCGAACTACATTACAGAAATAACATGAGATGTTCTATCGAGGGGGATGAAACAAGGAGACCGTATCTACTTATATCTTTGTATTACGTGTTGAGCTGCTTTTAGACATGCTTAAAAAGAGCCAAGACATGGACCATATCCATGGTCTTGCATTACTTGACAAGGCCCTAATTTTACCTTGCTTATTTTTTTACTGACAATAGTTTGATTTATTGCTAAGCTAAAGGAGAGGAATCAAAAGTGTTCCATAATATTTTTGACCATGTTAAAAAAACATCTAATTAACTTATCAACTATGAAAAATTAGGGATGATTTTCAATGGCAGGTTTATCGATCATGACAAAGATTAATTTTATGCATCTGTTGCCTTTGTCAATTACTAATAAGATTAAGTGCTATTTAGGCCTTCCTACTCGGATGGGGATATCTAAGAATAACGAGTTAATATACATCAAAGACAATGTTTGGAAAAAAAAACTTAGTGGTTGGAACGAAAAAAATTTCTCATACATGTAAAGTTATTATTATAAAATCTGTTGTCCACGATATTCATACATATGCTAAGAGGTGCTTTAGATTTTCGAAAATTTTATGAAATGACATTGACAAACTGAGCTAGAGCTATTGGTTGGATACTAAGTGTCGTGACTAGAAAACTGAAGAGCTGACACCATCCTTTATTTGTTCCTAAGGAACAGAGAAATAATTATAAAACCTAATATTAAGGGGTGAGACGCTAAGGCCAGGGAGTCAGTTAAGTGAGATGAAGGTGTTAGGCACCCCTCATTGAATTAATTAAACCTTTTGCTTAGATTGACCGATTCTCTTGAGATTAGAATACATCATTGAATTAATTAAAATCTACCCTGTCCCTAGGGCTGGAAATGAGTCGAGTCGAGTCGAACTCACCTCAGCTCGGCTCGACTCGTTAAGAATTTTTTGAATTCGAGTTCGAGTTCGAGTTCGACACGGACTTTTTTTTAAGCTCAAACTCGACTCGTTATAAGTTCACGAACAGTTCGGTTCGACTCGTTAGGTTCATCTCATTAGGTTCATCTCACGTGGTTCACGAACTTAAAAACTATTTTTTTAAATATATATATTTTTTAGTATGTTTGACATTTTAAATAAATATATATTTTTTAAATAAAATATTAAAATAAAATAAAAGTTATCATATTGAAATTTAACTTTATTTTCGAAATCTACTAATTCAAAACCTACACAACTTTAAAGAGATACATTTGAGAGTCTAATTCAAAAACTACTAAATTTAAGATTAAATTTGTCTAAGATTTAAAGTAAATATTTAAACCTAATCTTAAAGACAGTATAATTCTTTTCATATGTAATCGAGTTGACTCATGAACCTAACGAGTCGAACTATGTATAGTTCAAGTTCAGCTCATTTAGTTAACGAACTTAATTTTTCGCTCATACTCAACTCATTTGGTTCATGAACCTAGTTCAACGATTTAATTGTCGAGTCGAATTCCGATTTATCTTCGAGTTGGTTTGGTTCATTGCCAGCCCTACCTGTCCCTAGTTTAAATTAAGGTTTTTTTAGAAAATAGAAAAAACGTCGACTTCTGTCTCGAGGGGGTTGGCTATGAATTAACTCCTTATTTTTTTAGTGTTTGCGGAGTGAAACAATTCCTTACATCGTCTTCCAAGTCTTACTATTAAAAACATACGTCAGAAAATTAGGTTATTTTTATTTACATCGTTCTCCCTCGAGTTTGTTAATGGTTGAAAAGTGAAATGGATAAGCGTTGATTTTTTTTGCATGGAAAGTGACGACATAGAAAATAGTAAATATGAATGGATTGATCTTAAAACATGCATTCTCATTTTATTTGAATTACTAATCAACAAGTAAAAATTTACAACAGATGAAACTTAGCAACAAAGAATTTAAAAATGGAAATAAAAAAGCCTAATAATCCTAAGTACGAGCTTCCTTATTGAACTACTAGTCTTGAGAGATATTTCTTGGTGTTTTTGCACTTGTCCAAGAAAGGGGTGAACACTACTACGGAAAAGCCATATGATAATGGTTGGAAAAGGGATACCACAATTTTTTACCATCTGTTGTGAGGTAAGGGGTGATTGTATGTCTAGTGCTTTCCACCACAGTCGCGAGACCGTGATAGTAAGGCAGGACGTGCGCTACCTACCACAACGGTTACTAGTATCAACTGTTGTAGTATATACATTTATGAAAATAAGATTTAATCATGGTTAAAATAAATAACCGGTGTTGAAAGTACCCAGGTTTATTATAAGATATGTAGATTTCTTATTTTTCAATAAGTCTTACAACAACATACAACCATTCAAATTGATGAAGAATTATATAATCTAAAAATTAAACTATTCTTGAAAATCAACTTACACAAACCACTATTTTCCAAATTGCATGTGTCTCATCATTCTTTTCATGTTCTTTAACATATATAATATGGTTGAATGGTCTAAATATTTCATGACATCAATCCCTTCTATTCTAGTTTTATTTGAATAATATCAATAAATTGTTGTTACTCAAATTAAACTATAAGAGAAGATATGGATGTGATAAAGGAATCAGGTCATTGAACCATATTTTATATGTTAAAGAGCAGGAGATGAATGATGATACATATGCAATTCCAAAAACATTGATTGATATAAGTTGGTTTTCAAATACAACTTAATTTTTAGATTATAAATTTCTATGTCAATTTAAATGAAATATATTTTTAGTGAAGGGTTAGTGAAACAAACAATCTAATAGCATATAATAAACTCAACTTCATCTACATAACATATAAGAATTTAAAGAATAAAACATTGTTAAGTCACAAGAAGCTTTTTCTTGTGAGTTATCAATGTTTTGTTCTTGTTTTGAAAACCTTAATCAACAACAACATACAACAATATTTGTTGATAACATAACAACATACAACAAAATAAAAAATATATAAGATTCAAGAATGCAAAATATACTAAACATAAATAACAACAAATTATGATGTTCTGAGAAAATTAATCAACAACATACAACAACACAAGACATTATGTAATGTTTCAAGAAAACACCTTTTTTTAAAACTAATCATAGATTTGAAACAAATTATGAAGTTCATCTAGTTTATGAAGCTATGAAGAAGAAGTACAAGGTGAATGAAGTTTACACAATAGCTTCATACTTCTTGTATTTTTCTTTATAGCTACACAAACCATATGTATCATAGCCAAAGTATGCACTTTGATAAGATGGTGAAGACGAATCTGAAAAAATGAGAACATTCACCAAATGAAAAATGAGAACCCATTTTTAACAAGAAACATAAACGAAATCGAAGCATATATTTGATGAACGAACCTCAAGTTAGCGATTAGTGAAGACAAATATGAAGGTTGGAGTATGTTTAAAGATTGACATGGATGTTAGCGTTGTTATGAGAAAAAAGAGTGAAATATGTTAGGATTTTCTTTTGAGAGAAATGGTTGTCTTCTGAAAAGTCAAGCATAAGCGATTAAGCGGATAAAGATACAAACTTATGTATACTTGACTATCTGATGATGACAACCAAATGAAATATAAGCTCAACCCTCATCTCAAGTGAACTCATTCAAGTGTCTAAAAAAAAGGAAGCATATGAAAAAGTCTTGAAGTACAAGAAAGTCCTATCCTGATTAGTCTGAGTATATATTTTGTAAAACATAAGAGAATTTTCGTAAAAGTGCATGGCTAAATCACACACACTAAAACATATTTTCAAACAGACTTTTCTTAAGAAAAAATATTCAAAAATGTCTTAAAGTTGTGCCCGATGAATTGGAAGCTGTCAAAATTATCGTTGGCAAAGTTTTGTCTTTTCCATTCGATTGGGAAATTTGTCTAATCTATTAGCTCAGTTCAAAATTGAGTCCAAACCTATTAGGACAACATCTTAATGATGTACAACGACTAGATATCTATTATTTCCTATTTTAAACTTATAATTATTTCTATTTGAAGTATCTAATAGATTGGTATTAGGTTCTAATCGATTAAATTGTCTTAAAAACCATTAAAATCAATTTCCTTTTTTAGCCAATCTCTAGTCTATAATAGAGGTTTATTCCCTCATTTCAAAACATCCAAAATTGTGTTTTGACACCTACACTCTCCCTATATCCCTCTATAAAATTTTCTTTTACTTTTTCTCACTAATATTTTAGCCTAAGTGCTTATGCGAGAAAGTTCTTTTGTGAGTGAGGATAATTTGTAAATCTGAAAGGGTAGAAATGTAAAATTCACCAAGGGAATTTTTTCGCTTACACCTTGGTTAAAGATTATCCATTTAGGGATTGTTTAGGTTAAAAGCTAAATTTGTAAAAGCTTTTGGTTTGGGGATTGTGTGATCAAACCTTTGTTTAGTTTCAAGCTCAAATCGATATTAAAAGCTTGGTAGGTACGAGTTCACCCCGTGGTAAAATCTCATAGTTTAGCCTGTGGTAAAACCAAGGTTAGGTTAAATCCTAGCGTGTGATAAAATCTTGGATAAGGTTCGAGATTATCTCGACATTAAAATCTTCTTGGTTATTAGTTAGCCCGTGTAAAATCAAGGTTAAAGTTCGTGAGCTTAACCTATGGTAAAAGTTTGCAAAGTTTGTTTAAAAACTTGAAGACTAACCGCTCCATGATTCTCGTGGAAAGAAAACTAATCGCTTCGATCTACTATGTGTAAAGAGGACTAACCACTTCAATCCACCATTTGGAAAAGAAGACTCAAACTGCTAAACTCAAGTCTTACTATTTAGGTTGAAAATCAACCATATTCTTGAATAAGAGGGTTTATGAGTATTACTTTTTAAAAGCTATCAAAGTTTATTGGATACTCTCAAGATCAATTCTTGAGGACAAGACTAGATCGTTTCTTGACATAACCTGTATAATTCTTGGTGTTCCTCTCTTTCTCTCAAATCTTTATTTTCCGCAATTCATATTTTGCAATTTATTTTCTGCTACTTAATATTTAAACTATTTTCAAAATGATTTTAAACTTTGATTTTAATCCGCAAAGGTTTTTAAAATCCTATTTTTCTGGACCATACAATTTACCCCCTCTTATATGGAAAATCACATGTCTAACACTAATGTAAATATAAAGGATTAGTTGTGGGATATTATTATTAAAGAAAATTCGAACACTATAAACCATATTATTATTGTTATTTTTAGTATATGTTGGGTTTGAAATAAAGAAATCTGTGATGGATACAATGTTCCTATTGACATTTCCATATGACATGTCATATACAATCATACTCATACTATCAAAGAATTTCTTAATGCATCCTAGATGTTTGTACTGTGCCACGTGAATTTCCAAAAATGCCCCATGTTTATGGAGACACATCTTCAAACGCACCTATTGCACACTCAAGTAAGGTCATTCTTAGAGGCATCCTATAAGTTGGGTTATTTTTATTCCAAAGATGCATCTCCGAAACATTTTAAGAAATACCTTAATTATTTACCAGTTCAGTAGAAATTCTAGAGTTACATCTCCATAATTATGGGCGAAATTTTGAAATTTTCTGTCACCTTTGCATGTCAGATATTTCTGGAGAGGCATCCTCATAAATATTTGATAAAAGAACCATATGCATGATCACACAACCATTGTTGCCAAAGTTTGTTTTCAACCAAACCCTTCACCAAAAAACCCTTCATTCTCAATCCATTTTTCACTCCAAATCTCCATTATTTTGGTTCATCCCATCATAGGGAGTAAAAGAAGATATAATTTCAAGTAAAGATTATTCTTTTCCCTCTGCATTGCTCACATTAATCATTTTTTTCCTAAAAAAGTTGTGTTGTGTTCGAAAATGTATCTCTGAAACGTGTATGAACTTTTTCGAAAATGCATTTCCGGAAGTTGTTTGTGTTTGATTTTTAAGTCTGTCTTCCGTAGTACTGCCTCTGTCCCAAACTATAAGTCATTTTACAAAAAATATTTGTCCCAAATTATAAGTCACTTTAAAATCTCTATACAACATTAATGACTTTTTTCCTAATATACCCTTTATCATTTATTTCTCTTTCTTCTTCTTATTCCCTTTAGTCCGCTTTCCAATATAATTAATGAATGAAAGTTTTGTAAAATTATAGATCATTTCAATTTGTCATAAAGTAATAATTTCATTTCTTAAACTGTGTGAAGTGCCCAAAACGTCATATAATTTGGGACGGAGGTAGTAACACTTATGTATTGTTATGATTTTAATTGTTTTTATTAGATATGGTGCACCTCAATGTTTTCCCAAAAAAAATTGTTTTTCTGAATATTCAAGGTGTTGCACCCCAAAATTTGTCTAACCTTTTTCTTTACCTAGCTTGTGTTTCATTGCATTCATTTTAGCATTATCATCTTCATTGCATTAACATGTGTGCAGTAAATCAAGAGGTATGACTACCAACAAAGGCCTACCAAGAGATCCAAAGCTATTCAAGAGGTTTATTCAAGTGTTCAAGGGTTGATATCCTCATCAGAAAAGTCAAGGTTCCTCAGAGAGAGGGTTGGACACAAGAATGCATATCTCCTAACTTGAGGGTTGTGGGAGGCCATCAGATGATTATAAATCCATGGAGTTGGACTTGAAGCCTTGAGAGAGCTCATGAGAAGTATTGAAAGTCATTTTGAAGCCTAGACGGGTCATCATGTGAAGGATAAGAAGCTACAACCAAGATTGGTGCAACTAGGGTTCATCTGGTCAACCCTTGGTCAACAGATGATTTGAAGAAGGTTGAGACCTAATTTCAATGCCATGTGACCATGGATTGATGTGTTGAGACACTCAAGGGATGATTCCAAGGCTAGCTCATTATGAATCAGGATTGTGAGGAGTTCCTAGGCTAGGGTTTCTAAGCTTGACAGTGTAAAATCCCCTAGTTTAGTGCTTAACTTCAAGACCACATAACTCAAGATGTGACTTTCATCTCACCTTGACCCCAACATGATTGTTGTAAATCATGATCATAGCTTTAATTTGAGTACTAGAAGTACTTGATAGGGTTTATAGAACTCAAGTTATGAATCAGACAAGTTACAGGTCCTCAGATGAATATGATTTTGGTACTTGAAAGTCAACCAACTTCCATGCCACTTTTTACTATAAGGAAGCTTCTCCTTAACTTCAGGCCAACATGAATGTTGTTCCTTGTATTCTTAGCTTTCCAAAGAGTACTAGAAGTCCATGATTGGATTTGTAGAACTCAAGATACATTGCTTACAAGACAGGGGCATTTTGGGAAGTTGAGATTACAAGTCATTTTTGATTATGGGTCAATTTCACCATCTTACACACCTCAAATGGAATTTTGTTCAACTTGAAAGTTGCTCAAAATGGGGTTATTTACCCCACCAAGCATCAAGAGTTCATTGATATGGATTAGAATAAGAGTTGGTTGAAGAAAATTTGACAGAAAGAGATTTAAAGGCATTAAAATGAGAAAAATCCAAATTAATTCACATTGGCTCAAAATATTGCAAGTAGGTGCATATTTTGAGTACATTGGATATTTGGAACACTTTGGCATTTTTATATTTCAAATTGAAGCATATTTCATGGTCAAATTTGAAGTTACTTCAAGAGGAAGTTACATGATCAAGATCATCCATTGATTGGAATTAAGGAGTGAATCTTAGCCCTTCATCCTCACTACCATACAAGCAATGCATTTGAGCCAAATTTGAGGCTAAATAGATCTGCATTCGTGGACTGTCATGAAGAAAAAGTAAGGAAAATTGAAAATTGAAATTGGATCATAGAGCCAATTTTGGGCCTCCGTTGCAGCCCAGAAAGTTTCTATATAAGTTCATGAGTGAATTCAGATCAAGGTTGGTGATGGATTGAGCTAGCACAGGTAAGACACAGTTGAAAAAAGTTGGTTAGAATTGAAATTCGAGTTTCACCATTGGAGCCATTTCTGAAGAAATTGAAGGTCCAAGAAGCACCTACTATCATCACTGAGTGATTTTGCACAACTTTGGTCAAGGATTGGTGGTTGAATCATCCACTGTTGAAGCATTTATCAAGTTTTATTCTTTTCACGATTAATCTCAATTGATGATGAATTAGAGTAGTTTTTGTATGTGGTTAGGTAGTACTTAGGTCCTAGATGGATTTAGGATTGATCTTGGAATTGTTTGTGAGGTTTCTTGATGATGAGAAAAAACTTTGATGGATCGGTTATGGCTGTTTCTTGGTTGATATCAGGATTTGAACCTAGGTTTATGATCAGTGTAAGGTGTAGTTTTGATTAGTGGAAAGAATTTAGAGTTTGGTGATGATTTGCAAAAGTGTACCATTTCTGTTCAGCTTCGTATCTGCTTGTTTCTTGAGGGAAATTAAAAAAGAACCATGGTAGATTAATCTACATGGAGAGACGAGGAGATTGGTACCATTTTTATTGAGTTTGGTGAAGTTTAGATATCTGGTTATTTCCCTCTCACCAGAGAAGACGGCCAAAGTCTTCTCCGGCCACCATGAGATTCCCCCCTCTCTTACCAATTTGAAACGAGGAAGATGAAGTCTAGGTCGTTAGATTTGTTTAATTCTATTGACTAGGTAATTCAATCCAAGGCGTGTGGTTTAGTCTGAGAGATTGTTGACCATTGACTGGTGATGTGGCAAGGCGTGAATCATTGGATTGTACTACTTTTTGAATGAATGAGTGAGATTAAAACGTAGCATGGACTGAAGTCAACACAACCACACGAGATCAGGAATGAAACGCACCGTTTCATTTATTCGCCTTCAGCGCTACGTGGCGCATTCCCCCCCTTTAGATTTGTTGACTAGTCTTACAATCTGATGGTTGTGTTATTTTCCACTTTTTCTTAATTTCTTTATTCATTTTCTTTTTTCTTTTAATGCAGTGATTTGTTTTTAATTCAGTAAAAATAGGAATAATTGCTAGAAAATTATAGAAAAAATAACGAATGATTCTTGCCATGTCCTTTATTTTTGTGTGCAATTTAATTGAATTTTTGGTTGAATTTCCATTTAATATCATTTTTCCATTTTAGTTAGATGATTAATATGTCAAAAGTGCATGATTTTCTTTCTGATTTTTGTACTAGATCATGGTTATGATTTAGGATTTGATTTTTTGCTTGATTTATTTAGACATCTTGATAGAGTTGTATGATTTTTCTTTGGTTTTTTTAGAAACTTTTAGGTATACGTTTGAGATAGATTTCTAGGACCTTTCCCTTGTGGATTCCCATAACACACCTTTAGGTTTAACACTTAGATAGTGCCCTTCAACTTGGATTTAGGCTCTGATTTTTCTACCATAGGTTCATAACAACCCTAGGAGACCCTAGGATTTTTGGTAAAATATTTAGGGATGATTTCCTATTTTAATTAGATTTTACATCATGGTTGTTTTTAGGATGACCCTAACTTAGCATATCAACTAGTTTGGTTCCAAAAGTGATCTTTAGCCAACTTTAGATTCCTCAATCCTTCTTGCTAGTATAAAGAATAGGTTGATACCTTTGTGGAAGAATTTTCAAGGCTTGATAGTGTTCATAGATCCCTTAGGATAGATATCCTCTAGTACTTAGATATTAGGGTTTCTTAGAAGTTTCTGTGATGGCTTCTTTCCCCTGTGTGGTTTCTTTCCTGGGCTTTGCCCTATCCTCCTTCCCCAAGTCTTGATGAGGATCCCTCTTGGGAGAGCCTAATCCTTCCTTTGGTTGGATTCTGTGCATTCCTCAAGAGTTTTAGCCTTGGATAGACATTCAATGGCATAGTATATTCCTTTGGTTTATACTATCTTCTTTCTCCAAGTCCCTTTCTTAGGATCCCTCTTGGGAGAGCCTAATCCTTCCATTGGTTGGATCTGTGCATTCCTTAACAGGTTGATCCTTAGATGGACATTCTGTGTTGATACACCTTAACCAGATACCTTAGATTGACATCTAGGACCAACACTCAGTTCCTCTGTCCTATTGACATAGGATCCCTCTTAGGAGAGCCTAATCCTTCCTTTGGTTGGATTTTGTGCATTCCTCAAGAGGCTGAGCCCATGATGGACTCTTGTGTTGATGCACATCCAGTATGATGTAGCCTGGGATGATTTCCCTGTTGCTCATCTTAGTTACACTTCTCCTTCTTGTTTGATTGATTTTCTTGTTGCATTAGGATATATTTGCATGAGTAGAGACTTTTATTTAGGTGCATGACTGCATTGAAAGGTTGAGCCAGTCTCCCTTTACTTGTTTGCATTAAAGCCTTTGCTTGGTTGTTTATTTGCTTCATACTTGCCTCTGATGTTTGCATTGAAGGTTGAGGTGATCCTCCCTTGCTTGTGTGTTCTTTTCCTTTATGTTTGCATTAGAAGCTGAGGTTTCTTCCTTCTGCTTGTACTGATGCATTGCATATCCATTCATGTTCTTATTTCAGTAGCTTAATAGTTGTATTCGTCTGCTTAATGATTTTTGCTGTTTCTGTTTCCCCTTTAACATGTTCCCTTAGGATCTCTAACCTCTCTTCTTCAAGAGAGGTTATGATAGACTTTAAGGTGAATCCAGGCATGATAACATTAGGGTAGATTCCCTCTAAACTCAACAATAGGATGAATCAGTTGCATGACAACAGTAGGATGCTTGATAGTTTCCCCTGTAGAGTTCTTTCTCCTTCTCATCTCCAAAACAACAATAAATACGTAATAAAGGAAAATTTATACCGTATGTTACGGGCCTTATGCCACTTGGGAAATGATAATTGAACGGTATCCTCTCAATCGTCTAGAGTGTTTAGTATACGCCCTTTGGGTGACATGCGACGCATTCACTCCTAAGTCATAGTTTCTAGTGCAGTACGAACTACAAACATTCATAAAAAACACTTCTTTCGTAAAAGACTCAAAAAACAAATATCAAACCTCCTTTTTGCCCCGTGGGCCCGTAATTCAAGGAAAACCTTTTCTGATGAAAAGAGTGCTATTAAACTTCCGTTCTACCACAAACAGGCATTGTTCCTAACTGCTGGAACTGTTGTTTAACTTTACTCAGGTAAAAATAGATGAATCAAAACCTGTGTTTCGTTATCCCGAACTACGTTCGCTATGATTTCTCTGATGAGAATACGTAGGCACAAGACGCGATGTCTTGGCGAGCAACCTTCCCCTTTCACCTGTAGTTATCCGAACTACGTTGACTCTGATTTCTCGTTCCAGATGGGAATACGTAGGCACGGAGCGTGATGCTTTGCCGAGTCAATTTTCTTTTCTTTTGAACCAGCCTTGATAGGTAGATAGTTAAAACAACCCATCAGATAAACACAACAAGCGTGGATTCCGTTGAGTACAACGGACGTGAGGGGTGTTAATACCTTCTCCTTGCGTAACCGACTCCCGAACCTAGGACTTGGTTGCGATGACCTCGTCTTTTCCTTTTCTCTAGGTTTGTTCCGATCACTTCCTTTCCCTTCCTGTGGGATAAATAACGAAAGGTGGCGACTCTTATGTCTTTGCCGACACCTTATTTTCGCAGTAGCGACACAAGGTGTTGTTGTTTCTCCGAATGTCCGACGTGTTGTTGTGGAGGCGATAGATATTTGCAACCAATTTTAAATAAAAAAAAGAAAGTTTGAATCTCGTGATCAAATGCTTCAAAAGATTCGTATGCAGGCCTCTAAACTAAACTTGGATTTGGTGTGGTTATCAAAAGGTATGATAATGGTTCGGATAGAAGATGCGCTTTTGTGACAATGACGTGCGAAAGAAGCAGGAAATATAGAATTCCTTTCCAAAATTTTGAAAGAGACGACATCGGTACAAGATAATATGATTTTTCGTTTAAGGTGCGTGGTTACATGTTGGCAAACAAATATTGGAGATTTAATGTGATATATGGTTTGCATAACCATGATTTGTGTTTAAAATTAGTCGACCGTCCTTGTGTCTATCAGCTAAAGCCGAAAGAGAAGGAATGTGTTGCTGACATGACCTTGAATCCGGTTCAATAAAAAAATATACTTGTGACATTGAAACCAAAACGACCCGAAAAATATATCAAATATCAAGCAAGTGTATAATATTCAGTACCTCGCTAACAAGGCACTTAGGGGGGATAAAGCTGAGATGCAATAACTCTTTAAACTGTTGGATAATAACAATTATGTGTCTAGGTTCTGAACATGCAATAATGGAGTTACTGAGATATATTTTGGACTCATCCTGGTTCCATAAAGTTTTTCAACACGTTTCTTACAGTGCTCATACTTGATTCAACCTAAAAGACTAACAAATATAGACTTCCATTATTGGAGATGGTTGGTGTTACCTCAACTGAGAAGAAATGTTCTGTTGGTTTTTCATTTCTTGAGTGTGAAAAAGATGACAATTTTACTTGGGCCTTAGACACTGTTGAAGGACCAAGGTGAGATGCCTAAAGAGATTGTTATTGACCATGATACCACATTGATAAATTCAGTTGCTAAGGGAATTTCTTTATTCTAATGCATTACTTTGTAGATATCACATGACAAAGTATGTGAGAAGTCAGGTTAAACTGGCAGTAGGGACGAAACAGATAGTCCAAAAATGAAAAAATGGTGAAGGCGGGTGTGGTTGTGAAAAAAATAATGGATGCATGGAATCGTATAATAAATTCTTCCATAAAAGAACTATATGTCGATTCTGTTATGCATTTTAGGAAAGTGTGTGAAAAGTATCCAGATTTTGTGAAATATGTTGAAAGCACAATTCTTGACCAGGTGAAGGAGAAGATAGTTTGTGTATGGTCTGATAATGTTAGACACCTTGGAAATATAACAACTAACAAAGTTGAGTCTGCCCATGCTACTTTGGAAAATTGGTTGGGAAATAGTAGTGAATATTTGTGTAGAGACTGGGACTCCATGAACCACACGATTCAAAACCAGAATAATGAGATAGAAACAACATTTGGTTGGAGCATCACAGTTTTGGAACACAGATTTGAAGACAACACTCTATATTCTCAGTGGGTTGGTAACATTTCTCGGGCGGGTTTGAACTATATTTTTCATAAGACTAAACAAACTGATAATGTAGGCTCTGATAGCGCAGAGTATGGATGCACAATTGTGAAAACATATGATCTCCCATGTGCTTGTGTTATTTCTAAAAAGGTGAAACTTGGTGACCCAATAAAAATGGATGAGGTTTTCACTCATTGGGAAAGACTTAGTTTTGATGATGATGGATGCATGGATGACGGTAAATCGAATATCTTTATTTTGACTGAATGGGAAGTGATACAAGAGAGACTTTTGAAAGCCGATGACAACATGAAACTCCACATCAAAGAACAATTGAGGATGATTTCCTATCAGGAAACCACTAACATGAAACTGCGCTATTAATGCGTCAAAACAAAAGGTGCTCCAATGAAAATGAAGCCTACACCGAATGACAATTCGACTACACAGACTCCTTCATATTTTGAACATGTTGACAAAGCTTTTTCCAACTCACCGACTCCAAAATCTCAAAAAAGTTTTGTCAAAGGAGCTCGCATTCGCAAACCACCTCCGACACTGTCTCGACCAAAGATTCCATTTATCGACAAAATGCCTATTTTTAAGCATAAATATATTGAGCAGATCGTCAATGTCGTGGGGGATGGTAACTGCGGTTACCGAGCCATTTCTACTTTACTCGTTAAAGGAGAAGATAGTCATACACTTAGTCACCATCAACTTATCCAAGAATTGAAAACGCATAAAGAATCATAAACAAGGTTGTACGTAAAGAAAGAAAAATTCGATGAAGTTTACGATTCTCTTGTTACTTGCCTTAGCGGTACGACACTAGAGGAACAATGGATGCACTTCCTTGAAATGGGTCACCTAATAGCATGTACGTATGATAGAGTGTGTATTAATCTTACATGCTACGGTTTTTCAGAAACCTTTTTTCCCTTGAACACCATCCAACCTCGAAATCCAAATGATCCTATCATGTGTATAGAGCAGATTTTAAAATCAAGTCATTTTGTTCAAGTTTACTTGGAACCAGGATGCCCTATACCACTTACATCACTAAAGTGGAAGGCTCATTCAACCACAAAATTTGAGACTTGGTCGGATCATTTTATGAAAAGGATGCAAGAATTCGAGAAATTGAACAATATTGGAAAAAATCAAATGCACAAAAGTTCAAAGGGGTACCACCTATAGATTTAGCCGACAACATATGTTTCAATTCGACTTAATTTCTTGTTTAACTGGACAAATAATTGTATGTAATTGTTTCTCAAAATAGATGAAATGTTATATATTTACCTTTTGTTCATATTTTGTCTTTATGCATTTTTGAGCTTCTCAATAACAACATTTGTGTTTTTGTTAATGAAAAAAAGGTTTTGTTTTAGTGTTCTATTTTGGAACTGGTTTAGGACAAGTTTTAGAGATGCATCTCCGAAACAAAATAATAGGGTGTCATTTTGTATATATATCTCTGGAATCAATATGCCAGTAATGAGTGGTTCAAATTGATCTATGGCTTCTATAAGTTTAGGTGCTCTTATGTTATATTTTACACAAACTAAATATATCTCAAATATCATAAATAAACAGTATGTTGCAAATGTCTCATTCTCCAGCTCTACACCCAGACGAACATTTAAGCTCATCAATTTTACCTCCCTCAAAGATATCAAAGACGAAATCCACCATCTCCTACCTTACGGAGATAATTGGAAGGTTCTGAAGCTCGAGTACCGTTCACCTTCAATTGACAACGGAGGGAAGATTCTGCTTGAGTTAGAAGCAACAATTTCGAGATTGGTATAAGATATTGTGAAGATGTTGAAGTGTCCACCAGAAGATTGATGTGTAATGTTACATTTTATGTTGAAATCATCATTGTAATGCTTATTTTATGTTATGAATGCTAATTTCATTTTGGAAAATTACTTTTGTGTTGAATTTGATACTGGTGTATCTTCGAAAATACAACTACGGAACTATTCTAGAGATTTATCTTTGGAATAAATTAAACAAAAAAGGGGTGTCACTCGGAAATGGCCTTACTTGAGTGTATGTTGGGTGCATCCGAAGATACATCTCTGAAAACAAGAGGCATATGTGAAAATTCATGTGATGCAGTAGAAACATTTAAGATGCGTTAAGAAATTATCTACTATCATATAGATGGGTCAAATGAAGGCAACAAAAATTCTAAAAGTAATCAAAACAACAATAAAGCCCATAAAAATAACACTTTAAGTCACAACAAGAAAAATAACTAAGGATCTAAAGTATCCTAACCACATAATTCAAACAACGAGTTGACATGTAATTTCTAATAACATGTTATTTAAATAAGGAATAAGTACTTTCATTTCTACTAGAAAAATATCCATATGTACCAACAGTATATCTAACGAAGAAAGAGATAAAACCATCATAAAATCAAGAAGGATTATTTAATGAGAATCTTAATAGCATGATATTTATGAATAAAAATACTAGGTTGAACACAAGGAGTGTGAGCAGAAAAAGAGATAATTGACCATATTCTTAATACTCTCTTTGTCAATTTTCTACCTCAAGATAAGGTTATCGAAACAATACCAATGCAAATCAAAACAAGAAAAAACAAGGTGTTAGTAGAAAAATTAATCGGACTAACAATCATAAGAACAACTATGAGAACCATAATCAAGTGAATAAGTCTGTGTATAACAAGCATACCAACAATAATGAAGCTTAAAATCCCTTTGTGATCAAGGCTCCAACATAATCAACAATGTCTACAACTAGAATTCAACAAAGGAAGTATGGAGGGACAAAAAAGAATGGTAACCAAAGAAAGTAAGATTATTGAAAAAAGAAACACAATATTCAATAAATGGAAGGGAGAAACTCAAATAAAGATAATGTCTAATAATATAAAATTTAGTTAGGAAATGAATCTTTGGATCTATCCTACAAAATGATTTTTTTTTATAAATTTAACAACTCAGTGACAATTATGGATGTATACTTCTAAATTTGTGAGGCAGGAATTTGAAAATTACTACCTTTGTATGTCAGTCACAATTCCATAAATGCATTTCCAGAAATGACAAGAGGGAAATTTAATAAAACAATATCATGTGTGTTCTTCTTCTCATGATCAAATACAATTCTCTCAAAAGCCTTAAAAAATATCATTTCATTCTCAATCAAGTTTTGCACTAAAAAACTTTGTTCTTGTGTTTCATCACATCAAAAAGATTAAAAGAAGTTGAAATTTAAGGTAAATTTCATGCATTTCATTTCTCATTTCTAACATTAATATGGTTTTTGAGTTGAAAAAATATATGTTGCATCCAGAAATACACTTCCGAATTCTAGGTGAGTTCATACATAAGTGTATTCCTAGAATAGTTCAGAGTTTAGTTTGGACAATTTTTGTGTGAATATTTTCTATTATATTTTGGCGTAGATATGGTGCACCCTGATGCTATCCACAAACCTATTGTGTATACAAATTCCAAACCTATTGATGTCAAGGTAGATGTTGGCAACAAATTCACAAATGGATAAGACTTTGATGTTCATCATCAAATGCCACAATGAATCCGCACGAAGGCATCCAAATTTGTGACACTGAGATGCAAAAGAAGTGGCAACTACGCAACTTCTCTCCTGTAGTTGAAACAAGATGATAGCGGTTAGAGGAAATGTGATTGTCCTTTTAAATTGTGTGGATATCTTTTGTCAAATAATTGAGATTTAATGTGATTTGTGGTACACATAATCATGACATGTGTCACAAGTTCTTCGGTCATCCCATTGCATACCTCCTTATGCTCGAAGAGAAGGAAATCATTTCTGACATGATATTGAACATGGTGCATCCCAAAAACATACTTTCAACTTTGAAGCTTAAAAGAATAAAAAATATCTCAAATATCAAGCAAGTATATGGTGCTTGTGTCCAAAATAATAAGATGATAATAGGGGATATATATTTATATTTTCACGAGGACATATGTTGGACCAGATGTCTGGGAAAATGTAAACAACCGATTTATGACAAATAACATATTCTGGTAACAGATGTCAAACATGATAACTGGGACATTATTTACCATATAGTAACAACTAGTTATACAACTAAGTTATGACAAATTAACTTATACAAGATGATGAAGCAGAAAATCAATAAAGAAAACAATAATTTTTAACTCAATTCAGTGTAAACCACACTTGCATCTGGGGGGGCACTCTACCCAAGAAAGTAAATCCACTCCTATATATAATTAGTACAAAGTGTCTTAGATGAACAATCTCATTATTTAATGCATCTCCTCTTAATTATACTCTAGTGTCTTTCTATTTAAGACACCCACCAAAAATGAGAACTCCCTCTCACTTTCTCTCAATTACTAATCCCAAGTTATCAACATCAATAAACACAATCATGAATGTTAAATACAACTCAACTAAAAAAACAACTATTATGCCTTATGAATGAAGAAATATCATGGTGCACAACTAACACAAATACTTTGTTCTCAAAATTATATAGTTAGCATCTTGGAACAAAGTTTTACAACTCAACTAAAAACCAAACTCTATGCCTTAATATATGAATTCATGCACTAAAGTGGTACACAACAATAACTCAAACAAAGAATCAAAAGTAGAAACTCTAACACAAAGAGTCTTCAACACATGCGCACCTCAAATGTGAGGTTTGAGTCTCCTTAAATATCAATGCTTCTTATGGGCTTTTTCAAATGGGCATCAACAGCTTTTGATCTCGTCCCAAAGTATAGGAGAATTTATTTTGATTCGTTTCTTAACAGCCTCCAAAAGATATGATTTATTTCTATTCAATTGCAAATTTAAATCTCCATTTAAATTGAATTGATATCAACCAATCTTTAACAAACAAATCCATGTAAATGCATTGCTAAAATACAACAACAAATCTGATTGAAAATAATCAGAAATTTTACATCTGTCAACATCCATCATGGCCTACTGACAAGGGTCCGATATTGCATGACATGCATGTTGGAACATGGTGTTCCAAATTAACTCTGTTTATGAAATATAAATCTTATTTGTAAAGTAAATCTCTGATACAATAAATCTGAACCAATATTCCATCAAAGCAAATCCAATCAAATCTTCTTTGTAAAGTAAATCTTTGATACAATAAATCTGAACCAATCTTCCTTCAAAGAAAATCCAATCAAATCTTCTTTAACTAAATCAAATTCAAGTCTTTTCCAAATTGATTTGGATAACAAAAACAAATTTCTCCCAAAAGCAAACTTCTGCATCTTTTGAAGAAATTAACACCATAATAATTCTGAAGGAAATCTGAAGATGATCATAACCCAATCCTTACACCAAGATGTCACACAGCATGTGCTGAACATCTTGCTCAACAAGTTACTTACAACCAAATCTTTCTCTTATCACTTTAGCAAAAACTTGGACTGAACAAATCTTCTTAGGAACAAACACAATCATGCTCAGATTTCTTCATGAAATCTAGCTACCAAACTGAGGCTAGATGCTGGAACACATGTTGGAACATCTTGTTCCACACGCTGCCTCTGTACAAACTACATCTTGTACATATGTTGTTTTACCTAATACATCTAAGAAAAAAGAACAATGAGATAAAACTGAAATGCACCAATTGTTGAAACTTCCGGATGATAATCATTATGTATCTAGGTAAAAATTGTGCGAGAATGGAGAAATCTTGATTCCATGAAGTTATTCAATGCATTCCCCACTATACTCATCATTGATTCAACGTATAAGACCAACAAATGCATACTTCCACTATTGAAAATTGTTGGTGTTACCTCTACCGAAAAGACTTATTCCATTGGGTTTACATTTTTGGAAAGCGAAAAAAGAGAACAACATTGCTTGGGCTTTAGAAGTGTGTCAGAAAATATTGAAGAACAAAGAAAACACACGAAGGTCATTGTCACTGACCGTGATACGACATTGATGAATTCGGTTACAAATGTGTTTCCTACTTCATACACATTATTTTGTAGGTATCACATCACAGAGAATGTGAGAAGCCGACTTAAATCTACGGTAGGGACCAAACAAATTAAGGATGAAGATGGAAAATGGTGAAAGTTAACGTGATACTGGACAGAATAATGGATGCATGAAATGTTATAATAAATTCTTCTATGCAAGAATTATATGTTGATCCTGCTATACATTTTAGGAAGGTATCTGTGAAACATTCAGATTTCTTACAATATGTTAAAAGTACGATTCTAGACCAGGTAAAGGAGAAGATTGTTTGTGCTTGGACTGATCAGGTTAGACATTTTAGAATTACAATAACAAAGTGAGTTGAATCTATCCATGCTACATTGAAGAATTGGTTGAGAAATAGTAAATGTGATTTGTGTAGAGTATGTAACTCTGCGAACCAAATGATCTAAAATTAGCATAATGAGGTACACATATCATTTGCTCGTAACATTACAAAGTAGGAAGACATATTCAGAGACAACAATCTCCATTCATAGTTGGTCAACAACATATCTTGAAAAAAATTTAATTTAATTTTTCACGAATCCAAACGATTTGAAAAAATAGGTTCTGATCGCTCAAAATAGGTTCATGATGGCCCAATACAAATGGGTGAGGATTCCGCTCACTAGAAAATGATTAAGTTTGATGATGATGGTGTGATGAAGGATGGTATATTGAATATCTCTATTTTGACCGAATGGGAAGTGATAAAAGAGAGATTTTTGAAAGTCAATGACAACATGAAACTCTACATCAAAGAGCAACTGAGGAAGATTGCTTATCCAAAAACTACATGGTTAAAACCACGGTCTCAACTGGTAAAATAAAATGTGCTTCTAAGAAGGTCAAACCAACACCAAGTGACAATTCAACGATGCGATCTCCTTCCTCTTTTGAACTTGTTGACAAATCTCTTCGGATTCTTCAACTTCAAAATCTCAAAAAAAAATGTTTTCAAAGGAACTCGCATTCGTAAACTATCTCCTTCACCACCACTACCCAAAATCTTATACATCGAAGAGATGTCAGTTTTTATACACAAATATGTTCAACGGATTGTCAATGTTAAGGGTGACGGTAATTGCAGTTATCGAGTTGTTTCTACTTTGCTTAGTAAATGAGAGGATGATCATACATTTATTCGCCAACAACTTATCAAAATGTCGAAGGCGTATAAAGAATCATACACACAACTATAAAATAAAAAAAAATGTAGATTCTGAAAATACACTTTCAAAATTTATAGAAAATTGCATTTCTATATTACTTTTTGACATAGACTTATGATTTGACTCACTTATGAACAAATTGTGTGTCAATCAAATGCATCCGAAAATATATTTCTAAATTTCATATGTAGTATTGGCTTTTCACTAAGACTAGGGAATAATCCTCAGAATGGGAAGAACAATCCCTACTTAAATATGTAATAACACAACGGCCCACTTGATGACTCAATTCGCTATCAAAACCTTAACATAGTTTGGTTTAGTAATTTCTCGTTTGTAAATTACCAATTGAGCAACTATGATATTACTCAAAATAAATAATAGTAGTTGTTTTTAAAAAGTCATATTCAACTTTCACTTCAAAGATATAATAGTGTACCCACATGCTATGCTATGATCACTTTAGTTACAAAATGCATGAGAGAAGGTAAACCAACTCATTCATGTGATACCTATCATGCCAACAAAGCCTTGCATCAACCTAACATTAACACTCTAAATATATATTAACTATCTCTTCTTCAACTATTAAATACAATATTATTTTCCCTAGTAACAACATATATTAAGAAAATTTCATTAGAGAATGGAGAGCCCAAAACAGAATAATATTAGCTTTTTTCAGATGCCTCTTCACTATCCAAGATACACAGAAAAAGACTACCAAGATATGCCTGAATGGAAGCTTGATAGTCTCCTTAAGGAATATGGTTTGCCTACGAATGGTGATTTGGCTTACAAAAGAAACTTTGCTATGGGTGCTTTTCTTTGGCCTAAGTTCCCTCTTAACTCAAAGTCTTGAACCTAATTACTTTACTACCTATATATGTAATGCAATAATATGTTTTAATTTAATACTTATGTAGGAACATGAACAATATTAGTGTATGTAGTTTATATAGATGTAACTTAGTTTTGAACTAATGTATAATTTTTTGAGTCCGTATTAATTAATGTCTACAATGTGGATGGACTTTGAGCTTTTCTTGTCTTTGCATGCATCAATTGCTATAATTCATGGGGTTTAACTTTTTCCACGCTCAACGTCACTTTAGAAATATACATTTAAAGATACAGTGTTTTTATGCTAATGAAAGAGACTTAGTTTTTTGTTTGTATACTTCTAAAATCATAAAGAAATAAGGGATAGGTAAAGTCATGTAAAAAAAATATAACACTAATCTATTAAAAGAGTTTAAATTTCAAAGATGTACATTTAGGCATATGAGCGCGTTGGAGATTGTTTTTATCTCGTCTAAATTTAAATCTGAGTTCTTAAATAATCCTCATTCCATGTTCTAAATTTAAACGAAGATGAAAAATTAAAACTCAAACTCATCTCAAACGGATTCGGATATCCCCGTCCACCATTATTCATTTAGTAAAAAAAAATTTAAAAAATATTTATTTTTTCCAAAATTAAATTATATTACAAATAATAAAATAAAACATTCTCAAAAAATTTAATACATACATTTCAAATATTTTAAATAGTTAATACAAATCAAAATATTAAAACATTGGCCACTTATTAAATATTTCAAATTAATTAAACTAAATAATAATGCTCATAATGAAATAAACGGACGGGTTCGGGAACGGATTCGGAGTGAATACTAGTATCACCACTACCCGATTCGTCCCCATATTTTTTAATCGGGGAAAATTCAAACCCGAACCCAAACATAGTCAAAATAGATTTTTTCCGTCAACTTCGAGGCGGATTCAGACATGTACTCGTGAATATGAGTTATACTGCCATGCCTATGTACAATCCAGTCTCCCTCGTAAAACTATTGGATTGAATTATGACCTAGAGTCGGTAAAAGCCGACCCAATTTGCATTCTATCTACAAAAATAAAATCGAGCTAAGATAATAAGTGGGTCAAATAGAATTAATAAGTTAGACAGAGAATTAAAGAAGAAATAAAGTAATACCAAATGTACCTGAACATGAATTTTCTGTTGAAATGGATGAAGAATTGGAGACATAATATGAAATACATCTGCAATATATCAAATAGAATTGAATATTAATATAAATATATATACATTATGCTCAAAAATCAATACATATTACATCTGCGATATGTCAAATAGAATTGAACTCGTGCAATTGGTAAATACAAATTTTACCATAACCAACCAAGTTAATCAAGTTCTTTGTTTGTATGTGCTTTTATATTTATATATAATCATTTCTTAATCATTAATATTTAATGTAAATTTTGAATAATATTTATTTTTATAATTAAATTTTAAAAAATTATTATATGACTAAAATTCAACTTTAATTGCTCTATTTTTTTATTAGGTGTCCATTTTTATTATTAGCCTTAGGCCTTTAAAAAGTCAGGATCGGTCCTGAATAATGGAGTATTGTATAATTAGTTATAATAATGGTTGTGAATTGGTATTTGGACGGTGTGGTATTCCTAAATAGAAATAATATTTTTGGTTCGGTAAGAAAACATGTGCTCATTAATGTGTGACATTTCTAGATAATTTTTTCTTACTATTAATATCATATAGAACAACGCCTTTTATACCACTCTTCTAATCCAAGAAACACATCTTCTACCCCTATGTTCAAGTTTTGTTTAGTGAAACTTATGTATGGAAGCATATTTCAATGAACAAAAAACTTTTAGTGTATGCATATCATGTATTTTAGTATGCGAGATAAAATGAGGAAATTAATTTTGAAAAACAGGAGTGAAAATTTTATTCATTATGCAAAAAAATGTGGAGATTGATTTTGGAAAATACGAATGAGAATTTTATTCATTATGAACGTATAATGTAAAAAGTAGCACCCCACCTATGTTTGAAAGATTTAGTGAGAAATATTTAGAGAGAGAAATTTTTTTGGGTGCAACTAGGTTGTCGGTTTTGTGAGAGAGTGTTTGTTATTAGACACTTTATATATTTTACTTTATATTAATTTTACTGTGTTTTTGCATTTTTTTCTTATGCGAATATGACAATATGAAGAAATTTTATAGTTTCTGAATAATTGGTATGGCAATTGGTTGCTTTTGTTATTTTTTCTAGTAAATGTATTATACACATGAATAGTATCTTTTTGTGAATAGTGCAAAATTTGGTTAGCGGTACCAATTTTTCACAGAGGTATTCTAAGACACGGTGATTTGCATAAATTTTCAAAGACGATCCCAAATTTGAGTTAGTGTAATATATGGTTGTAGAGAAAAAGTGAAAAGAGAAAAGTTTGATGTTGTGGACTTTAGTTTTTGAAAGATGTATATTAAAGATTATATATGTCAATGAAAGTTACATAAACCCCTCATGGAAAATAATCCAAATTCAATGAAGGAAGATGAGTTGAATATTCTCGATAGACAAGCATTAGACGTTGTTCGATTGTCTCTATCTTAGAATGTTGATTTTAACATTGCAAAGGAGAAGACAACAACTTCTCTTACAAAGGCTCTTGCTATGATATATGCTAATCATTTAGCATTAAATATAATTCGTTTGATGAGGCGGTTGTTTACGCTTTAGATGACTAAAGACACCTAAATTTCACAACATATCAATGAGCTCAATATCTTCACAATCCAATTGAGTTAAGTTTGAATCAAATTTGAAAATGAGGCACGGACATTAATACTTTTGTCTTTGCTGCCAGATAGTTTGAGTACTACTATCACTATTGTGAGTAGTCCACCGAGAAGTATATAGATTAAATTTGATGATGTTTGTTGTCTGATTCTCGGTGAAAAGATCCAATAGAGAGTGTGGGTGAATCATTATTCTCTTTACTATTAAAAACAAAGGCAAAGGAAAAAATTCAACCACGTGGTAAATAAAAGGACTGAAGACTGAAATCCAAAAATCATCGTAGTTTCAACAATTCGAAGACTATCGAATGTTTGAAATGTAGAAATAATGGGCACTACAAAAACTGGTGTATAATTCCAAAAAAGAATCAAGATGCAAAAGATGAAGCAAATGTTGCTTCAACCTAGAAAAAATGAAGCTTTGATACGTTTTTTGGAAAATAAGCAAGAGTCTTGGGTTTCAAACTCTAAAGTATCCTTCCATGCTACTCCAAGAAATAATTCTTTAAGAATTATTTCTCTAGAAACCTCAGTAAAGTTTACATTGGTAATGAACAATCTTGTGAGATTGTGGGCAAAAGTTAAGTAAAGATTAAACTAAATGGGTTTGTTTGGGAATTGAAATTTTTTCCACATATTCCTGGCCTAACAAAGAACTTAATCTTCATAGGCGAGTTGACTAGTGACAGGTGCACAACTCTCTTCAATGGTTATGATTGGAAAAATCAAAAGGTGTGATGACGATTTCTCGCTCTAGGGAGAGATGTACTTTTTACAAGACATTAGAAGCATGCCATTTAATTGCAATTTCAACAAATGAAAGTCCTAATTTATGGCACCTGAGATTATTCCATATGAGAGAGAAATGGATGTAGGTTATGCACTCAAAAGGAAGACTACCAATTCTTTTATAAATAAAAATTAATATGTGTGAAAACCATATACTTGGAAAGAAAAAAAGAGACAGCTTTTAGATAAGTGGAAGAACCCCAAATAAAGAGAGGTTTGAGCTTATTCATTGTGATGTTAAGGGTCCAAAAACTATCTCATTCATTGGTGGAAATAACTATTATGTGACTTCTGAAATATAAGTCTGGATTATATAAGGATTTTAAGAGATGGAAAACCATCCTTGAAAATGAGACAAGATTCAAGATTAAAAAGATCATAGTTAACAATGGTGGAAAATATGAAGACATCATTTTCAAGAAATTTTAAAATGGAGAGAGTTACGCCATGAAGCTCGAAAACAATAGTGTAGTGAGTTATATAAACTAAACATTTCCTGAAAGAGCCATAAGCATACTATGAAGTCACACTTATCAAAGCAGTTTTGGGAATAATCAGACAACATGTTAGCTTACTTCATCAATTGTGATCCATCAATTTAATTGGATCACAAAATGCCTGACGAGTTATGGAATAGAAAAGAGGTAAAACTCTTACATCTTTTAGTTTTCAGCTGCGTAGTATAAGTGTGTATTAGTGATCAAGGTAGAAATAAACTTGACCCTAAATCAAATAAGTGCACTTTCATCATTCATGGTGAGAATGAGTTTAGCAATCGAATTTAGGATGATGAAAATAAAAAGATGATTCGTAGTAGAGACATGATCTTCAATAAAGAGTTATGTACAAATACAAGTATTGCACGACCACCAATTACTCAAAATTAAGTGACCCTATGTATGCTTAGGTAGATGTCTCCCTTGAAAGTCCCACTTTTAAAAGTTTCAAATTGGAGGAATCAACATGATTAGGATTTAAAAAACTCTTAGACACACAAGAGAATCTAACTCTTACTCCTGTATTGAGAAGGTCGACTAGACCTCATGTTCTCAATAGGAGACACATGGACTACATGTTGATGACTGGTGGATGTGAACAATGGAGTATTGAATTTCCAATCAAACATGGGAACTAACTAAGTTACCTAATGGAAAGAAGGTGTTTCGTAAAAGATGGGTGTATCGAGTAAAGGAGAACCCTAATGGATCTAAGTGAACAAACCCGACTAGTGGTAAAAGAATTCTAGCAAAATGAAGGAATTGACTACACGAAAATTTTTCATATGGTTGTGAACATAATACAATCGGGTCTGCGTTAAGTGTTTTTCCATTAAAGATCTATATCTTAAGCAATTGGACGTGAATACTTCATTTCTTCATGGAGATTTCATTTAGAAGAAATACATGCACCAACCTGAAGGATTTTCAGAAGAAGGGAAATAGAATATGATGTATAAACTAAAGAAGAGCTTTTGCAGTCTGAAATAATTTCTAAGACAGTGGTGTATGAAGTTTTAAAGCTTCATGCACAAAGAAGGTTTAAAGAAGTGCAATACCAACCACTGTTGTTTTTCTCAAGAGATATGAGTCCATTATGTCATTTTTTTACTTTATGTCGATGACATGTTGGTAGCATGTTCAAATATGGACGAGATCATAGACTTAAAGATACACTTGTAAAAAGAGATTGATATGAAAATTTTAGATCTTTGAAAAAGGATTATTTGTATGCAAATTACGAGAGATAAGCAAAGAGGAGTTTTGCAGTTATCTCAAGCATAATACATTAAGTGTGATTTGTAAAGATTTAAGATGGACAATGTCAAACCGATTAACACACCTTTAGCAACTCATTTTCACATATCCAAGGATTAGTCATCTCAAACGAAGGAAGAAAAAGATTACCTGTCTAATATTCCATATGTTTCCGCCATTGGAAATTTGATGTATGTAATGGTCTGTGCAAGGCCAAACATTGTCCATCTAGTGAGAGTTGTTAGAAGGTTTATGATGAAACCAGGTAAAAAAAGACATTGGGAAATGTTTAGGTGGATTTTTGAGGTAAGGCACTACTAAGAAATGTGTGTACTTTGATCTAGGAGTAATAAAAGTACAAAACTATGTTGATGCAGACTTTGATGGTGATGTTGACTACTAATGAAGTACAATCGGCTACATATTTATTGTAGTTACTTAAACATATAATTGGATATCATGAACACAAAATATTCTTACTTTATTTACTACATAGGCTGAATATGTAGTAGTAAACCAACAAAAACTTGATATGACTTCAAGGATTGTTAGCATAGTTGGACTTTACATAGGAAATAATATTTTGTATAGTAATATTCAAAGTGTGATACATCTGACAAAAAATTCAACATTTCACTCAAGAACAAAACACATTGGTCTTCATTATCATTTCATCAGATCTTTAATTAAGGATTATGTGCAAACATTGAGCAAAATTCAAGGAAGTGAAAACTCAACCGACTTGTTAACAAAGACGATGATAATTGACAAATTGAAGTGTGCTCAATTTTAGTTGGCATGCAAGAATAACAAATTGATAAAAGTTGATGTTTGATCAAGGTGTGAAAGTTAATTAAAACCAATCTTAGTGAGAGATTGTTGGTCAAAGGAGAGAGAAAAAAAGAAACTAAAAGAAAAGAAATATAAGAAAATAGAAATAAGGAAGGTAGAGAGAAATTCAAAGATTGAACACGTAGAGAGAGAAAGAGAAGAATTCTATGTACATTATAAGTTTTTTTTTATTAATTATAAAAATAGTACTCGTTTCATTTGTATTAACAGGTGAAAAGTTACAACTAACAAGTTTCATCCAACAATAATTGTTATTAACAAATTGTATATTTCACTTTATATTAATTTTAGTATATTTTCACATTATATTGCTCTTCCGCAAATGTGACGAGAAAAATTTGAGCAATTTCCTAACATAAATCTTAAGTCTTTAAGACATCAATAATTACAAAGTTAAACATGTAAAAATATTATATATTTTTATAACGTTGTTGATTTGACCACATTATTAATACAACTATTTTTTAAAATATCTCAACTTTTGTTGAAAGTTTTATATAATAAAAGTACAAATTGAAGATAATAGTAGTATATATATACACCCACATCCTAGAGGAAGAAGATGCAAAACAAGTTCTACCAAGTCAACTTGGATTCCAAATCTTCCATAGATCCATCCACAACATATTTGAAAACAAGAACAAGATGCCTTGTCTTTACATCACCACCAATCTTAATTTAGATGGAGTTAACATTGATTCCATCTTTTCTGAAGTCACCACTGCTATTTCAACAATCATCGGAAGACCCGAAAAGGTACCAATTCCTGTCTTTTTCATGCAAAGCTTTTAATAGAATGATTCATGTTGTTGTATAGATTCTTGTAAGTTTTGATTCAAGTCATTTGGTTTTGGTCAATATTGTTTGGCTATTTCTAGTTAGATTGTCCTATTCAATAGAATAAAATGAGAAATATTGTTTTAAAAAGATATTTTAATTTAGGATATTTTCAACTCTGACACAATTAGGTTACTTTTATCTTAATTCTTTACTGTTCAATATTTTATTTCATACAACATTGATAGTGTTATAATTGTTTGATAAGATTTTTATTTTAGTTTGAACGGTATTTTCGTATCATATAAAATAAAAATAAAACACATGTGACTCTCCTTCATTTCAACCACTTATTTTGAATTTGATGATTTATATCTTCTTTTTCTCTATTCTTTTATACTATGAATCTAAGATAATTAAATTATGTAATATGTGAATGATATGATCTCTAACTATCACCTCTAAAATAGAAACACACATCGCTTTTTGGTAAATAAATAAATAAATTTTATATATTATGTCTTACTTCTATCTAGAGTTGTCTTAAGTTTTTGGAGGTCATATGTAATTAATCAAAATTCAACCATGAAAAAACAATTAGAGGCCCTATTTTTGGAGGTCTTATTTATCTATGGTTATTCGTGATAAATTTTAGGTCATGTGTGGTAGTCTACTTTACACACCTTGAAAGACGACGTTGCTTATATCCAGGTAAAAATTGATGGGTTATCATGAGAACAAGCATCCACATTATGTCAAATACTCACCCAAACGCGAGAGAGAGAGAGAGAGAGAGAGAGAGAGAGAGAGAGAGAGAGAGAGAGAGAGAGAGAGAGAGAGAGAGAGAGAGAGAGAGAGAGAGAGAGAGAGAGAGAGAGAGAGAGAGAGAGAGAGAGAGAGAGAGAGAGAGAGAGACCGCATATTCACTTAAAATTTTAAGGCTTTGTTTGAGAGTTTGGAGGGAAAGGGAGTGAGGGTTTTGAAGAAAAAAATGAGTGAAAAGAATAGAAAGATTTAGGTGGAAAGTGTTTAGGAGGATTTAATTTATTTTTATTCAAAAATCAAAATTCTCCTAACTTGGGAAACTAAAAAATTATATTGGAGGAGGAATTTTGAGGTTTTTGGAGGACTTATACAAATTGCTCAAGTATAATGTATATTATTATAATATTCAAAAAATTAAAAATATGTAAATGATAACACTATTTTATCATTTTAAACAAAAAATTTCAAAAAATGTTCAAGATTTCTCTATATTTTAAAAAAATAATCAAAACCTTTTTTTCCCTCCCCTCCAAACACACAAACAAAGCCTAAGATATTGGGTATATGAGTCATCTTACTTATAAAGTGCTTAACCTCCAATTTTCCAACCAATATGTGACTTTTAACAATTTCCCCTTCAAATGTAAGTTCATGCATTGAGCTTCCACTCAAATGGAAGCTCTTTCATCCATAACACCCGTGTTATCGTTGACACCCTTACCACAACATGGGTACTTCAACAGGATATGTTGTCTGACCACCATCATGCCAGGAAGACTTTTGATACAAGGAGTTGGTCCCTTACTCGAACCATCAGCTCTAATACCACTAATGAGTCATCATAAGGGGAAGAATACACATTGAGTCAAAGACTCGCCCAAACAAGTGAGAGAACACCAAATATTCTTCCAAAGCCTTAAGACATTGGATATATTGATCCTCCCACTTAAAAAGTGTTCAACCTCTACTTTTCCAAGCAATGTAAGACTTTCAACTCATATTTGTGCACAACAAAAATCACATGCTTCTAAGGCTTGTCATCAACCTCCTATTTAATTCTTCTTTTGACTCTCCAAGTATGAATATATCACCTTAAAAAAAACATATATTTTGGTGTTAATTCTTCAATGCTTTTTGTAAGTGCATCCAAAATTAAATTGAAAAAGATAAGGATATAAAGGTGAATCTTGATGAAATCTTATTGTAATAAGAAAATTGTTCGAGTCATCACCCCGCGTCTTCACACTACTTGAAACTTTCTAATATTTTCTACAAAATCTCTCTAGACACTCTATCACACGTCTTCTTCAAATCAATAAAAATTAAATAGATGTCATCTTGATCTAAATCTATTACACATTGTAATAACTAGATTGTTTCTATGGATATCAAACATAAAATCAAATTGATTATTAATAAATTAAACATATCTTCTTAATCTTATTACGACCACTCTTTTCCATAACTTTATAAGATATATTCATTAGTTTAATTTTCTATCATTTGTACAATTTTGTATATCATTTTTGTTCTTATAAATAAAAATTAAAGGTGATCTGACCTGATCAGAAGGGGATCACTGGCTGGCCATGCTCTGTTGGACTGTTGTCTGTTCACCAGTGATGAGGAGAAGGAGGGGGTGTACCTACAAGGCACTCCGATGCCAAAGTAAGTATATGGGCAGAGTGATCACAAGTACAGAAAAAGGGGTAAGAAGTGAATTACCTGACCCTCTTGTGAAAAGGGTATTTATAGAGAGACCCCAGCGCTGGGCCAACGGTCACTTGCGTTGGGCTGGGTTGCCAGGCCCAACCCAAGTGACTGCTAGGGGTTACGTGGCGTAGTGAAGACCAGGACGTGGTCTTCGCCCTAGTCCAACTGTCCATTGATCTCCGGAAAGTGGGTTTGACCTGCTCTTTCGGAGGTGGGCAGTTGGTTGATGACGTGTCCCCGCGGAGGGGGGCACGTTGCTCTCCCCGCGAAGGGGGGGGGGGGAGGGGGGGGAGCTCGCACGGTTCCCCGTAGGCGTATTGTTCTCCCCGCGGAGGGGAGCACCCGAGGGCGTGGGAGAGACACGTTGTCCTGCTCGTCTGTGTGGGGACTCTGCCCGCAGAGGGCTGTTCTGCCCGACGAGGGACAACGATTGGCAGCTCTCCCCGAGAAGGGGAGGGAGCATGGGGCGTCTTGAGGCACGCTGTTCTGCTCGGCGGGCGCGTGCTCAGCCCGTCTAGGGGTCACGTGTCCGGCTGTCTTGCTGAAACCATAATGGGCATTGCTTCGCGTATCATTGGGCTGGGCCGCGCGGTGAAGCCGGGGCCCAGGCCAGAACAAAAGGATTTTTTAAATATTACTTTTGTTAAATAATTTGGTGATATACTCAATATTTGTTTTTTTATAAATAAAAGAATATATTTTTAAAAAGCCAAGAATATACAAGGCGATTGCTCGGGTCCAGCCCAACACCCCAAAGAACCAAATAAACCAAAATCAAACCTTACATTAAGAATTTTGCTATAAGTTTACTCCACCCTATATACACTATGCTATCTTATATATCTTTAGTCACTCTTGTATTATCTCTATTGTCATCAAAAATCACAGCATTACGCTAACGCAAAACTTCATATATTGTCTCAGCAGCAACCATTTTGATTATACCAGCATGTCTCCCTTTACCTCTAGTTTGACTCAAGATCCAGCCAAGTTCATCCTTCCAACTATGCAGATGAGGAACAATGCCCAACCACTGTAACACTTCTTTCCAAATATCCTTTAAGGCTCTACATTCAAAAAGCAAATGGCCTTGATTCACTTCAGTCATACCACAAATCTTACACACACACTCCTGCAGCAGCCCCATTTTCATTAACCTTGCTTTCGTTGCCAAATGACCATGACAAGCAAGCCAACAGAACAACACTACACGCGGCCTAACATCATTATGTATGATCAAGTGGCTCCAGTTGGTTATGCATTGATCATCCACCAATTGCACATAGATTTTCCTCATTGAAAATTTATTATTCTTCATCATGTCATCCCAACTTTGTTGGATCTGATTCACAATACATCTGTTATTCATGATATGCTTCAGGATCCATGAACTATTATTTCTAATCGTGGCATTCATTACATCTTCCCCTTTCATGTAGTAGGCATGCACCCATTTAACCCATAAGCCATCAACCTTCATACAGATGTTCCATAAATATTTTAGAAGGATCACACTATTCCAAATTTCCATATTTATCATATTCAAACCCCCTTGGATGACAGGGCTACAAACCTTTGTCCAAGCTACAAGGCTTTTCTGCTCCTATCAGTATGGCCAGACCAAACGAACATCCTTCACATTGCCTCTATTTTGTGAATGACCATTTTTAGAATAGGAAAGAAACTCATCCAATATCAAGCTATAGCCAAAGTGATGCTCTTAACAAGTTGGAACCTGCCAGCTATACTCAAAAGCTTTGAGGACTAATGATTCATTCTGCCAACTATCCTTTCCACCATGGAAAATAGTGGTTCAGACTAAGCTTTTTACAAGCAAGGGGCACCCCTAAATATCTCAAAGGAAGATGGCCCTCCTCAAACCCAAACATGAGCTTTACTGCTTGAATATTACTAGCACCCATTCCACCATAAAATATTTTGGACTTACTAGGATTATTGCTCAGACTAGTTGACTCAGAAAAACTTTTGAAAGCTCCAAGGATCATTTCAACAGATTTAGGATCACCTTTGCTGAACAGAAGAACATCATCTGCAAAAGACAAGTGAGTTAATCTAAGTTTCTCACACTTACTATGATGATTGAAATTTGGGTTTTGCTGCATCCTGGCCATAATTTTGTTCATATACTCCATCATAATAACAAACAACAAAGGGGACATGGGGTCCCTTTGTCTAATACCTCTATAAGCCTGCAAAATATCATAATATTCACCATTAATATTAAACCTATAGCTAATTGTTGTGATACCAGTCATAATCCAACTAACAAATTTGTTAGACAGACCTATCTCTTGCAAGATACACTCTACGACTTTCTAATCCACCATGTCATAAACTTTCTAGAGGTCTAGCTGCATCATACATCTGGGGGTCCCCCTTCCTAGAATATCCCTTCAACAACTCAAAAGCTGCTTGGCTTTGATGAATAACAGTCTGCAGAAAATTCCCCAGTCTACTGGTCAGGATTTTGGATATAATTTTATAAAAAGTAGTGCATCCAGCTATAGGGCTATAATTCCTAACTGTCTTAGCATTATCAATCTTAAGGATGAGGGTAACAATAGTACTATTAAAAGTTTTTTACAAACTCCCTTTCTCAAAGAAATCTTGGATAACTGTCACAACATCCTTCTTTGTAATATGCCAACTGGCCTTGAAGAACTTGGCACCATATCCATCAATCCCTGGAGCTTTCATGTCACCTATCCCCTTCAAAGCTTTCAAAATCTCTTCATTTGTAACTTTAGCAGTTAAGAACTCTCCTTGATCTCTGGTAACTTGGTTCCTTCCCCTCATGGCCTCAATATCAACATGCTTTAAAGAGTTGACAACTTTACCCATGAGATTCTTATAAAACTCCATAACTTCATGCTTAATACCCTGTTGATTAGTAACATTAACACCATTTGCCTTTTGGAGAATAGACATGCTCTTGCTATGATGCTTGGTCTTAATGGTAGCATGATAGTAGCCATTGATACTCAATATCAATATTTTAAAAAGAGTAGTTTTTATTTAATAAAAAAATTACTGTAATTTTAAAAATTATTACCCATTGGATATTACACTTTTAATTATGTTCTTTTTTCAAATAAAATTGTTTTTTTTTTAAATAATAATACTTTCATTCTAAAATAATTGATTTGTTTAGAAGAAATTGTCACAAGATGACAAATTTTTAAATTTTCAGTAGACTATCAATTATATTTTTTAATTGTATAATCAAAATAAGAGTTAATATGTATTTTGCCCTTGTTATATAGGTGAGTTTTGAAAAGAAAATTGCTAAGAAAAAAGTTTAAATTCGTCCCTGGCTCTGTTTGTCCCCTCAAGAAATTTTTGCACATAAATACCGTATTAAATGTCATGTAATTTTTAAAAATGTATATCTATTTTGACTTTGTCAAATTTGCAACTTTTAAAAAATCCTCTGTGATGTTATTATTTTTTATGATTACATTTTTTGAGAGAATAAAACAAGAGAATCTTCATATGATAGATGGTGAATTCAAACTTTTTTTACATGAATTTTTTTATAAAAAGAAACTCACTAATATGATAGAGGAAAAAAATACCTATTGACTCTTTAATTAACATTATTTATATCTCTTAATTTTTTTTTTAATTATCAATTAGATAAACTATTTTAAAATTGACAAAATGGTTTTTAATTAGAGCATTCTTTAGCAAAAAAATTGACATAAATTAATGTTTGGAAAAAATGTTTATAAATAATGTTTAAGACAAATGTAAAGAACAAATTAAATTCTTCAATTTTTTTAATCAAAACTGAATGCAATTCATTAATTAAATATTATTGAATATAAAGAAGAATCAAATTAAACATTATATGTCTAGATTAAGAGTAGATAACTGAATTTGCTTGATACTTAATAAATTTTACTTCAAAATTATAAAAAAAGAAAAAAATGTAACAATTAAAGTATCCGATACCGATACTTTACCTAAAATGAAATATTCGTGCTTTAGAGTTAGATCAAACGATATTAACGTGTATTTAAAAATTTTAATCAATTTGTATTGTGATAATAATATGATAATTGTGCAGTTTGTGATGGTGCTATTGAAGTCATCAGTGGCAATATCATTTGAAGGTAACAAAGGACCAGCTGCTTATGCTGAAATAATATCAATGGGTGGCATAGATAAAGAAGTGAAGAGGAAACTCATTGCTACCATTGGTACCATATTGCAATCAAAACTCTCTATTCGAAGAACTCGTTTTTTCCTTAAAGTCTTTGATACCACTGCATTTCCTACCCCATCTAAATTGTAACAATGCCTTCATATTTCTACAATAATCATCATAATTTGATTTCATGATGTGTATTGTTATATACTCCATTAAGACATGTTCTCTTGAATGGAGTGATGTTATTAATGAATGAAGATGTAACTTTAGTACTTATTTGCAAACTCTCTTATCAAATAATCTATTGGAAGAGAAGTCGATGCAAATGCTCTTGAGCATTATTTCATAATTAAGGGGATTCAAAGTTTTTGTATTTTATATATATATATATATATATATATATATATATATATATATATATATATATATATATATATATATATATATATATATATATATATATCAATACATCAGCTATGAAGGAGTCAATACGTTAAAGGCACTGAGCAATTTGTTAAAAAAAGGTTTTAGAAGGAGTCGATTCATTTGATGAATGTATCGGCTCATCCCTTCAATGTATCGATACATTGAGGGCATAGACTACTAGGTGAAAAATCTCTTTAGATGTAGTCAATTTCAACTATGAAGGAGTCGACCCATTTGTCAGATGTATCGACCCATTCACAACTTTTTTTCATGATAAATCATATTTTTAGCACGTGATGGCTTATGTAAGCTAATTTTACATGTCATATGATTATGATGATGCACATCTAGCAAAAGAAGGTTACACATAATCAAACAACCAAATATAACAAAAGAAATGTTATTCATTACATGATTGTCATAAAGGATTGCAACAAAATAACACAATAGAGAAAATCAAGGTCCATAATACTAAAGAAATTGAAATTAGAAATAAATAAATAAAACCTAAATCTACAATGATGCTTAATAACAACCACGTTCACGAACTCGGCCTCTACCTCTATCACAAAACCAAGCAACATCATGCTTACCATCCAACACCTCACACATCTCTCGATAAAACTGAAGATATCGATCACTGTTGTCATTTTGATCACGAATCATTTGATGAATGCCAACTTGAGTTGCAACATGGTTTGAAGCCATGTTGTGACGAATCTCATTGAATCGCTCTATAGCATACAAGACAAAGTTATTAAAAATGTCACAGACAATAGTGAGAATGTATTTAGTTGAGACTTTCAAACAATTATTGATCTCTTGAAACTTCATAAGATCAATAATTTCTGGAAGTGTAAATCA
This sequence comes from Lathyrus sativus, assembly GCA_963859935.3. NCBI lineage: Eukaryota > Viridiplantae > Streptophyta > Magnoliopsida > Fabales > Fabaceae > Lathyrus > Lathyrus sativus. Next base: position 468,062,649 of record OZ012736.1, on the reverse strand, counting down.
CGGACAACAACGGGGTTATACACATGTTGCTTGATCACAATTATATTTCTAAAAGATTTTTCAAATTCATCAGCACAAGAAGGAGGTAAGAGAGAAAGGTTACGGAAGATGTTCTTGCAACATTTTCCCCTTTGTTTAACTTAGAGCAACTTTAACGCAGGGTTGTTAAACCAAAATTCTTTATAGCTTACGTTAGTAATAAGAAATTTGCATTATAGGAGAGCGGACATGGCATCCAAATGAACTAAAATTTAGTTCTCATTATATATATAGTTAACGTTAACTATGTGAAACCTATTATAATATTATTTAATATTAATAAAATATTCCAAATATTCCAACAACATTAAAGTAAGGATATGATATTTGAAAATAGTAACGGTCATATTATCATTTTTTACCTTATATAAATTCTATAGAAATTTTAATTTTTTTTACACACAGTTTTATTTCTAAATTTTTTTCTTTCAATTTCCAATCTTATTTATTTATCAAATGGATCTCAACCAATCGAATCCTTATTATAATTATATTCCTATGAAAATGTAATTTTTTTATGTATTATTGTTGTGAATTTTGTATCATTTTTAATTTTATAATAAAATATATTTAATATTATTTTTAAGTATTTAAGATAAATTTTATTTAAAAAATTATATGTATTTAATTAAAATAATTAAATTAATGGTAACTTGAATAAAAAATATAAAATGTGGGGTCAAGTTTTGGTTTCTTATAGACAACCACCATTAAAGTAAAAACTACTCAAATCAACTATAAATTTTTTAAATCCTACAAATCACTTTGGACCCACAAAAAGTATCTTAGTTTACCCATTTAGTTTACTCCCACTAAAGATGCTCTTAGAAGCCATAAGTTCTTACTCTTGAAAGAGTGCATACCAAATGTTTGATGAAAGGTGTGAATGAAAGTGAGAAGATTTTGAGGGAAATTTGAAAGACCCACTCACCCAAAATATGGAAGTAGAATGCCAATCACCCAAGTTTGAAGAATTAAGATGAAAATGATGGATTTTGGAAAATGAGTAAGATAAGTTTTGTAGGAAAGGATGAATGATGATGAGTAAATGTATCTTTCTAGGAAAACCTAACGCGTATTGAAAATAGAAGAGAGAGTTGAAAGACAATGAGAAAATGAGATTAGTTGAGTGTTGAGTGGAGTTTGAAAAACCAGTCATGTCATTGAAACTACTGTCCATTTTAGGTTAATCACTTCATCCTTCTAGGTCTTGTTCTTGAGGGGCCGTGGACTGGAATAATTTTATTGTGCCCAAGAAAGAGCAACCCATGGAAAAAACATCCTAAAACTAGTCGCAACAACACTTGGCGGGCGCACACCGAATTGCTTGACTTGGCATGGGTCGCCCGGCTCGAACCAGGACTCATGTTTCATTCCTTATTCATATGTGTCTTGTGAGATGTCACAATAATATCAATTTGGGGAGTATGCAGCCAAAGGGGATAACAACTTCCCTATGATCAAAGGAGGAATTAAACCTCCCTAATTGACATGCCTTATTAAGAAAATAGAAGAAAATTTAAAACTTAAAAATCCATTCATTAACTCCATGAAATCCTATAAGAAAATAGAAGAAAACTTAAAACTTAAAAATCCATTCATAACTCCATGAAATCCTAACATATAGAATCTTTTCCTATCAGCATATTAGTTAACATACCCACACAAACTCTTAATTCTTAATGTATTTCACAAATACAACATATAACTACCACCCATCTTTACCCTTTAAATAGTACATTGTATTCATAAAGAGATATAAATTATGTATTACACATTATTACCTTTGAATAAACATTGTATATATAATGAGATAAAACATATAGCACACATCTTTACCATTTGAATAAAACCGTGTATGCAAAAATTTAGACAACTTTTAAACTTATTATAAGGAGGTGTCAAATTTTCAAATAAGATAATTCTGAATTTTATGGGATCATTTTGTTTAAGAAATGCATCATTATCTAAATGAAGAAACCTTTCTTATTTTAGTTACTCACACTCATGACTTTTCATTCCTGGATCCAGTAACCCAACAATGAAACCTTCAGCCAATGGCGATTTACTCAGCGCCTCCGTCATCATCAAAACCGCCGCATTCTTCATCGGCGCCTTCACTTTCTTCTACCTCGGTAAACACTGGTCCAACTACTATCAACAGCTCATCTTCTTCACCACAACACCAACGTCCCACGACGTCTCCGCATCCCCCAATTTCAGAACAATTTTCAACATCACCTCCATAATCAACAAGCAAACCCTAAACCCTTCAGAGCCTCTCGAAATAAAGAGATTAGGAGTTCTGAATGACGACGGCACCATGTCCGACGAGTTTGAGATCGGGGAATTCGATCCGGAAAATGCGGATGAGGATGAGTCAGCGAACGAGACACGAGCTGATGCTTCCTATTCAGAATTGAAATTGAAATTGAATGTGAAGAAATTTGCGCGGTGTTCGCTGAATATGAGTGAGTATATACCGTGTTTGGATAATGTCGAGGCGATTGGGAAGGTGGAATCGGTGGAAAGAGGGGAAAGGTTTGAGAGGCATTGTCCTGTTGAGGAGAAACGGTTTAATTGCTTGGTTCAGCCGCCCAAAGGCTACCGTTTACCGATTCCATGGCCTAGAAGCCGCGAAGAGGTACATTAGAAAACTGATTTACAGTAACAGTGTATGCAGTGAAATCTATATGACTAGACTCTTATATAATAATGGAATTTGTTTTGGTAAATATAATATTCAAAGATTCTATAGGAGAAACCTATAAAGCACATACATCGAAACTAATATGTGGACACAAGTAATAATCACAAGTGTCTGTCATGTCGCATGATGTCCGACACGGATACAGACACGCCTTTTTCAGAGGTGTCTGTGCTAGAGAGAGAGAGAGAAACTCTTGCAACATACTACTGCCATGTCTTTTCATACTTTTATTCCTAAATTTGGCTGGACTTGTTATCGGAAGTGATGAGATTCATGTGAATTTTGAGTTCTAGTTAGAGTTAAAAGAGTGTTACTTAATGTTTTGTAGTATTTCCTAAGATTTTATCTTTGCATTAAAATTTTGGTCTTTGTGGTTGTCAACTTCCTAAGGAGTTCACTTGGCCAAAATTATCACTTGCTAATAATTTCATACTTTTGGAGCCGATTTACATGCATAAATGTCATACAAGTAAAACGATTTTTATTTTTCGGGCGGACTGAATTGCGTAGGGTAAATTACACTCTCATCTTGTGTGATAATAAGCTTAGAGTACACTTTGCTTTCATCTTATTTTAAAACCTACACCCCTTACTTTATCCTATTTTAACTTAAATGGGTTTTTAATAATGGTGAGCATGTGTGATTGAATCTTCCTTGCACCACAAGTTTCAGTATCAGTGTCAATTAATTTTGCAAACTTTATTATTTATTTTAAGTATTTGAAAAAATATAAAGTTTTAATATTCATATATCGGTTTTGGAACTTTGTCCAAAATAGTTGTTTTTGTGTCTCCTTGTCATTGTCTTATAATCGATATCGGGGATCCAAAACTATAAATCAATGTTACTGGATAAAAAAAAATCTTGTTGAAAGTTGTAATTTAAGTTTTTTTCAGGGAAGCGATTATACTTTTCTCAATAGAATATTCACTCAAATTTCTCTTAATCTTGGATGGGGGTGGCTGTTTTTTAATGCAGTATTATGTTTTTTCTTTCTTGTAGGTGTGGTACAGCAATGTTCCCCATACTCGTCTGGTGGAAGATAAAGGGGGTCAAAATTGGATTACCAGAGACAAGGATAAGTTTAAGTTTCCAGGGGGTGGCACCAAATTTATACGCGGGGCAGATCAATACTTGGACCATATTTCTAAGGTTACTATGTACTTTGGATTCACATTTTCAGACAGTATATGTGCATCTTCAACAATTCTGATGTTTATCATCTACATGTTGTAGATGGTTCCTGATATTACATTTGGTCAGAATATAAGAGTTTCACTTGATGTTGGCTGTGGTGTAGCTAGTTTTGGTGCATACTTGTTGTCAAGAAATGTCATAACCATGTCCATTGCTCCAAAAGATGTTCATGAGAATCAGATCCAATTTGCTCTTGAGCGTGGTGTCCCAGCAATGGTGGCGGCATTTGCAACTAGACGTTTATTATATCCTAGTCAAGCTTTTGATTTGATACATTGTTCGCGCTGCAGAATTAATTGGACTCGAGATGGTATGTGTTCTCTTGTATCACGTGTATGGTTCTTAACAGCCAATTGACCATATAATTACATGTTGTAAATCGTAATTGCAAGTTTCTCTACCCAGTCACAGTTTTATGCAAATGTCATTTGCATTTCAATTCTTATCCACTCATTTTTAACTAGTTTTATGGTATGAATGACTGTATTTAGATGTTGTAAATATCCACATACGCACTTTTTTATTCTAGAATATTAATACAGATCCTTTGGTTTCTATGTATTTAAGCCTCCCTTCTTAGATCCTGATTTCATTTCATCGCCATGAGATTCCTTTTTTTTTTGAAAAAACTAATATAACTATAGTGTATATCTGAAATCAATCTTTACCTGATATCATATTATCATGATTGGCTTGGTAGTAGGAAAGAGAAATGGGTGTGAGCAGGGCTTGCTTGATAATCTTATTAGCATAAAATTGTCTGTAAAAATAAAAGAAGAGAGATATTTCAATGTGTCCTTCACATCTTTGTTTCAGTCGCTCGCTTTGAGTTTCACCTAAGACCTCACTTTAACTTGTGATGCAGATGGTATTTTGCTACTTGAAGTTAATAGGATGCTAAGGGCAGGAGGGTACTTTGTCTGGGCTGCCCAACCAGTTTATAAACATGAGCAAAATTTAGAAGAACAATGGGAAGGTATGATTTAAATTCAATTCCATATTAGATTTAGTTATTGAAGCTTTTCAGCTATAGATTATGATATTTATGGATTGCTTAGTGTTGTACGTTTATATTAGTATATTAATATTTTCTGATATGATGTGTTCACCAATTTGATCACTAATCGTTACCATGTTTCCTTCATGTGTCACGATGATAGGAAGAACTAACATGTAGTAATCTTTACATGTTCAAACCTTTGATATAGATCCTCTCAATGATCCATTCATTATTCAAACCTTCTATAATTCATGTGTTACTCTCTATTTTATATGACATATGACTTACACGATGTTGAAGGAAAAACATTTGAATATTTCATTGCTCATTTGCTCATTGAGAAAGCTTCTGAATATGTTGTGGTATCAAATGCCTGCTCAACTCATTGAGAAAGCTTCTGAATATGTTGCTCATTTCACAATAGGCTGTTAGCCTGTTACTTCTGCTATACATACTACTGTACTATTGATAAGAAAAGATGTAGTACTCTACTTGAATTTATAGTAATTTATTAGAGTTGGTCTAATCTGTAATTTTAATATTGCCGCCTGCATCTATTGTGAGTGTAACATTAGATTTTGTTGTCTTCAGAGATGCTTAATCTTACCACTCGTCTTTGCTGGAAGTTTTTGAAAAAAGATGGGTATGTTGCAATATGGCAGAAACCCTCTGACAATAGCTGCTATCTAAACCGTGAGGCAGAAACTAAACCACCACTCTGTGACCCAAGTGATGACCCCGACAATGTCTGGTATGTTGTTCTTGCCTTCCTAATTATTTTTGCCACAAACAATATTTAAGTTTACTATTATTGTCTTATGTGATAGAGCATTCGAGAATACAGTAGGTACATTTCACTAATATGTAGGTTGAAACATCGGGGAAGTGTAGAATTAAATAGTTCCTTCATTGATATTAAATGCTATGCTAGACTAATACTTTTTTCATTCAAGGAAAAGCAAGTGAAACAATATTTCTTCATCTAGATAACTTCGTTGTAGCTATAACTTTTTTTTGATAAAACTATAAAAACGAGAAAACTACAATCTCTCTAGAAGCTCGTGATGAACAATTAATATAAGCTTTTATATGATCAACAGTTCAGCAAATGAAGAAAGTGAAATTCCATTTTCATTCGGATAACTTTGCTGAAGTGATGATTTTGTAAAGCTAAACTATGACTAAAAAAAGGCTATGCTGCAGTTTCTACTGTTTAGAAGTCCAAGATCAACAATTAACAAAAGCCCTTTAGGTTTAATATATATTTAGTTTATTATTCTAGCCTTCTAGGTTTACTGAAGCATGCACCAAAATTGCGGACAAGTTATTTGTTCTTCATCTAACATTATGGAAGCAGAATGCGTGATCTAACCTGCCTGATTATACGCATTTGTATAATAGATTTTAATGCTTATATTTTCTTAAATTTTACATGCCTTTATTGGGTATTTAATTATTTGCTTTGCCAATTTAGGTATGTTAACTTAAAGGCATGCATCTCTCCATTGCCTAAGAATGGATATGGAGCAAATCTTACCAAATGGCCTGCACGTTTGCAAACTCCACCTGATAGGCTTCAAAGCATAAAACTTGATGCTTTCAAATCTAGAAAAGAGCTTTTTAAAGCCGAATCAAAATATTGGAATGAGATAATAACAAACTATGTAAATGCTTTACATTGGAAGACGATGAGATTAAGAAATGTTATGGACATGAGAGCTAGTTTCGGAGGGTATTGTTTTACCTTATTTCCTTTCTTGTGCAAAATACTAAAATATGACATGATTTTCTTTTAGTATCTTCGATAATAATTTGAGCATTTTTCAGATTTGCAGCTGCATTGATTGATCAGAATCTTGACAGTTGGGTTATGAATGTTGTTCCAGTTAGTGGCCCAAATACCTTGCCTGTGATATATGACCGTGGCCTGATTGGTGTTATGCATGACTGGTACTTTGTTAATCTTATTTAAGATTATATTAAAAATGTACTAAATAACTTGCACCAATATTTTGTGAACTTCTCAGCATGTAGTAATATTTCTCTATTTATGATTTCTATTTCAGGTGTGAACCATTTGACACTTATCCAAGAACCTATGATTTTCTGCATGCGTCATACCTTCTTTCTGTTGAGAAGAAAAGGTACTCTTTGTGTTGATAGAAGTAAAAACTGAGTGCTGCATTGAAAATATGTCAGACTTCTTAAACGTGAATTGATAAAATAAAAGTTTTATATTCTCCCAATGTGAAGCATTATTCAGGTTATAATTCATTTCTCTCAAGCAAAGTGAAATGGTTTGGACTTTCAATCTGTTACTCCTTAGTGATCTACTGAAATAAGCATGTTGTAATAAATTAATATCATTAAATAAACATATTGTAGTAACTTGTAAATGTATATATTATGATTTCAATGCTTTTAAAAAATAATAAGCTTGCATAGATTTACTGTATTTTCATTTGTGTATGTTGGGAGTGCCTCTGTAGTGATTCCTTACCATGCGGTGCATTATTTTTCTTATCAGATGCAATGTCTCATCGATCTTGCTTGAGATGGATCGGATACTAAGACCTGGTGGACAGGTATACATCCGTGATGCTCTTTCTATCATGAATGAACTTGTGGAGATTGCCAAGGCTATCGGCTGGGAAGTCACACTGCGAGACACAACCGAGGGGCCACATGCAAGTTATAGAGTCTTGGTTTGCTATAAGCACACAATCTGGTTATAAAACTCATGTTCTTGGTTTCTGAATTGATCTTTTGCAGCTGCAATGAAGAAGTCAACACTTCGACATAAGTTTAGGAAGGTGCAAGTGTAAATATCTCACTTCATATTGGTCTAGGTTCTGGAGGCAATGAATGCTATTGATTCTTGACATCCTATGGCAAGAGCTGATTAGGCATAGTCTTTCATTTAGCTTTTGTAAAATTCAATTTATTTGTATATTGCAAATTTGAAGAATGTATGGTACAAAGTTCAAAGTCGGGCATTTGTTATATTGTTCACTAACGTCAGGTGCAAACATCCATTATACTTGCACATGAAAACAATTAGAAAGAAACTCGGTTATGAAAAATACTTCTAAACGAACTTACACATGATATGAGAATCAAAATAGGGGTAAATATTATTTGCTAAGTTCCATTTGTATGGACAGATTTGAGCATAAACAAATTCAGATTCTCTCTAGTGAGTATCTTAATCACTTTGATGCTGTTTTGTTTCAGAAGAAACTAGTAAAATACATTATATAAATGATAAGACTATAAAAGGGATGTTGAACTAATTAATATTCAAGTGGTGCTGTTTTGAAAATGATGAATAACAATTTAAACTTGTCAAGAAGTGAAATAAATGAAAACATCAATTAGATTAGAAATGACATGTCACACGCTCGATCCAACCTTTTTGCAATGTGAATTTGGTGGACTTGGAGGAGTATAAAACTATAAATGCTACTTGCATTAACCAAGAAACCATCCACTCATGTTTCAACAACACACATCATACTCAAACAAACAAGAGACACGTCAAATGGAACTCTTTTAACCTTCATTGCGTTATCATAAACATTAGTGGAAGTTGCCTTAGGACTCCTCCAAGAACAGGTTATGTCCGAATCATATCTAACGTCTCTGGTGCTCAACATAATGGTTTTTCTAAATACATTCCTGATTTATTAGATATCCTTAAGATGGAGTTTTATGTCATCCATAAAAAATCCCAATATAAAAGATATGGGCATCAACGACGCTGTTTGCTACATAAATTTTTTCATTTGTATCAATTTAATTGAAACTATTATTGACTTGATATAATCCAAGTCTAAGCTCAAGTTAGTTATTTGGGTTTGAAGTTAGCAACTTGTATATATACATGTAGATAGTGTAATTTATAACAAATAGCAATAGCAAATTTTTTTTCATTAACAATTTTTATTCTCTATTTTTTCTCTTTTTTTTCTCCACCTAAATTGCATCAGTACTAACAAATTGTTATCTTGAACTTCTGGTTCATTCTTCTTGATCGAAAATTCAAGAACTGCATGGTAGTGGTCGTGTTTTCAGGGGATCATGAATCATGTTTGCTGCAAAGATGAATGGTAGCAATGATATTTCTAATTCTCTATCAATTTTTTATGGCAAAAATTGGATCCGTTGGAGAAAACAGATGCAATCATTGTTTGGCTTTCAAGAAATCCTCAAAGTGGTTACTAATGGCATACATGAGCTTGCTCAAAATGCAAATGATGCTCAGAGGGTTACTCACAAGGATGCGAAGAAGAAAGATTGTAAGGTTGTGTTATGTATTCAATATGTAGTAAATGCGGCGAATTTTGATCGAATTTCTAATGCTGAATCGGAAAATGAGACATGAGATATTCATGTCAAGTATTATTAAGGTGGTGAGAAGGTTAAAGGTGTCAAGTTACAGGCACTGTGAAGACAATATGAATTACTGCAGACGAGAGAATATGAAAAAATTGCAGGTTATGTCTCAAAGGTGCAAAATCTTGTTCATCTCATGAAGGGTTGTGGTGAAGTCTTAACTGATAAGATGATAGTTGAGAACGTAATGTGTACGTTGACCTCTCACTTTGATCACGCTATCGTAGCCATTCAAGAATCCAATAGTCTTAAAATTGAAAGATTTGATTGGTTTGTTGGAGGCACATGAGTTACAGATTGTCGAAAGAAAAATGGTTCAAGATTCGATACAATCATTGCAAGTTCATAAATGAAAGAAACATGTTGGTTCCAAAAAGTACAAGGGCAAAGGAGACAAGACTCTGAACAAGAAGTTTTGGGCAAATTCTCAAAAGCATAAAGTTGATAATAGGGATCCTGAATCCTTAAAAAGAGGAGAAGAAATTTCATATCAAAAAGAAAAACAGGAGAAGAAAAGTGTGTAATGCTATAACTGTGAAATGTGAGGTCATTTGGCCAAGAATTATTGGTACAAGAAAGACAAGGGAGCAACAAAAGGCGAGGAGGATGAAGGAGCAAACCTTGCACGTCAAGATTCAAATAATTATAATGGTATGATGCTTATGGCTGCACTTGCAGATGAGCACGTCGACTTCAAGACCTGGTTCCTCGACACAGACTACTCGACTCATATGACTGGTTGAAGATTATGGCTAGCAATTTTCAACGAATCGAAGAAGTGCAAGGTCAGACTTGCAGATGATAACTAATTGCAAGCAGAAGGTATTGCCAACATAGTTATTCAAAAGAGTAATAGAACAAAGGCTATGATCAAAGATGTACTCCATGTATCTGGAATGAAGTGCAATCTGCTAAGTGTTAAACAACTGGTCGAAAAAGACTTATCAGTGGTTATGAAAGATGGAGCCTTTAAATTTTTTGACACCCAAAATAACTTGGTCTTAAAATCTCCTCTGTCGAAGAACAGGACATTAGAAACCATGATCAGTTCGACTGAGATATAATGCCTAAAAATAGTTGTCGACCACAAGCATAGTTGGTTGTGGAATTTAAATTTTTTCCTTTTGAGCTTTAGGTCACTCAATCAAATGATTACTCAATATATGGTTACTGGTATACCAAGTCTTGTGATGACCAAAAAACTCTGTGAATGTTGCTTAGTAGGGAAGCAATCTGGAAAGTCTTTCGTTTTGACTATGCCAATGAGATCATCCTGCATACTAGAAGTAGTACATTAAGATGTATGTGTCACGTTTGAGGATCATACATGGAAATAAGTATTTTGTCTCATTTGTTGATGAATATAGTTGAAAGCTTTGGATCTATGTGTTCAGGCGCAAAGACAAAGTATTTTCAATCTTTAAGAGATTGAAAATGCTTGTCAAAAACCAGAGTGAAAAGAAGATCAAGGTTCTGCGAACAGATGGAGGTGGTGAATACACATTAAAGATATTTAAAGAGTTTTGTGCAGAACATGTGATTGATCATGATGTAACTACTCTTTACAAACTTCAACATAATGGAATATAAAATAATAAAAAAAGAAGAAATAAGACCATATTAGATATGAAGAGATGCATGCTGAAGTAGAAGAATCTGCCAAAATCCTTATTAGGTGAAGCAATTACTATTGCTGTTTATGTTCTGAATAGGTGTCCTACCAAAAAATTGAAGAATAATGCTCCTGAAGATGTATGGAGTGGAAAACAACCATCAGTGAGTCATATGAAGGTGTTTGGATCTATTTTCTACAAGCATATTCCTGATGCAAGGAGAAGAAAGCTTGATGATAAAAGTGAACTTATGATTCTGGCAGGATATCATAAAACTGGAGCATATAAGATATTTAGTCCTATCAATGATAAGATTGTTATGAGTCGAAACATTTTGATTGATGAAAACTTAGTATGAGATTAGAATTCCGGTGATGCAACCAACAAGCCATTGATGAGCTATGGCGTGGATGAAGAAGGTAGTGAGCATGAAGAAACTCCAGTTAATGACACTCCAACGATAGTTAAAGTCAAAGAAAATACTAGAGAGAGTGTGACTAGCACAAGCCAAAGATCTCAAAGAACCAATCAACTATAATGAGGCCTTAAAGGATAAACAATGGAAGTCATCTATGGTCGAAAAGTTACAAGCAATAGAAAGAAATAACACATGTGAGCTAGTCGAATTGCCAACACACACAAAAGCCATCGAAGTAAAGTGGGTGTTCAAGTTGGAGAGTTACCGTAGAACGAAACCAGAACCGGAAAGCTTGGAATTGGCCTCTATTCAAGGTAAGGGTAGGGTTCAATTCTATAACTGTGGGTATGATGAATTTCATGAATGGTATAGAATCATAAGGATTAATGTTCCTGTAGATAGATAAATATTAAGGATTAATGTTCCCGTAAGTTGAAGAAAGAAATATTAAGGATTAATGTTCCCGTGGAAATGTTCTCGTAGGAATATTCCCTTGGAAATGTTCCCGTAGTGATGTTCCCGTAGTGATGTTACCGTAGTAACGTTCTCGTAGTAATGTTCCCGTAGGTTGAGAAATATTAAGGGAATATTAAGGGTAAATGTTCCCGTAGGTTGAGAAATATTAAGAGAATATTAAGGGTAAATGTTCCCGTAGGTTGAGAAATATTAAGAGAATATTAAGGGTAAATGTTCTCGTAGGTTGAGAAATATTAAAGGTTAATGTTTGTCTACGCCTGCATTAATGATTATGTCATTAGTTTATGTAGTAATGTTGGGAATCGGCGCCGACACGCGCTAATTTCCCATTTTTTGAGAAAAGGTTGTTATTATGCTCTTACTTGATCGACTTTAGGTAGGGAATCGAATTATAGATATAGTTCCCGTTACCCGATAAATGTTAGGGACGAGGTTTTTCTATGTAGGAATGAATGTGTTATATCGTTAGTGTTGTACGATGCTGTGTGGTTGCCCTTAATGAGGCAAGATTAGTTGCCCTGTAGTTAACGAACCTTTTCAGGAACTATAATTAATTTAGTGAGTAAAAGTTGTAATGTTGTTCTTACGATAATGTGCTGAATTCTTAACTGTCGAAAGTATGTTGTTATTGTTCCTCTACATGAACAGATTGGAAATGATGAATACTTGATGCATGTGAAGTTGTTATGTTACTGTTGAGAAAATGTTATTATAATATTCTCCTTGGATTATGTGGATAAGTTGTAGTTATATTACCCGTATCAAGGTATATGAAAATGTGTTGAGTTCTTATTTGTAGTAATGATGTTGTCAGTTGTTCTCTGACATGAAAATGCTGTTGAGTTCTCAATTGTAGAGACGAGGTTGTTTTTAATTGTTCTCTGCGAAAATGTGTTAGAGTCTTATTCGTAGGAACGATACTGTTGGTAGTTCTCTGATATGAACAGATTGAAGTGGTGAGTACATGATGTATGCGAAATGTGATGTTTCTGTTATAGATAAGTGGTTGTAGGCGTGATGCCTTGTTGCACGGTTGTTGCACAGTTGTTGTTGTTGTTGTGTTATAGTCCATAATAGTTGCATCTCATAGCATATCATTTGGCCTGGATTGGCGAAGGTTGTGTCTTTAATGACAAAATAAAATGATTGTGGAGAGTTGTCTCCTGAATGATTGTGGGGAGTTGTCTCCCGAATGATTGTGGAGAGTTGTCTCCCGAATTATTGTGGAGAGTTGTCTCCCAAAACGCTACCACATGCATATGCACAGTTGAGTTGCATTGTTGAGTCGCATTGTTGAGTTGCGTTGTTGAGTTGTTTTGATGAGTTGCTGAGATATGATGATAATTGTTGTGGTTATGAATAAAAGGTGGTTGTAGTTCATTATTGCTAATATTTATGCGAACTGCTGGAATTATAATGTTGTGATAATATTCTGACATGACTTTTATCATGCCTTATGTTATATTGTTGATATCTCACCCTTTATGTTGTATGTTACCTCCGTTGGTGGTAATTTGCAGGTAACTCGGAAGAAAGTGTCGCTTTATGTTTAAGGTCGTTGGTCGCTCTGATACGTAGCACTCGGGGGGGGGGGGGGGGGGGGATGAACGATTAATGTTATTGTTTTAACTGAATTCCTTGTTGCTGAATTTTATTAAGTACTATGGCAAATAGATTGGTTGTTTCTGATAATGTCAAATGTTGCTTGGATGCATAGTTGTTTTAGTGAATTGATGCAAGATAATTACTTGCTGAATTTTAATGGAATTTAATTATTACGAATCGTTGGAAGTGTATTATAACATGTCATTTTATGATTAAAATGTTAAACAAATTATCGTTGTTTGTTCATCCGAATTTCGTGCTACGCATGTTAGTAAATGATCTTTTGCAGGTGTATGTGTTTTGGTTAAGAGTTGAAATGTGACACCTCTGATGCGTCTCAGATTTTGGGAGTGTGACGGTCGTCACAGCTCCTTGACGCTCGTCATGACCGTGACGGTCGTGACATCCATGACGGTCATCATGAGACTTTATTTGCTGCACTCTGAATTGTTTATGTTGTTTATCTTATTTTTCTGCGATAGTTTAGAGTGAGGTGTTACAATTGGTATCAGAGCAAGTCAGTTCATCCGGCCAAGTTGTCTAATGTTGTGTATTCCCTGGTATGTGACATGTGTGTGAAAACACTGTCGGTACATGTTTTGTTGTAGAACCTTTGTCTGCAGAAGTGAGAATGATTTAAGTGGGGGAGAAGCTTGTACTTCTCCAGGATGCTGCAAGTGTGGAGTTGTAGCTCGGTGTGTGGTTGAACGCTCTTATAGTTTATGGACGGAGTCATGTTGGATGGGATAGGCGTGTCTTGCAAGCTTAGATGGCGTGAGCAGCGAATTGTCTTGAGTTAAGCTAAGTGCTTAAGAATTGTTTTGATGAGTCGGTGCAGGAGGGTGCTGAGGTGTTTAATTTTGATGGGAATTTTTGGATTATGATGAAAGTGGAGAAGTTGGTGGCTTACCAGTTAATTGTGATTGCCCGGAAACTTTCCTGGCAAGATAGTGATATACAGCCAGGACGTGAAGTGGAGTTGTGACCGACTTAGTTACGACAACTAGTCTGAGAGTGAGAGCTCCATATTTCATGTCTGTTTAGATGGTCAAGGAATTAAACTGATTAAGTAGCGTTGAGACTTGTGTCTGGTGTGTGTGCTAAGGCAACATAGTGTAAAGTTGAGTATATAAAAGGTGGATAGTGACTCCTGGTGATCATTAAACAAAGTAAGATGTGGAGCGAAATATTGGTATAATTAGACCTTTAAATATTCCAAGAGTTGAAGATGTGTCGAATGACCTTCTAAGTGTGAAATTGTTGTCGTACGTCGAATTCCGAGATCGCAGCTTTTACGGAATCAATGTTTTTACAGATGATAGTTGGAATAGATTACACCGTGGTGTCGGGTGATGTTAGGCCGTGATCGAGTATGCTTGTTTTATCGAATTTGATTGATTTTGTAAGTTTTTGCATTTTTGAAGAGTTGAGGATTTAAGATTCGGATTGAAATCGAAAGTCGTAGATTTCGCGTTTGATGGTTCTAAATTACTAATATATGTTTGGTATGAATGAGTATGTGTTTGTTTCGAAGAAAATAATTGAATCGATCGGGTTTTTGGGCGAAAATGCTCAAACCCGTTGCAGTCTTTATGCAGAAAAATTATGTTTTGGAAAAACTTCGAAAATTCATAACTCTTGAACCGTATGTCAGTTTTGACCCCCGTTCGAAGCGTTGAAAAGCTAACGAGATGCTCTCTGTAGGAAAAATTGTTTTGAGGCTTGTACCTGTTAAATTATAGAAGAAAATTGAAAATGTATCGTGTGTTGATTTTTGCCGAACCCGACAGGACCATTTGTTGTGTTTATGATGCCTTGTTGATATGTTAAGTGAAACTTCAGTGAGTTTTGGTTATGCTTTAAGGCAACTTGAAGTACATAAGAGGAATCACCTGATAAGTGATTTAGGGTTGGTTGCTGTTGTGGTTGTGCCGGAGTTGGAAGCTTCAATTAGTTAGTGTGATACTTGAAATGTTTAGTGACCTCAAGAGCTTAAGGTATTTATTTGATTTGGAAGAGTTGAATATGAGGCAGAGGAAATAATTGGAACTCCGGAAGAATTATGGTTTGGATTGAATTTCCATTCGGGAAAGCAAAAACGTGGTAGCCTATGCAGTGATTTGGAAATCTTTGGATATGCCAATGATGGTAGTGAAAAGAGTTAGGACTGATTGAGCAATTTTTGTGATATGAGTTTGGTTTGTGAAGAGACTTCTTATGGAGTTTAGCTTAGTATGTTGGACCTTACTAAGGGTATTCTTGACGAGATTCGATAAGGTCAGAATTCTGGTTTGAGTTGGTAGATTGGTTGAATCTGAGGAACTAAAGTTGAAGGGATGATTTTCAGATTAATGGAAATAGTATCATGAGATGTCGTGATAGAGTTTGCGTTCTAGATATTATTAAGTGGAATGAGAGTATTGAGGTAGATGGAGTATCCGCCCCGGTGCTATGAAGATGTAACCGGATTTGAGGAAATTATTTTGGGGGCCATAGTTGAAGAGATAAGTGGTTGAGTTTGTATGTGCTGATTAGACTTGTTGGAAGTCGAAGAATAAACGCCAGAGACCGTTGGGTCCGATGCAACCGTTGAATATTTCAGAGTGGAAATCAGATAGTATTCCCATGGATTTTGTGTTGGGTTTTCTGGAGAATTTGAGGATATGATTTTACTTGGGTGATTTTGGATAGAGTGACTAATTTGGCTCTTTTCCTAACAAGTGAGATTAATCATTCTATGTTAAAGCTAGCTGAGATTGTGCAAGAGACGACTGAAAAGATCCAAAGGATCCAAGAAAGACGTGCTTTGAGAGTTACGATAGTAACTGGTGTTGGTCGAGCTTGAGGTCTCGGAAGCACACTGTGTTTTGTGATCTATACCAGAGTGGCGCAGCGGAAGCGTGGTAAAAATAGCAGGTTAGACTGTTTTACCGCTGTCACTCGTGGGAATTTACATGATGTGGCATGTGCCTAAGTTGAAGGAGTACATTGATTCAGATGGATGGTGTACAAGTGAAAGGTAATTTGACTGTTGAGGCGTTGCTAGTTCAGGTGGATGAACAAGAAGCAACTTCGAGGTGAAGAGATTGCTTTGGTGAAAGTGGTCTGGTTGGGAGCTGTTTGATTGAGGTAATTTCGAGGACGAAATTCTTTTAAGTAGTGGAGAGTTGTAACGCCCGTTCATTTTAATTTAATTATTTTATGTTGGTGTGCCCTTAGGTGGGGTGGGTTTGTATATGATTGGTGAGTATCCTTGATATATAAGGATTATTTGTGGAGATGTGGTGTTGAGATAATAATATAATAGTTAATAGTAATATTGGTGGTATTATTATTATTATTATTACTATTATTATTATTATTATTATTATTATTATTATTATTATTATTATTATTATTATTATTATTACTATTAGTATTAATATTATTATTGGTGGAATATTATTACTATTATTATGAATATTATTATTAGTGGGAGAATAATATTTGTAGTATTATTATTATTGGATTTAAATAATAAAATAAGAAATAAGGGATTAAAGGAAATATAGAAGTTTTTGGGAAAGAGAGGAGGACACGATAAACTGCCAGAGAAAGGATTTTGGGAGAAGAGAAAGGAAGTTACGATAAACAGTTGTGGGAGAAAGAGCAAAAGAACGATAAACTGCTTAGAAAACCAAAATTGAGGAAAAAGGTTGAGGAGAAGGAAAAAGGAACGTGACTGTGGAGAAAGTAAGAAGAAGAATTTTCCATCGGTGAAATTGGAAGAAAGTTGCAGGAGAGTTACCGTAGAACGGAACCAGAACCGAAAAGCTTGGAATTGGCCTCTATTCAAGGTAAGGGTGGGGTTCAATTCTATAACTGTGGGTATGATGGATTTCATGAATGGTATGGAATCATAAGGATTAATGTTCCTGTAGATAGATAAATATTAAGGATTAATGTTCCCGTAAGTTGAAGAAAGAAATATTAAGGATTAATGTTCCCGTGGAAATGTTCCCATAGGAATATTCCCTTGGAAATGTTCTCGTAGTAATGTTCCCGTAGTGATGTTACCGTAGTAATGTTCCCGTAGGTTGAGAAATATTAAGGGAATATTAAGGGTAAATGTTCCCGTAGGTTGAGAAATATTAAGAGAATATTAAGGGTAAATGTACCCGTAGGTTGAGAAATATTAAGGGAATATTAAGGGTAAATGTTCCCGTAGGTTGAGAAATATTAAGAGAATATTAAGGGTAAATGTTCCCGTAGGTTGAGAAATATTAAGGGTTAATGTTTGTCTACGCCTGCATTAATGGTTATGTCATTAGTTTATGTAGTAATGTTGGGAATCAGCGCCGACACGTGCTAATTTCCCATTTGTTGAGAAAAGGTTGTTATTATGCTCTTACTTGAACGATTTCAGGTAGGGAATCGAATCATAGATATAGTTCCCGTTACCCGATAAATGTTAGGGACGAGGTTTTTCTATGTAGGAATGAATGTGTTATATCGTTAGTGTTGTACGATGCTGTATGGTTGCCCTTAATGAGGCAAGATTAGTTGCCCTGTAGTTAACGAACCTTTTCAGGAACTATAATTAATTTAGTGAGTAAAAGTTGTAATGTTGTTCTTACGATAATGTGTTGAATTCTTAACTGTCGAAAGTATGTTGTTATTGTTCCTCTACATGAACAGATTGGAAATGATGAATACTTGATGCATGTGAAGTTGTTATGTTACTGTTGAGAAAATGTTATTATAATATTCTCCTTGGTTTATGTGGATAAGTTGTAGTTATATTACCCGTATCAAGGTATATGAAAATGTGTTGAGTTCTTATTTGTAGTAATGATGTTGTCAGTTGTTCTCTGACATGAAAATGCTGTTGAGTTCTCAATTGTAGAGACGAGGTTGTTTTTAATTGTTCTCTGCGAAAATGTGTTAGAGTCTTATTCGTATGAACGATACTGTTGGTAGTTCTCTGATATGAACAGATTGAAGTGGTGAGTACATGATGTATGCGAAATGTGATGTTTCTGTTATGGATAATTGGTTGTAGGCGTGATGCCTTGTTGCACGGTTGTTGCACAGTTGTTGTTGTTGTGTTATAGTCCATAATAGTTGCATCTCATAGCATATCATTTGGCCTGGATTGGCGACGGTTGTGTCTTTAATGACAAAATAAAATGATTGTGGAGAGTTGTCTCCCGAATGATTGTGGGGAGTTGTCTCCCGAATTATTGTGGAGTGTTGTCTCCCGAATTATTGTAGAGAGTTGTCTCCCGAATTATTGTGGAGTGTTGTCTCCCAAAATGGTACCACATGCATATGCACAGTTGAGTTACATTGTTGAGTCGCATTGTTGAGTTGCGTTGTTGAGTTGTTTTAATGAGTTGCTGAGATATGATGATAATTGTTGTGGTTATGAATAAAGGGTGGTTGTAGTTCATTATTACTAATATTTATGCGAACTCCTGGAATTTTAATGCTGTGATAATATTCTGAAATGACTTTTATCATGCCTTATGTTATATTGTTGATATCTCACCCTTTACGTTGTATGTTACCTCCGTTGGTGGTAATTTGCAAGTAACTCGGAAGAAAGTGTCGCTCTATGTTTAAGGTCGTTGGTCGCTCTGATACGTAGCACTCTGGGGGGGAATGAACGATTAATGTTATTGTTTTAACTGAATTCCTTGTTGCTGAATTTTATTAAGTACTATGGCAAATAGATTGGTTGTTTCTGATAATGCCAAATGTTGCTTGGATGCATAGTTGTTTTAGTGAATTGATGCAATATAATTACTTGCTGAATTTTAATGGAATTTAATTATTACGAATCGTTGGAAGTGTATTATAACATGTCGTTTTATGATTAAAATGTTAAACAAATTATCGTTGTTTGTTCATCCGAATTTCGTGCTACGTATGTTAGTAAATGATCTTTTGCAGGTGTATGTATTTTGGTTAAGAGTTGAAATGTGACACCTCTGATGCGTCTCAGATTTTGGGAGTGTGACAATCGTCATAGCTCCTTGACGCTCGTTATGACCGTGACGGTCGTGACATCCATGACGGTCGTCATGAGACTTTATTTGCTGCACTCTGAATTGTTTATGTTGTTTATCTTATTTTTCCACGATAGTTTAGAGTGGGGTGTTACAGAAAACATATCCAAAGAACCACATCGTCAAAGGGATTTGACGAAAAGAAAACTAAATATGGAGAAACACATCATCAAAGGGATTTGACGGAAAGAAAACCATATCCAAAGAACCACATCGTCAAAGCGATTTGACGGAAAGAAGACCTATCCGAATAAACACATCATCAAAGGGATTTGACTGAAAGAAGACATATCCAAAGACCATATCGTCAAAGGGATTTGATGGAAAGAAAAATGAACCAAAAATCACATCGCCAAATGGATTTGAAGGGAAGAAAACCAAACCAAAGATCACATCGTCAACGGGATTTAACAGAAAGAAAATTGAACCAAAGATCACATCGTCAAACGGATTTGAGAGGAAGAAAACTGAACCGAAGATCACATCGTCAAAGAGATTTGATGGAAGGAAAACCAACATCCAAAGAATCACATCGTCAAAGGGATTTGACGGAAAGAAAACTATATCCAAAGAAACACATCGTCAAAGGGATTTGACAGAAAGAAAACCATATCCAAAGAAACCATATTTGATGGAAAGAAAACCATATCCAAAGAAACCACATCATCAAAGGGATTTAACAGAAAGAAAACCAACATCACATTGTCAAAGGGATTTGACAGAAAGAATACATATCCAAAGAAACCACATCATCAAAGGAATTTGACGGAAAGAAAACCATATCCAAAAAAACACATCATCAAAGGGATTTGACGGAAAGAAAACCAATATCACATCGTCAAAGGGATTTGGCGGAAAGAAAACCAACATCAAATCATTAAAGGGATTTGACGGAAAGAAAACCATATCCAAAGAATCACATCGTCAAAGGGATTTGACAGAAAGAAGACATATCCAAAGATAACATCGTCAAAGGGGTTTGATGGAAAAAAAGCTGATAGAGAGAATGTCTGCTGGGGATATGTCACTGTCTTGATTGAAGGGTGATTCGGGCTTCCACTAAGCTACCAAAACTGGCATATGCTTCGCATGCATATGTTTGGTTTTTCTTTCTATGGTGTATGTCACACCCTAATTTTTGACCGTAAGATCCCACCTCTTTGTGTTTTTTTTGTTCCCTTACTCGTTATCGCTATGTTGTTGTGTATGTTTATTATGGCTAACCAGCTCGTGCAGGTGTGTTAAGGTGGAGATGACACCTACAATCCAATCCTTCCCAACATGGTTGTTTGATTCAGATTCAGGTTATTGTTTACGATGATTTCATCCTTTAAGTAGCCAGTGGCAGGTTCAAGGAAATTCTCATATGGTTTATCCAATCTTGAACCAAGTTTTATCGAAGTTTACAACAAGCTCACAAGCTGATTTGAACTCAATGGCTTTTATCTGACTCCGAAAATTAAAAGCAGTCTAGATTGATGTGGACCTTATTCTACCATGGGGAGCTCATCACATTCAATCCCATGATTAAATTCATACTATTAGGTTGTCACATATTTTGGAAATAAAGGCGTAGGCCACGTAAATTGGAACCTCACAAGATCCAATTTCATGATTGGTTCACAATACAAGCTCATATTAAGATCAAAGGTTGAAATTCAATTTGTAGAAGGGTCGTGGGAGCAAACTTCGAAGTTCAACACGAGTTGAATTATTTACATAGAAGTTCACTTAAACTTCCCTATTTTTTTTATCCTCTGTCATGAACAAATAATGTTCCTTGAGTAACTCATATGGTTTAACCGCATGGCAATAACTTTTGATTTGACTTTGTGAGCACCAAAGTAGCCCAATTACATTCACGTTAAGCAGAAATGGATTATAAAAAATAAAAGTACTTTATGATTATGTGAAGGTTACAATCTCAAGTTCTACAATAAGCTCGTTAATTGAACAATAAGAATTATCAAGGTTACAATCTCAGTTATTCCTTCTACATTGCACCATTTGAAGGAAATAGCATCAATCATGGAAACTGGTTCAAACTCTAAGGAAGTTCGTAGAATTTCTCGTGCCATGCGTCTTGCAAATGCTTTGAGGTCCAAACTCACATCTCAGGTTCTCTTGTCGTTCATCGATCACGTTCTTCCTACAACTTATGAGCCTCATTCTAGGTTATCTTCTTGCCTTTCCAATCCCATGGATGATGATCATGAGATGGAAGTGGATTCTGCAACATCTGCAGCTACTCAAACCCCAACCAAACATTTGCTGCCTGAGCTTAAAATCCACTGTTACTTCCTTATGATTCTCTTTCTTATTGATCAGAAACAATATGAAGAGGCTGAAGCTTGTTCCTCAGCTAGCATTAACCGGCTCAAGAATTTGAATAGAATTGTTGATGTTATAGCCTCGAGACTGTACCTTTATTACTCATATAGCTATGAGCTTACTGGAGATATTCACTCTGCAAATGAGCCTCAGTTGGCCTTTAACTCTCGGAATTTCCTTCTGTCTTAACACGCACCATGGGGATGTTCAAGCACTGCATTTTCCAAAAAAAACACGCATAAGGAAAAGAGAATAACCGAGAAGCGTAGACAGATACAAATAACACATAAAAATGGACAACATTGAAGTTGGTTTGATGCTTCTAATTGTCGACATGCTGCGGAGTTTAGAACATTATAACACCAACGTCAGCACACGGTTGAAACGTGAAAACTCACTTAGCCGATGCAGTTTTCTCGACCTGTCAAATAGAAAGAAGTTATTTCAAGTGATGCACAACCCCAACTTACTCAGCAGTAGGAGGCAGAGCTACGAAACAAACCTTTCGATTTTGATCTTCATCAGTGAACGAAATAGGAGAATTCCCTGCTTCAACCAAACCCTCAGATGAAATCTGGGCTAGGCTTGTTCATTCATATCAGAGTTACTCAAATATTGAGATAAGGGCAGATGAATGGGATATATGTTCAAAGATGTTAGTTACTTCTAGTGATTAGCATAGCTGGTGCAAAATAGCAAAGAACTCTGATCTATGTCCTGCTACTATGGAAAATAAGAGTTCAAGTGCAATACTAGTTGATGGGGCTGAGCTGCGCAGTGGTGATAATGTTGTTATCAAAGATGGAAGTGAAATTATCTCAGGCCCTGATAGAGAAGAATTTGTCAGCTACAGATTCCAAATCAACACCTACTCATACCCACATAATTTCCTTTGACAGCCCCCACTGTTATATACCAGCAAAGTGGAAGAGTTATAATCTGGTAGTTGGGATTGCAATCAGTATATGTTGTAGCCTATTTCCCCCCTGCATTCAGAAATAATACATGTTAGAGTTGTAACTTCTTGGTGCAAAGAAAGGAAACAAACAACATTTTCATGTCCTGTTCGAGCTATGAAGCCAGTGAAGCAATCTGCAGAGAACAATGTCCAAAGGTCAATATATTATCCAAGAATAGGCACTACAGAAACAGAGGCATAAATGTATCAGTGTAAAAAGAGTGCAAACTTGACCTCAAAGCTATACTATCAAGACCTGTAGTATGCGCTACTATTAGCCAAGTTTGTGCATCAAGAACGAAACCATATCCCCACCTATCTAAAGTAGTCCAAAGGAAATCGAGGCTTACAAGCAGACAACCCAGGAGAAACAGCTAAGAACCTCCAACGAACGCTCAACTTGGTTTGCAGCCACTCTTTTACAACTTGGTTCCATACCTTCTTTAGATTTTGCTCAGTCCTAACACCAAAGAAACAGAGATAATAAGCCATTGAATTTACGTAAAGGAATTTTCAAATTCAGGAATGCTACCAACGCTGAAGCTTTGGGGCTCACCAGTTTCGCTACCATATTTTCCCTGGTCTGCTAGTTTCCCTTGGCCTAAATCAATTGCTATTTGCCCATGCCAAACAATCATTCACAAAGTTAGTAACCAACTAAAAGATACCTGTTTGAGAAAGATCCAATTCAAGACAGCTAGAAGATTCTTCATATCTCAAGGCAGCATATCCAAATCAATTAAGAGATTTTTCAAATTGCAATTATCACAGAATTACACAGAAAGGGATTCTCATCAACAACATTAACTCAATCAAACGAAAAAGGAAGGTTTTCAAATGATTGTCCAACACAGAAAGGGAATGTCTTAATACAACAATCAAGGTATTCAATCAGAGTTTTAAAGCTCAAGCTCGCCTATAAAAAGGGGGGATTTGAGATGAAGAAGGACACTCTTTGATAAAATCCATAACACAGTGAAAATCGTAAAACCCTAAGTAACTCAAATCAAAAGGAGAGAGGGAGAACTCATCTTTTTCGCTGAGCCTTTAAAGATTGCCGCCTCCGAAGCCAATCGCAAGATTGCCGGAAGAAACCGCTCGCGTTTCACAGTCTGCTGCCACCGCCCACCTTCGGTAAAACTCTCTATACATTTTAAGATTGTTGAATGGTTGATGCCTTGATCTATGTTTCAGGTACAATCATGAAGGAAACGAACAAGGATCGAGAGAGAGGCCGAGCGAGTGAATGATTAGGGTTTACGCCATTTTGATTTCTTCTGTTTCAATTGTTTTCTTCTGTTTTGTAAGTGTTATAAACTGTATGTATGCACGACCACGGTAGTACCGCGGTCCATCATCATCATCACCACATATCACCCACAAATCACGATTCAATGGACCACGTTGCGAGCCCACGGTAGGATCATGCACCGCGTAACACCAGATCCGGCGTTTTATTATTAATCTAATTAATTTTAATCAATCTTTTTAAAAAAAGAAAAACTAATAATTTGGTTTAACCTTTTTAAAAACCTTTAATCTCTAATTAACTTTAGTTTTTATTTAAAAATAATAACTTTTAATCAACCTCTTTTTTTAAGTCTAATTAATTAATTTATACTTTATGTAATTTAATTAAAACCAATTTTGTAATATTATTAATTCACCTTAATAAAACCTTTTTTTTAAAATAAGTAATCTATCTCATTACTTTTAAAAAAAACCTTTTTTTCTAAATAACTTAATTTGTAAAACTTTTAATAATAAAACCTTTTATGAAAATTAATATAATATAACATTTTTCATTAATCAATTTCACTAAGAGAATACCATAAATCAACTCATAAATTAAGATAATTTTATTAAAAAAATAATGATAAACAAATATAACTTTTATCAAAAATTGCAATACAACTTTTTTTTTTAAAATTAAGTCTACATTTCCTTAAATCCATTCATCTCTAATTTGTTAATCTAATCGATAACCTATTTTCTCATAAGTATAATTCAACTAAAACCGATAATCCCGTTTAAAATCAACCAACATCGTAATTAATCAATCGTGCACGCTTCCACATTCACAATTCACACACCTTAGTGCTTTCATGCGTTTGTGTATGCTTATTTATCGCCTCTATCTTCCGCAATTTATTTACTATATTTATCTTTACTGCCTCGCATCATTGCATTCCGTCCAAAGGAAGAACTTGCACGTAACGTAAAACTTGTGCGTATGCATCCCATTTGCATCATTTCCCCATGATCCTTGATCCCATTCAAGTCGATCTTCTAAGTTAGATCCTACCCCATAGGAAGGACCTTTATCTTTACAACTTAGAATAAACAATTCAACTCAACTCAATACACTTATTCAAACACATTAGAGAATAAGATGTTAGTCATCTTAAGCGAGATAAAACTTCTACCCCATAACAATACAATCAATTTTCCTACAACGTTGTGGTGGTTTAAATCAAGTAATCTCCCTTAAAATGATAACTCATCTCTTCTCCTAAAATCAATCAATCAACTACCCTAAACCTGTAGGAACTTTGACCACAGTCAAAGAACTCCTCAAACCCTTTAGGGGAACTACAGATACTCTGATTCCACTCCCGTAAGGATATGTAGGCATAAGATGCGATATCTTATTGAGTATACTTAGAAATAATCCTCTAGGTCTTTTAACCTTTAAGCAGATAACCCTTAGCAAATAAACAATATTATAACAAGAGGTTCCTGTAGAGTACTACAGAAACTTAGGATGCTAGCACCTTCCCTAAGTTTAACCAACCCCCGAACCTATAACTCTCTAACCTTTGCATATGCATTGCATTGTGGGAATTTCGATCTTTATCCCTTCCTTTGGACAAATCAAAGTTCGGTTGCAAATGAATTAAGATTCAAGCTCATTAATAGCTTGGTATCCAAATTTCACTGCGACACTGTAATGCTCCATATGAAATGGAAATGCTACGCATTTGTGGATTCTATGCAATGATGCTTATGATATGAAAAAGGACCGCTCTGCCGAGGAAAGAAGGATATACCAAGTATGATTGGACTTTGCTGGTAAGGACTAGTGAAACTTAATGGTGATTGATTTTTGGAAGGTGATATTTTCTGGGTACCAGTGGGGATTAGATTTTGGAATGAGGTGATGTTAATAGGGATTGGACTTTTGCCAATAGGTATTGGACTTTAGAGTTTATGAGGATGCCAATAAAGTAGGCTTTCGTTGGAGGTGCCAATAGGGATTGGAATTTGGGTTATCTGTTCGGTTTCACAAAGCTTCATGTTATGCTATGATAGATGATATGCAATGATATGACGACTCAAATGATGGTTTTGATGTAGGTCAGGTACGACTGACATTGAAAAGCGTTTTGTCTAGATACAAGATTTCTGGTTAAAGGTTAGGGAATGGTTAGCATGAATTCCTGACATTCGTCTTGAACTTGAAGGTTGACAAAACCTGCTTGAGTAGCTCTGAAAATATGGAGAGGTAACTCTGATTAACCATCTTCTAGTGAGGATAACTCTTCGCGCTCTTGCAGCGTCCTGCCCCAGCCTTGAAGTGACTTTGCCCCTGATTGGCTGATTTGTGAAGGGGTGCCTTTGACTAACTGGCCTTCGAGAGATTTATCGGATCTCGACCTGATTGCCCCATATCGGCATCTTCTGACAGAGTTTCTTGGCCACATACTCCTCAACATATTTGTCTAGAAATTTCCTCCAGGCACGATAAGACTTATTGGCTGACATTAATTGTGTAAACCTTATTGATGACAAATACCTGTATGCAAGCATATAATGTTTATTCTGAGAATGATGAATTTAATGCAATGCACATGCTACTCTTGAAGTTTTTTTTAAAAGATATCGCCAAACTTTGTAAACAAGTCATTAGTTAAAATGTGACATTGATTTTTGAATGAAAGACATCATGCACATGCAACACTAATAAAGTCCTTTAGCATAACTCATGGGAGTCAGGAACACTATCTTTTTGAAGTATGCTTTTAAAATGAACCCTGCTTCAATTAGGACTTTTGAGGGTTGTAACGTGGCCTAGTTCACGGTTTTAGAAAAAAAGGATTTTTGACTCAAAATTTATTTGTACCCACCCATTCTCCTTGATATTCTCCAGCCCTATATTCAGCTAACTTGGCACAAGCGCTCACTTTTCAAAAAGATTATTGAATGGTAGAAGTGACAGTTAATGAGCCCACAAGATTTTTGGAGCAACGATCACCCCTTTTGTTTTTGGTGTTTGCAATCATACGACTTTGTTCTTTATCGAGGATTTTTCTTTTGTCCACCTTTTCATTTTCCGTTCTTTTCCCTGATCTTTCCTAGATTGATTCTTTTGCATTTTCGATTTTGAAGTCCAGCGGGATGCCATAATTTTTTCCTAAGTCACTTGCTTTCAAGATTCGACTTAGCGGGCTTTTTTTTCTTTTGATTCTTTTCTTGGGACAAATCATGTGACACTGGATGTCTTGATTTCTGTGAAAGGGTTGTGACCACCTCATCCTTGGTTAATGAGATATAACCATTGTGGGATTATGAAGGATAAAAGGTAATGGATCCTTGCATGCACACTCCTTTTGAAATTTAAACGCTTGGTCAAACTGACTGAAGACTATCCTTCCCTAAGTTAAGATTGAAGGTTTTTTCATATGAAAGAAACTCATACTTCATGTCTCAAAAGGGCTAACGAAGGTATATCTCCCTTATATCTCTGGTGTTTGGGGATTCGAAATAATGCTTGTACATCATCAGTAAGGTTTTATCCAAAAGCATACGACCAGAGATTGTGTTTTCGCTTCATCATCCTCCCTCAAAGAATTTAAGCAAGAAAGTTGGTATTGTAATGCACAGAAATATATATGAGTGAACACGAATGAATTACTTCAAGAAAAACATACTCATTGCATTAAGATCATCATTAAAAAAACAAACAAGTTTTTACATGCAAACAGAGCATTAACAAACAATGAAAAATACAAATGAAAAACACAGCAAAGAAAACTGATAATTGCCATTGTTGAGGAAGCTTGGCTCCGCCTGGACTGATTAATTTTGATGTTGTCCTTGCAATCTCAAGTGCTCACTTGGAGGACTTTAACTAATGCGCAGATTTTTGTTGTTTTTTATGGGAGCTAGTCTGTTGTTGATACCGATTAGGGCATTCCTTTTGTTTATGCGCTTTCATCCTCAGCCTTGGCCTAGGAACATGCAATAGCTGTAGACATGGAGATTATGAAACCAAATACTGTAAGATACACCCCTGACCTGATGTAGCATTAGGGGAGAAAACAAGAATATCTGCTTCTTTCATAGCAACTGGAAAAAGACCATCTTGTACGCTCATACCGCCCGACGTGAATTCAAATGCCTTTGAATCGATTAAATCCTGAACTTGGTGCTTAAAAGCCTTGCATTTTTTTCCATATTATGCCCTGGTTCCCCAGAATTAAAATCACAATGGGCACTTGCATCATAGCCTGGTGGAGGTTTACCAGCAAATGGAGCAAGAGTCCGCAGTTCAACCAATTGAAGTTGAAGCAAGCGTTGCAGCAACTGAGTATAAGTCATAGGGATCTGGTCAAAGGTTCTTTCGGGCTGCTTCGGCCTCTACACGTACTTTTTAATCTTAGGATTATCTTGGGAAACAGGAGACAACTGCTAACTGGGAAATTCTGGAACCTTAGGTCGTGCAGAAAATCTGCAAGGCACATCACGTTCTGGGAGAGATTCCACAGGCAAGGGTAGCATGACCATTTCTCCTGCGGCTTCAAGCATAGGATTGCCTTCCTTTCTTAACACGTTTCTCATGATTTCCATGATCAAGCCCATCCGAGTCTTCAATTGATAGACTTGCTCTCTCAGCATTTTCTGATCCTAAGATAAAGCTTTCATGTCCACCATGAACTGTCCCATCTGGCTTCGTACTTCCCTCAACTATGCTTGAACTTTCTCCATAGTCAACTTCTAGCTTCTTTGAAAAGTTAAGTCTGCAATTCTGAATAAAACCAGATTAGGATAACAAAAGACCAGCCTCGAACACCTGGAGTGCAAATGAACATAAAAATGCAATGCTGTTAGAAAATTACAGTTGGGAGTGTTTTATCATATCCGCATGGATTGTACGAGAATATTTGATGCTTGTCGTTCAATATTTTAGTGACTTAAGTAAAAGGAGTTTTCAAATGGTTTCTATTTGGTAACATAAGTTTGCAAGAAGTAAAACAAGGTAAAAGTTGGTTCTTGTTTGATGAAAAACACGCCAAGGTTAGGTTTCACTGTTCTGTCTTAAACGTATCTAATCAGTTGAATATGTGAACGTAGTTTCAACCAATATAATCGTGTATCCTCGCAAAACCGTTTATCTCTAAAGCAATTTCGTGAATATTATTGCTTCAACCGCTAAATGATCTCTCCAAATAACACCTGAAACAATAATCATTAATATCAATGCAATGCAAATATCAACTTCCAAATCTATGTCTAGAGTTTGTTAGTTGATAGATGAAGAAATTAGGTCAAGACTTGAAAAGTTTATGTCTAAAGCAATCCAAACCATAAATACAACAAAATATAGCAAATAACTTCATCTATATTGATAAAATCTTTGTTCACATACAAAAGATTAAAAGAAATACATAAAATCAGAATTAGCTACCTCTAATTTTGACACAAAAGGGGTTTAGCCACCCATTTCCATGGTAGCTTGAGCAACAAGTTTCAGAAGAAGGTTAATCAACATCCAAGTTAAAAAATCGAGA
Organism: Lathyrus sativus; assembly: GCA_963859935.3. NCBI lineage: Eukaryota > Viridiplantae > Streptophyta > Magnoliopsida > Fabales > Fabaceae > Lathyrus > Lathyrus sativus. The sequence continues at coordinate 468,033,064 of OZ012736.1, read as the reverse complement.
TTGGATGGGAATCAACATTCTTTTGGTGAAAGATGGCTAAGAGATGAAGAAAATGGGAGAACTAGGGTTTTCTTGCTGAAAATATCAAAATATGAAAAGGTATTAAAAAGTGGTTTTTGGCTAAAAGTGGCCTCAAGTACTTATAGCCATGCTGTTGTGGTGTCACCTAAAGTTCCAGTGTACAGTTAAACGTCCTGAGACATTTACTTATATTCGTTGTGCGAAGCCTTCGCCAACAACTTCGCACAACAAATTCTTATTCAATCGCCTACTGCCTCAAGTATGGGACCATTTGCCAGCACTTCGCTATTTCTTCGCTCCAACGAACCATTTGCTAGCTTCTTCGCACAGTGAGTTTCAGTCCCTTTCTTCTCTATGTGAACAGTGCCAAGCTCTCAGGGGACTTTGCTGGCAAGTTCGCTGTGCGAAATTGTTGATAATTTGTTGCTGTCTTGGTTTCCTTGTCAATGCTCTTGTCTTACTTTTCATGTTTTGTGCCTAATTCCTGCATAATAGCACACAAATCAAAGCAACCAAGGCATTTTCAAGAAATGAAGCATATCATCCAAAACATAAGTGATTCAAATCAATTTATCTACAAAAAGAATGAAAGATGCCAATATTTGATAGAGCAATAAAGCAAAGTTTGACATCTAACAAATCTCCCTAACTAGATTTTTGCTTGTCTTCAAGTAAAGTATGTCTCTCATTTCAAACAAGAGGATTTGCTCAATACTAAAATTCACCCAAGAATGGATAAAATGGCTCAAACACAAAGAATACAAACAAGAAATGGTTTCAAATGTTGAGAATCAAACAATGCACAAGAACTAAATTTTTTAAGCAAATATTAAGCTATGCATCAATCAACAACTAAGTTTTTCATGAATGAATCACTCTATCTCTCCTCTTCGAATAAGGAATAAAGAAATTATGTGTTTGCAACCGCGGGGAAAATTTCACTCGCCTAACAAATGATGCCAATAACAATCCAATTTATACAACATCTAACAATCAAAAGTGAAAATACGGAAGCAAAAAGATCACTAAGGTCTTTAAGGTTGTAGCTTGGCCGGGTTCACAAACAAGGGGCATTTCTAAGGCCATTGCAACGAAATTGCCGATGCAAAAGAGACATTCATTGTACACGTTATTTACACATCCCAAATTCATTCCATTTGTTTCTCAATTGCAAACCTTTATAAACTTTATTTCACACACTTATTCTTTCATTATTTTTCTTTTCCAAGCAAGCATTCTTTTTCTCTTTTTTTTTTCACATTCATATTCACACAATTTTTTTAATACTTGCTTGAATTTTTTTAAAAGTTATAACAACCTACCATTCTTCTTTTTCATTCTCCTCAACTTGATTTTTACCCAACCCTCAAGTTAATGCTCTTTGCTTTTTATGGCAAAGAGGACAATTAAAACAAAATTCAAGGGTTCAAGAAAAATTTTAGAATCTCACAAAATTCAGAATGAGATTAACATTATTTAGGCTCAAAGGGGGTTAATGAATTCTCTCTACTCACAGGTAAGTTACATTTGGACATGGTTGTGCTCAATACAAACAAGTGCCTTGATCATTTCTAATACTTCCATAAATTCAAAATAATCACAAGATAAAGCATGAATCAAACGAATCAACAAAGTTTATCAGTAATCCAGCATTTAGTAAACAATGGAAGCTTTCTCACAAATTGTGGTTTTTAGTCCTAAGTGAAACAATCATTCAAACAAGTTACTAAAAGAACAAATTTTATTTGCACAAAGACTTAAGTTCTTAAGCATCCTAAAATTCTAAGTAGAGGTAACCATGTACCTTGACAACATTCACTTGTTTCATACTATCATCGCCATTCAAACTTGGACGAATCTTTATTGGATACTTCTTTACAGAGAGCAACCAATCTAGAAGTTCATAGAGAGCCCAACAACACGAGAAACATTAAATACCGCCAAAAAAATTTACACAAATTTACACAACACAATATAAACAACACTTTTAACATCAAAACTAATTAACATTAATAATAATAGATAAAAATGTGCTTAGGTGTAAAAATACCCCAAAATAGTACATAAACATTATCCAAAACAACAATACAATAATGTCATAAAATCAATGATCTAAGCACAAGAAACCTTCACTTTGCAGACCAAAGGAAGTTGCTCAGGATCATGCTCACAAAATAAAAACACAATAACAAAATCAGTCCTCTTTGAACTCGGTAGCCTCCAAATCTTCTGAACCTTCCTCCGAACCAGAATCCTCATCATCGGATCCCTCAGAATCATCACCATCGCCTACACCAACACCCTCATCATCAGGACCAGAAGTACCCACCCTCTCTCCAAACGTAGGCCTAACCTCAGGCCAACTAGCATGGGATAGGAATGGCTCCCTAGTCATCATGTTGTGCGTAGCGGAGGGCTCACGGCACTGCAACTAGAGTACCTGCATCAAATCATGAATGTCTATCATAGCGTGTCGTGTGGCCGCCATCCAGTCCTAATTATAGTTACATACAACCTGCTGAAATGGGTCAAAGCCCTGTGGGAATGTAACCTCGGGACCTTCGGTAGCCTCGACACCAGTAGCAGCTGCAGTAGAAGAACTTCTTTTCAAACCTTTGGGACATCAGTACTTGTCCATATACCTGTCATCGATAGCAGCAGGGATCGTCACCTGTCGACACGAAGGTAGATTAACCCTCACATGCACACAAGACGTCATGATAAGACATGGAAAGGCAAGGGAGAAATTAACTCTAGACCTGGCCTTAAGACCACTCTCCACCACATATCACATTTCATCCATGATGATCCGAGCTACATCGATCTGAACATTTGTAAGTATGTTGTGAACTAAGTGTGCAATTAGGATCAGTACTGTAGAGGTGTGTGACTCTGCGTTGCTGCTGTTTTTATTTCGTCACATTGAAATCAGATTGAATTCGGATATTCGACATGATTAGTATGTCGTTATTCTGCTAAATTTGTGCTTGACATAATGATGTAATTTGTTGATGTGTATGCTTGTTGTTTGGTCGCGTTCGACATTATGTTTTGCACGATTCATTGTGTTACATTACAATTCGCGTGTTAAGTTTTGTGTCACCACATTACTTTTTGTTGCATTACATTAACTTTCATTTCATTACGTTAACTCGAACTATGTATTACATTTCATATGCTTATTTTTATTCGTTTTTGATATATGCGAGCTTACCGTAATTTATGTATTGAGTGTTTGTCGCTATTATTTCACATACGCGTGATTCCTTGCATGATTCATTGCATTGTGTTAAGTTGTTGTGTACGAGAGCACTTATCATTCATAGTGTTAACTTTCGTGTGGTTGCGTTACCTTTCGTTATGTTACTTTACTTCTTGTTGTGTTACCTATTCATGCGTTAAATTTCTGACATTAGAATTCGTTCCCTCGCGTTGGAATTTGAATCCTCGTGTGAGAACTTGTGACCTCACATTAGAATTAGTGGCCTTGCATTACAATTCGTGTGTTAACTTCCATGACATTAGAATTCGCGTCCTCGCATGAAAACTCGCGTGTTAATTTTCCTAAATCTAGAATGCGTGCCCTCACGTTAGGACTCACGTCCTCACGTGAGAACTTGCAACCTAGCGTTAGAATTTGCGGCCTTTTGTTACAATTTGTACGTTAACTTTCATGACGTCAGGATTCGCGCCTTCGCGTTAGAATTCACGTCCTCGCGTGAGAACTTGTGACCTCGCATTAGAACTCGCGACCTTGCGTTACAATTGGCACGTTAACTTTCGTGACATTAAAATTTTCTCCCTCACGTTAGAATTCGCTTCCTCGCGTTACAACTCGCAATCTTGCGTTACAATTCACATCTTTATGTTTTTACCCTCGTGTGTTAACTCTTCTCGATTATTTTGCACGAATTTTCTTCTAACCTATTTTCATAAATCGATTAAATCATTTTCTCATTAAAATACAATAATCAACTGAATCTGGTTCGTACTTTCATAAAAGAAAAATAATTAATTGAGTGTAAACTTCTTTCTTCCTCGAGTATTTGGACACTGACTGTAGAGCTCACTGTGTGAATACTCGTCTTCCATTAAAGAACCACTACTCAATTTTCCAAACATCTTTTTACACTAAATTTGGACGGAAAAGGATTAATTGAGTGTAGACCTCTTTCTTCCTCGAGTACTTGGACACTGATTGTAGAGGTCGTTGTGTGAATACTCATCTTTCACTTAAAAAACAATCCAACAAATTCAAACTCATTTTATGCCTTAGTGCGACGTCAAAACCCTTTTCATAAACGAAAGATATTTTGTCTAGAGAATATGCAAAACAAAGCCTCCTCCTTATATTTGTCAGTAAGCTAGCGACGTTTTCCCGCGAATATTGATATGTCTATCTATTCCGTTGTGATGAAAATGTCCCCTTCCTCCACTATTTTAGGTAATAAGCAATATTTTCCATTCGATTGTGACAAAATAGCTTTCGCTAAAATTGACCAACAAACAAATATTTTCTACCCAAAACTACGTAGCTTTGAGTTCTCCATCGCACCTAGAGATATATAAGAGCGAGATTCAACGTCTCGTCAAGCACTATAAACAAAAAACCCAAAAATATCTTTTGTCTTGCCCAAAACTACATATTCTTAAATTTCTCATCGCACCTGAGGATATGTAGGAGCGAAACCCGCAATCTCGTCAAGCATCCCAATAAAAACATTTTTCCGATCCCTTTTATTTTCTTTTTTAATCTTTTATCACTCGAAGAAAGAAAATAAAGTAAGCTGACATTCTAATCGCAAATTTAACTAAATGTTTCCCGTTGAGTACAACAGATGTGAGGGGTTATAATATCTTTCCCTCGCTTAATCGACTCCCAAACCCGAGTTCGGTTGCGACAACCATTTTCTCTTTCTTTTAAGAGTTTTATCGATATTTTCCTTTTCCTTCTTTAGAATAAATAAAGTTCGGTGTCGACTTTGTTCAATCATTCCGCGAACACTCGAATATCGTATTTTTCGCGATACGACACCTACTGAGAGGTCATTTCTCTCATATGGTGATTATATATTCTAACTATCCTATTAGGTATAAAAAATATAACTGTGTCATCGTTCTGCCAAAAAGATAACAATAATACTATCAGATTCTTGTTTCTATGTTCGAGCAAATAAATTCAATCATAACTTGCACATATTTATTGAATTATTTATATTATTATATGTCGTAGAGACTGTTCCAATGATTTTGATTATAACGTTCATATTTCAAAAAGAATATCTCGTATTAAAAATGTGACGTAGACATATGGCTAACCATGTTCTCCCACGTCAATAACAAAATAAATCCATCTATATTTTTATAAGGTGAACACTCTGATATCCTTGAAATTAGTTGGATACCGATACTCTTAATCAATCAAATATTTTGATTTAATATCACATTATTTTATTATTTTATTTTATTTTATAAAAAATTAATATATTTTTTTTACAATTTTAGACTAAAGATACTGATACATAATTTAAATGCATGGGTATCAAAGAATTTACCTATTATATTAGAAAAGATGACAATGTATGTATAGAATTTACCTATTATGTTAGAAAAGATGACGATGTATGTATAATATGTGTTGAATTGAATGACCTATTCGAAGGAAAAAAACATTAAAATACTACAATGATTTCATTAAATAACTTTAAGAACAATATATGATGCTTACGGCTTATTTGTTATATAATATTTTATAAAAAATATTTAGAATAGGAGCCGCATACTCAAAACGTGTATACGGTATATACCTATAATTTATTAGAAAAATGTTTGACGGTATATTTCTAATATTTATTTTTTAAAAGATGAATTTAAAATTTCTATTTGATGAATATATATTTTTCACATAGGTTAAACTTTTTAATTAAACTATATGGAATCAATTTAAAGGAATTATTTTTGGAGACACCTTCATCTTTCTTATCGTATGGTGTTGTTAGTATTTCTTTTCTCTTTTCAGGAATATATGTGAGTCAATTTTAGGAGAAAATCAACTTGAATTCCCATTTCGAATAAGCATCAAGATAGGCTTTTAGTATGGAAGGAAAAAAATTGTCAATTGGTGGTAGGGGAGTGTTGATAAACTCGGTGTTGAATAATTTACCTATTTATTACTTCTATTTTTTAGACTCTAAAGGTTGTGTAATTCAAGAGATATCAAAGTTGTAAAGAGGTTTTTTTTATAGGATGGTGTAGAATGTGGAGAATGATTAGTTGGATGAGTTATAACAAGGGGTATTTGAAAAAGAAGGCATGGTTAAGTGTTAAGAATTGTGAATTGTTTAACTTGTCCCTTTAGAGTAAATGGAGGTGGAGAATCCTCTGTGAGGATGAGGCAATTTAGAAAGGGTTGTTGACTTTTGAGTATGGATTCATTGGAAGTAAAGTTTTGGAAGATGTTAACTTTGTTAATGGTAGGAAAGAATCTTTGTGACGGAGGGATTTGAAGTTTGTAAGTCCAACTTACTCGGGTTGGAATTCAACCATAATTTATGGAGAATTCCTATTCAATCTTAATTTTAAGATTGTTATTAATCACATAATGACAATGAAAAGAAAAGGTTGAGAAAGAAAGAAAGAAAAATAATGTTGGGGAAGAAGATAAATATTCTGCAGAGTTTCTCCTTGCTTCCAAACTGCAATTTCTTATTCACTTTACAACTGTAAAACTGTGAATTTCATTATGAGTTGTGTTTTTACAAAATAAGGATTACTCCCTATTTATATATTAAGGTTAGCTTGCACTCCAAGGCAAAATCTAAAACTATAAATGGACAAAATAGCTAACATTAATAAAATATGTCTAAGTCGAAATCATGTGTGAAGCAACCTGCTTCGACACTTCGACACACTAATACAACTTGACACACACATATTAGGCTAATTCGACTAGACTTTGTTTCTGCCGAGCTACACTGCTTCAACACAAGGAATTACAACTCAACACCCCACCTAATTCATTATGTCTAAGTTATCTACATTCATCATAGACCTTAGCTTCTTAAACACTTCGACCTGCACTCCTTTTGTCATGATATCTGCAATCTGATTCTCAATTCTACAGTGTTCTGAGTTTATCTTTCCTTCTGCTACCTGCTCCTGAAGATAATGGAACCTCATTTTGTTGTGTTTGCTTCGACCACGTGCTATTGGATTCTTCTCCAAGTTGATAGCTGACATGTTGTCGATTTTCATGGTAATTGCTCCATGACTCTTCCTAGTAATCTCTTCGATCAAATTCACCATCCGTGTTGCTTGACATGCACAAAGAGAAACAATTACGTATTCTGCTTCGCATGATGACAATACCACTACTGGCTCCTTTCTCGAACTTCAAGCAACTGGTGCCCCACCTAACATTAACATATATCCAGCTGTGAATTTTCTATCCTCAGCATCACTGCACCAACTTGAATCAGTGTATTCCACTATCTTGCATTCTTTTCCTTTATCAGCTGCAGAAATCAAAATGACATAGTCGAGAGTTCCTTTCAGATACCTCAGTATCCTCTTCGTCGCTGCTAGGTGTGACACCTTTGGCTTTTGTATGAATATACTTACCATACCCATACTGTATGCTAAGTCGGGCCTTGTGTGACAAAGATATCGAAGTGGCCCAATAAGTCTTTTATATTAGGTTGTGTTGACATCATCTTCATCTGAATGTTTTGACAGTTGTAATCTGGTCTTAGCTGGAGTCGAAGTTGAGTTGCAATCTTGCATCTTAAATCTGTTGAATATTTTGCCTGCATATTTTCTTTGGTGCATCATCAAAGCTCTACCACTTTTGTAGAATTTGATACCAAGGAAATTTGAGAGATTTCTCAAGTCTGACATTTCAAACTCTTCACTTAGGTCATGTTTGAAATCTTCGATCTCTTTCTTGCAACTTACTGTTATCAACAGGTCATCGACATAGATATAATAGTATAAGCAATTCACTATTGTTTCTCCTTACATATACTCCATGCTCATTCGCACACTTCACAAATTACTTCTCCCTTAGAAAGTTGTCGATCTTCTTATTCTAAGCTCTTGGAGTTTGCTTAAGTCCATACAGGGATTTATGCAGCATGTACACCTTTCTTTCTTCGCCTTGTTTCACAAACCCATCTGGTTGTGCAACATAAACTTCTTCATCTAAGGGGCCACTCGGGAATGCACATTTCACATCCATCTGACATGTGTGCTAATTGTTCATGTTTACTAGACCAACAACCAATTTGATTGTTTCGATCCTAGCAACAGGTGCAAAAACTTCGTCGAAGTTGATTCCTTCCTTCTGTAGAAATCCTTTCGCCACAAGTCTCGCCTTGTGTCGATTTACTTCTCCTTCAGGATTCACCTTCACCTTGTAAACCCATTTCACATTAATTGCCTTCTTGCCTTGAGGAAATTCAATAAGTGACCAAGTATTGTTGACTTTGATGGACTATAACTCCTCATTCATTGCTTTCACCCACTTTGAATATTTCAATGTCTCAGCTACGTTGAATGGTTTAACATCTGCGTGGAAAACATAGTGTACCAGCTCACCTTCTTCATCAACCACATCATTTGATGCAACCACACATTCTTGCAACCTTGCAGAAATGTGTCTTATTTGTCGAGGTCTGCTTGGGCCTGCTTCATCTCTGACTTATTCTTGTCGAACTTATCTTTTGACTTCACTAGCTAGTTGTTCACATAAGATTCTCACTGAATCCTTCCTAACATTTTTAGTCTAATCTCATTCCTTAAGCTCATTTATGATCACGTCCTTGCTGATCACTACTTGTTTGTTCATTGCTAGAGTATTGTCATTTGCAAATTTCACCATGTTCTTCGTCGAGGGCTTTATGTTGACAAACCAAAATTTCCTACCAGTCATGTGTGATGAGCATCCTGAGTCTAAGTACCACTGATCCTGAAATCTTTCTTCATCTCTTGTTGTGGCCATCAACAACATTTCTTCTTCTTCATGTTTTTCCAGCTTTGCATCAATTTCTTGATTCTTCTTCTTTTCTAGACACTCACTAAAATAGTGACCATACTTTTGATAATTAAAACGCTGAATGTGACTTTTGTCTGGCTTTCAACCAGCACCTTTTCCCCTACCTACAACACCACCTTTTTGGTTGCCTTGGTTCCAGGGTTTTCTCTAATTCAACATGTTTCCTTCCTGCTGATTTTGACCAGTCGAATTGTTGTAGCCTCCTCTACCTTTGTTGCCATTCCAGCTTCATTTTCCTTTCTTTTATTTTCTAACTGTGTCTGCAAAGCCATATCACTCTTCGAATTTCCTGTAACTCTTTCATCCATCTTTTTTTCATGAGACTCAAGTGTCCCTTGAAGCTCTTCCTTCATCAATACTGACAAATATTTCGACTCTTCTATGGCTACTACCACATGATTGAACTTTGGAGCCAATGACCTCAAGATCTTTGCAACAACTGGTCTTGATGTCAACACTTCTCCATATACCTTGATTTAATCCACCAGTTTAGTAACCCTAGTGAAGAAATTTGTTATACTTTCACTTTCTTCCATCTGAAGCAATTCATAGGTTCTCTTGTGAATTTGTAACCCCACCTCTTTCACCTTCTCTGCACCTCCAAATGACTTTTCAAGAATATCTCACGCTTCCTTCGCTGACTCTACATCACTAACCTTTTCAAAGTTATTTGAATCAACACATTGATGGGTTAAAATGATTCAATTGAAATTCATTCATTTTTATTTTAAATTAATTTGTTTAGATGTAGAATTAAAATGATTCATTGTTAAATTTTTTGGACCATTTTTATTATTTTAAAACTTTTGAACCAAATTTAAAATATAAAAAATAGGGATCAATTTGTAATTTTTGAAAAATTTAAAGGGACTAATTTGAAAATTTTGAAAAAAGACTTAAATGCACTTTTGGTCTCCATACTTTGATGTTTTTTAATGTTTAGTCCCTCCAATTTAAAAGCCAGTTTTTTTGTCTATAAACTTTACATCACTTGAGACTTAGTTTGTCCCCCTCCAATTTTGTTGACGTGGTAGTGATGATTATGATAAAAAAAATATTTTTTAACGAGACCAACCAAATCCTAAGTGATGTAAAGTTTAAGGATCAAAAAACTAGCTTTTAAAATGAAAATACTAAAAATTACTCTCATTGTTTCTTTTTAAGTGTCGTTTTTTATTTTTTATTCCTTTTTAAATGTTATTGGCAAAGTTCAAGGTAGTATTAATTGCTCTTTTTGTCAAAATTACCCCTATGTATTTATTACAAAGAGAGAGAAAATAAAATGAATGTAATAAATAATTAAGGGTATTATAGATAAAAAGAGAATTATTGTTTGAAAAGTTACAATATCGATTAACTTTCTTGATATGTGTAAAAACATTTTTTAAAAAAAGGACACTTAAAAAAATGAAGGGTGTAAAAAAATCAAAGTATGGGAACGAAAAATGCATTTAAGTCCTATATTTTTATCCAAATAATGGATTTTGTTCAAATTACTTTTAGTTCATTTTCTTGTTGAGATTTTGAATGCAGGTACCGAAGTGACTGATAATTGTTGAGAATGTAATTCTTTGTGTCAAAGCAGGTAGTGCTCGATAGAAACAAGGATGGGTCGAAATTAGTTTAGTGTGTGCGTGCATCAAAATGTTGAAGCAGGTTGCTCGACAGGATTTCGACTTAGGCCTATTTTAGAAGTGTTAGTTAAATTAGATATTTTGAGTTTTTGTGTTTTGGGCTTTGCCTTAGGGAGCAAGTTAATCTAAAACTATAAATAGAGGGAGTAACCTCTACTCTTGTAACAAATTGAATTCACAGAATTTTGCAGTTGCAAAGTGAATAAGTTTTTCACAGTTTGTGGGCAGAGAGTTACTCTGCAGAAATCACCATCTTCTTCTATATTTTGTCATACACTAATTTTATTTCTTCTAAAGTTTTTCTTTCTTTTCATTGTTATTATGTATCGATAATAATCTTGTTCATCAAGATTGATAGAAATTCTCAATAGGTTGTGGTGGATTTCCAACATCTGGCATCTAGAGCACTGGTTGAGTGATTCGTGGGAAGAAAATCACGATGGCAATGAATCATCCAAACAGGAATTTTCTATCGAATCTTCCAATTCACAAGAATAATTATGAGAATTTGTGCAAGCAGATGAAGGTTATCTTTGTTATCAAGATCTTTAGGATCTTGTGAAGAAGAAGTAACACCACTTACAAAAAACGCGTAGGATCAAGAAAAGGCCACACACAAAGAATTGAAGAAGAAAGATTATAAAGCTCTATGTATAATACATCAATTCTTTGATCCAGATGATTTTGAAAAGGTTAGTGATGTAGAATCAGTGAAAGAAGTATGGGAAATTATGGAGAAACTGTTTGGAGTCGCAGGAAAGGTGAAAGAGGTGAGGTTACAAACTCACAATAGAACCTATGAATTGCTTCAGATGGAAGACAATGAAAGCATAACATATTTTTTCACTAGGGTTACAAAATTGGTGAATCAAATCAAGGTATATGGAGAAGTGTTGACATCAAGATCAATTGTTACAAAGATCTTGAGGTTATTGACTCTAAAGTTTGATCACGTGGTAGTAGCCATAGAAGAGTCGAAAGACTTGTCAACAGTGACAAAGGAAGAGTTTTAAGGGATGCTTGAATCTCATGAACAAAGGATGGCTGAAAAAGATGCAGACAAGTCGAAGAATGACATGACTTTGCATGCGCAATTAGCAAAAGAAAAGAAAGGCAAAGGAAGTTGGAATGGCGACAATGGCAGAGAAGGATACAACAATTCGAATGGTCGAAATCAGCAAGAAGGAGGCTGGTCGAATAAGAGAAAGTCCTCGTACCAAAGCAACCAAAGAGGTGGTGCATCAGGTAGAGGAAGAGGCTGTGGTCAAAAACCTGACAAAAGTCACATTCAGTGTTACAATTGTCAAAAGTATCATCACTATTCTAGTGATTATCCTGAGAAGTAGAAGAATCAAGGAAATGATGCAATGCTGGCGAAACATGAAGAAGAAGAGATGTTACTGATGGTCACAACAAGAGATGAAGAAAGATTCTAAAGTCAATGGTACTTGGACTCAAGATTCTCATCACACATGACTGGTAGGAAATATTGGTTTGTCAACATAAAGCCCTCAATGAAGAACATAGCGAAATTTTCAAATGACAATACTCTAGCAGCTGAAGGTATTAGTGATATTCTGATTATAGGGAAAGGTGAAAAAAGGTCAGTAATTTCCAATGTGTTATACATACCAGGCATGAAGAGCAATTTTCTCAGCATAACCCAATTAGTCGAAAAGAACTACAAGGTGTCAATTGAAGACAAGATGATGAGAGTTTTTGACTCAAATGGAAGGTTGATCTTGAAGGCTCTAATGTGTCATAATAGAACCTTCAAGATTGAACTTAATGTGATGGAGCATAAGTGCCTTGTAAACGGGCTAACAGAGATGAATGGATATGGCATTATAGACTTGGCTATCTCAATTTTAAAGACACCTGAGATTTAAAGAGAAGAAATATGGTTTCAAGATTATCAGAAATCGGCATTCTAAATGAAGTATGTGAAAATGTATTCAGGCGAAACAACACAAGAACAACTTCTACAAGGATGCAAGAAGCGGGTTGAAGGCAATTCTTAAAGTCATATACTCTGTATGGACCTACCCAGGTGGATTCAATTGGGGGTAACTGATACTTTGTCACTTTCATAGATGATTTCAGTCAAAAACTGTGGACTTACTTGATCAAGAAGAAAAGTGAAGTGATCGAGGTATTTGCCAAGTTTAAATCTATGGTCGAAAGACAAAGTGGTCGAAATCTAAAGATTCTGAGGACTGATGGTGGTGGATAGTACATGTTGAAAGATTTAGATGCATTATGTGAGAAAGAAGGGATTGTGCATGAGATGGTACCACCCTACACTCTATAGCATAATAGAATTGCAGAAAGGAAGAATAGAACTATCATGAATATGGTGAGAAGTATGTTGAAAGGTAAGCATCTACCCAAAGAATTATGGGGAGAATTTGTGTCGACTGCAACATACATCTTGAACAGATGTCCGATGAAAAGGCTAGAAGAAATTACACCAGAAGAGTGATAGTCTAGTGTCAAGCCCAGCCTAAGTTATTTGAAGGTATTTAGATCTATAACACATAGACATGTGCCAGATCCATTGAGAAGAAAACTTGATGACAAGTCAAGTCAAATGATCTTGATAGGATGTCATTCGACTGGAGGAATAAAGTTATTTAATCCAGTGGACAAGCAAGTAGTGATCAACATGGATGTGATCATAGATGAGCTTAAGGAATGAGATTGGACTAAGAATGGTAAGAAGGATTCAGTGAGAATCTTATGTGAAGAACTAGCCAGTGAATTCGAAAGAGAAGTTCGACAAGAAGAAGTTAGAAGTGAATCAGGCCCATGCAGGCCTCAACGAACAAGTCACGTGTCTGTAAGGTTATAAGAATGTGTGATTATATCAAATGATATTGTCAATGAAGAAGATGAGCTTGTACGCTACGTTGTCTACACAGGTGTTGGACCAGTCAATGCAACTGAGGCATTGAAAGACTCGAAGTGGAAGAAAGTAATGAATGAGGAACTAGAGTTCATCGAACTCAACAACACTTGGTCACTTGTCAAATTGCATCAAGGCAAGAAGGCGATCGATGTGGATTGGATATATAAGGTAAAGATAAATCCCAAAGGATAAGTAACTCGACATAAGACAAGACACTAGGATTTCTTCAGAAAGAAGGAATTGACTTCGACAAAGTTTTTGCACCTCTTGCTAGGTTCGAAACAATAAGGTTGGTTATTATTCTAGAAAACATGAACAATTGGCACATATTTCAAATGGATGTGAAATGTGCATTCCAGAATGACCCTTTAGATGAAAAAGTTTATGTTACACAACCATCTGGATTTGTGAAACAAGGCGAAGAAAGTAGGGTATATAGGCTGCATAAAGCCCTGCATGGACTTAAGCAAGCTCCAAGAGCTTGGAATAAGAAGATAGATAGCCTTCTAAGGGAGAAGGAATTTGTGAAATGCAAAACTAAGTGTGGAGTATATGTACGAAGAAGCAAAAGTGAATTGTTAATACTATGTCTCTATATCGATGACTTGTTGATAACATGTAGCTGGAAGAAAGAGATTGAAGACTTCAAAGGTGATCTTAACAAGGAATTTAAAATGTTTGATCTGGGTGACATTTCATATTTCCTTGGCATCAAATTCTACAAGAATGGTAGAAGTTTGATGATGCACCAAAGAAGATATGCAAGTGAAATTCTCAAGAAATTTGAGATGGAAGAATGTAACTCGACTTCGACACCTGCTGAACCAAGACTACAATTGTCGAAAGATTCAGATTCAGATGATGTCGACCCAACCCAATATAGAAGACTTATTGGGTCACTAAGATACCTCTGTCACACAAGGCTTAATCTAGTATACAGTGTGGGTATGGTAAGCAGATTCATACAGAAGCCAAAGGTATCACATATAACAGCGACGAAGAGGATACTAAGGTATCTGAAAGGAACTAACGACTACAACATTTTTTTCCTGCAGCTGATGAAGAAAAAGAATGCAAGTTAGTGGGATACACTGACTCAAGTTGTGCAGTGATGCTAAGGATAGAAAATCCACAACTGGCTATGTGTTTATGCTAGGTCGTGCACCAGCTGCTTAGAGTTTGAGAAAGGAGGCAGTAGTGGCTTTGTCGTCGTGCGAAGTAGAGTACATAGTTGCTTCTCTCTGTGTGCATGTCAAGCAAAATGGATGGTGAGCCTGGACGAAGAGATTACAGCAAAGAGTCATGGAGAAATTACCATGAAGATCGACAACGTGTCTGGTATCAATCTGGAAAATAATCCGATAGCACATGGACATAGCAAGTACATTGAAATGATGTTCCGCTATCTTTATGAGCAGGTAGCAGAAGGGAAGATGAACTTGGAACACTGTAGAACTGAGAATTAGATTACATATATCATGACGAAGGGAGTGCATGTCGAAGTGTTCAGAAGACTAAGAGCTATGATGAATATAGATAGCTTAGACACAATGAATTAGGTGATGTGTTGAGAATTTATTTCCTTGTGTCGAAGCAGGTAATGCTCGACAGAAACAAGGATGGGTCGAAATTAACCTAGTATGTGTGTGTTTTGAAATGTCGAAGTAGGTTGCTTGACAGGATCTCGACTTAGGCCTATTTTAGCAGTGTTAGCTAAATTGGATATTTTGCGCTTTTGTGTTTTGGACTTTGGCTTAGGAAGCAAGCTAACATAAAACTATAAATAGAGGGAGTAACCCCTATTCTCGTAACAACTTAAATTCACAAGATTTTGCAGTTGCAAAGTGAATAAGTTTTTTTACAGTTTGTGGGCAGAGAGTTATTGTGTAGAAATCACCATCTTCTATATTTTGTCAAACCATAATTTTCTTTCTTCTACAATTTTTTTTTCTTTTCATTGTTATTTAGTTTGATAATAATCTTATTCATCAAGATTGATGAAAATTCTTCATAGATTGTGATGGATTTCCAACAATAATTTTTTTTAGAAATCGAATAAGTTTTGGAAGTTAAAATTGTCGAATAATATTTTTGAATGGAGATTATTGCTGAATAGACTTACGACTAGAGTGGAGTTAGCCAATAAAAATGTGCTTAGTGGCGGTCAAAATTTGTCGTGTCCTCTTTGTTTTGTTTTGAAGAACATGGATCAACTTAACATCTTTTTGTAAATTGCTCAGGTGCAAATCAGTTGTGGCAAAAGCTTTTGTATGGACTGGTATGTCTTAGATGGGACTTGCAGGTTCACTTGCAGTTAACTTTTTTACACAGATTAAGAAAAATAAATAAATGAGTGAGAAATAACGATATTTTTACTAAAGTGCATTTATTATGTAATAAGAATGATGAAAATAATATTAATTGAAGGATAAAATTTTAAAAATATATATATATTAAAAATTGAAATGAATCATTTATTTTGAGACACTCATTTATTTTAAATGAATCACTCATTAGTTATTATGAGCCGGAAAGAATATTAGATAGTTTATTTAGCTAAAAATTAATTAATTTGTTTTCAATTAGAATATTATTAACATATATAGTTGAATTAAATACATTTTTATATTCGATCAACTAAATATCTAACCAATATAGTAAAAAAGAGTATTTTAGTGAACTTTGAAATTCAATCTAAATACAACTTGTATGAGTAGAAAATTCAACTTGATGCGTCAACCTCATTCATATTTAATAACATAAGGCACGGGTGATGATTACATATGTCTCATTCACTCTCTTGCCACAAACACATATTTCACTCCTTTTCTCCATCTTGGCCAGATTGACTGTGACATTCTTCCACTATTCGTTGAAGAAAATTAGAAAGCTGTATTATATATGTGGCAAAGTTTGGATCATAGGATAAGATTGTTGTAGCTGTAATATACTAATATCTTATCCAATTCTATGCCAAAGGAAACATTGGAATGTGGTTCATTATTCATCTCGGTAGCGTAATTCTGTAATCTTGTTTCAACCTTATCCATACAATTATTCACACAGGAAAACATCGTTTTAGGATGGTGTGTAACTTAAAAGGTGGTGATGTGGTGGGGTGAGACAAACATTGATGTGGTGTTGAGTTTAGTTTAGGAGCATACTGAGGTGATGGTTTGAGTTTGGTGTTTTTTACCTTTATTGGTGGCTGATGAAGTTCTTATTTTGTATCACACTTAGATATATGGATTAACTTTGATGAGGCAATAATTGGTTATCTTGGCATCCTTTTTTAATTGTATCATAATTAGGAGTCCATTGTTTGGACTATAGCTGATAGAGTTCTCTATGTAGATTAACATGATGAGAGTCAAATTGTGATCATAGTCTTTTTGTGGCATAGTGACCTACGAGGTTAGTTAATACTAGTAATATTGCTAAATAATTAAGGTTCAACAAACATTTAACATGCTTTTACGCATGTCATCATCTTGAAAGTTGTGATTCTTGAGTCTTGAGGATTGTGTTTTGTTACCCCCTCTATTTTAAAATGATTGTTGTTTAAGATTTTTATACACGGATTAAGGAATACAATAATATTGTCATATGATATTGCGTTTTTGTTAAATTAACCTTATTAATGTGTTAGAAACAATGTACGAAATAATAATTAGATGACACAATTGAAAAAAATAGCAATTATTTCAACATTGAAAAGTGAGAATGACATTTATTTTGAAACAAGTTTTTCTCTCTAATAGGACATGCATTTTGAAATGGAGGGAGTATTTTTATATGTATCATTCTATTTGTAACACCCGGGTTTTAATTATTTTAATTTTGATTGAGTTTTGGATATTTTGAGTTATTTAATTTTAATTATTTTAATGAGTGTGGGTAGTAATTATTATAATTTTATTTATTTCAGATAATGGAGAAAAATGAGATTTTGAGACTTTGGGAAGAAAAATTGAGCTTTTTAATAATAGAGAGGTAGGTGGAATTAGTGAGAGTTGAGAGGAATTTTCAAAATTAATTAAAATAAAAGAGAATTAGGTTTTATTTATTTAAATAGAAAAGTTGTGTGTGTGTGTGTGTGTGTGTGTGTGTGTGTGTGTGTGAGAGAGAGAGAGAGAGAGAGAGAGAGAGAGAGAGAGAGAGAGAGAGAGAGAGAGAGAGAGAGAGAGAGAGAGAGAGAGAGAGAGAGAGAGAGAGAGAGAGAGAGAGAGAGAGAGAGAGAGAGTTTGGTTAGTACATATTTTTGGTGAAAAGATGCAAAAGAAGAGAAACACTAGGAGAGATTTTGAAGGAGGAGAGAACCTTCATAGGTAAAGCTTCAACATTTGTTGCAAATTCGAGGTAAGGGGGTAACAGTTCATGATATGAATGTTTAGGCATGAAGGATAGAGACGACTTTTATCCTCTTCCCCCTTTCTTTCTATTTTCTTCCATTGATGAAATTGTTCAATATTGAGATGGTTTGTACAAAACTTTTCTTGATTGCTCTGATATGCTGTGAACTTTGTATTGTATTCGTGACTGATTTTCGTATGAAATTGTATGTGCAATTCTGAGTTTTCATGTTTGTGTTAATATGATTTAGATTGATGAACATGTTAATAGTCTTGTGGTCAATTGATGATGTAAATGATTAGTATGTGTGAAACGACGTGTTTAATAATGTATAAGTGATGTACGATGATTTAATGTGAGTTTTGGGTTTTCCGGGGTCGAAATCGAAGCTTTGAAAGTGCTCCAATGGAGAAAATGCAAAAATCTGTATTCTGCACAACGGTGACGAGCGTCACCTTCATACGGGCCAACTGTCACTGCGTTGTGATAAGATGACGAACGCTAGCAAGGTAAAGGACCGGCTGTCATGACCTCAGGGACGGGCTTCTTGTCCAGGCGTCAGCGTGATGACGGTTTTGTGTGTGTGTGTGTGTGTGTGTGTGTGTGTGTGTGTGTGTGTGTGTGTGTGTGTGAGAGAGAGAGAGAGAGAGAGAGAGAGAGAGAGAGAGAGAGAGAGAGAGAGAGAGAGAGAGAGGTAACGAGTAGGTGTGACGACCATCATGCTTGGAGGGCTGACCGTCAGCTCTTGTTTGACCGATTTTGGGTTGTTCGACTCGATTTTCTAAGTGGATTCTATTTTTGATGTTTATTCGATGTTGTTTTGATATTGTTGATGAGTATCAATGAGTAATATCAAGAAATTATATAATTTAATTAATATGTTGAATTTTAGACGAATGCCTCATTAGGAGGAAAATGTTGAGTTACGCTGAAATGTTTGATTTATAGAGGAACCATTGTTGTGGCATTGTATTGGCAATATTCATGATGAGTTTTAAGTTCAGAGAGGAACCGATGACGAGTATCGAAGTTGGAGGTTTGAGACGAGTATTGCAATTGTTGGTTGCATTCATGTATCATGTATATTAGAGATAGGTAGGACTCTGGTCCAGTGGCATGTCTCATGGTTTAGAGAGAACCTAGTTTCATAGAGAAACCAATGACTAGTGTGTTAATCAGTAACATACCTCTGACATTCAAAACCTTGGTACCGCATGCATTTGTGCAAAGGAGATTAATACATTACATACATAACCGCATTTATGATCAATTAGTATTGTGGATACTTTATGTAATTGGTTATTGATATTAATTGCACTATTCTTGTTGTTTTATACACCACTAACATATATGAATGTATCATCACCCTCTGTTTATTTGTCTATGTTGTTCTTTACGCTTGTTGTGCATATACTCAACTAGAGGAGCCTTAGTTGTTGTTATGTTTTGGAGGATGACATAATGGCCTTCTTCATCATTTATCGCTTCTGATTTTATTTTAGTTTCTGCATATCAAACTGATAGTGTAACATTAGGACGAGATACCTTTCTGTTTTGTATTATGAGAGGTATTGAACTATTTCTTTTATGATTTGAAATGAAGTTAATTTTTATTTTACGAGACAATTAAATTTGTGTTGTTATTATTTATTTCCGCTACTATAATATGATAGTTGAGGAAGATGTTTATGCTGAGAGAATGTGACACCCTGCATGTTTTTATAAATTAAGTGTTTGGGGTTTAGGGCATTACATTATTGACACCTAAACATCTAAGGATAAGTCATTAGCCAAAATGTGAATATTCTCATCTCAACTCCCCTGGAATAATCTCCTCAAATTAAGGTAGAGCTGGTGCCATTACCCTTGGTGACTTAGTGACAAGTCAAGAAGTAAGCATATCAGAGAGGATAGAGGGTCTAAGTTCTCAACCAACCAAATGTAAGAGCTTCTAAGGTGTCTTACTAGCTAAAGTTGAGGGCTATAATTCTTAATCAACTAAGCATAAGAGCGTGGAGGGAAAATTTATCTTGCTGAAACTGGGGTTCATAATCTTATTTAACCAAGGTAAAAACTTGGAAGGAGATTCCGGCTTAAAATTCTGTGTAAGAGAAACTTGTATAAGTTCTAGTTGAAAGTTCATTAGTGAAGATGTGTATAATCTCACTAGATGATAAGAAAGTAAGTTTTTTTTGAGGTATTTCAAATTGCTAATTTAGTTGTATGTAAATCCATTTCACTAGTATATATGACTCTTTTGTATTTGAATTTTTTTTTCCACTATACCACATTTTTAGGAGTTATTTTCCATTTTTCCATATCATTCACCAATATATACCATATTGTCATACGTTCAAACAAAACAATTGTCCATGTAGACACTGCCGCCCATTCAATGGGAGACACTATTTAAAAATATATTCTGCCGCCCACTGAAAGGGCGGCAATGGGCAAATTGTTTTTTTTTTATTACTGATACAAATATATATTATTATTAATAATATTAATTAATATATATTAATATTACTAATATTAATAATATTACTAATATTAATATTAATAAAATTAATTAATATATATTAATTAATATTAATAAATATAATTTTATTAACATGATTATATAAATGAATAATATATAATAAAATTAATTAATAATATTAATAAATATTATTTATTAATATATAATTATGCTAATATAATTATTATTAATATATTAACAATTAATATTATTAATAATATATTAATAATTATTGAAACTAATATTAATTATTAATATAATTAACAATAAATAATATAAACTATTATTAATAATAAAATCTTATCAGTTTATTATTGTAGTACACTGTCGGCACTAGGCGGAACCTTTGAATTTTTTTATTATATATGTACAGTTTCAGCACTGCAATGAGCGGAACCTTTTAATATTTTATTATTTATGTACAGTGTCGGCACTGCAATGAGCGAAACCTTTTAATATTTTATTTGTTATGTACAGTGTTGGGACTGATATAAATATAGGTGTGGTGTGAACTATTTTTCACATCTATTTTAAATTCCTTCTATGATTTTGAAGATGTATCCTCGCCGCTGGGGGAAAGTGATTTTTCGAGAGAAAAATTGGTTATAGATATGCTTTTCTGGAACATCTGTAGTTTAGAGCAACTACAGAGGAAGTTGAAGCGTTGATTAGAAGGAGACATATCGGAAGGGGGAAAAATCAAAAGCATAGAGGAATTTCAATCCATCAAAGTTGTTGCTTCAGAACTTGAATTCATTAGACAACCCAGAGTAATCACCTCCTCCGGCTTCACGCATCAAGGAGGAAATCTCCCAGTCAGCCCTGCATACGTCTTCACTCATCAAAGTTCGCATGACTTTGGGAGATCTTGAATTCATTTGAAATTTCCTTGCTTGATGCATGCTTCCTTTTAATTTCTTCATAACCTAGGTTTCTAGGCCGAACAAATACGACTTGGTAAAAGCTTGGCCGGTTGCGCGCCTTGCCTCCTGAGCTTCTAACATCAATTTCCTCTACTCTGTCATTAACAGGTTGGTCATTTTTCTGCAAAAAATAGAAAAGTGTTAGAGTAATGAAGAGGTTCACCTCAAGAAAGAAATAGGTAAAAAAAAAAAGACAAAATTTACCCAGAAAAGAAAAAATATGCTCTCTGGGCAATGACAACAAATCCCAGACTTTCATCATGCGAAAAACATCTAATACAGCTAAGGATTTGATCCCCAGATCATTCAATTTATCAAAGTCATAGTTGGATACTGAAACCGAATTTCCAGTACAATAGATAGGAAAGCGGTGGGATCCATCCAAGGTATATAGTACTTGAGGACACCTTAGACCACATTTAATACAAAGGAACCAGTCTTTAAAACCTTTGTAGTTTGAGGTAAAGGTTTGAAGAAATCTCTTTCCCGGAAGGCCACAAATGGTAACCCAACCTCCTTTTTTGACACCTTTAATTTCAAAGAAAGAGAAAAACAAACCTACGGTGGGTTCTATATGTATGGCTTCATAAACTATTTTGAATGCCTTTATAAAACCCAAACTATTAGGGCGAAGCTAAGAAAGAGTGGTATTCAAAACTATTATCAGATTCGATTCGAAAGCAGTAAAAGGAAGTTGGATTTTTTTAAAGTCTTCCAACACCCCAACATAAAAATGGAAGTATTCCTCTTTGAATCCCATATGACGAACTATACATACGCACTCCTCGGGAATACAAGGTTCCAAAATAACATCATCCTCGTTCCCAGTAGAGGAAACATTTCTCAAAGAACAAAGTGTAGCAATTTCAAGGTCGTCAACTAAATTATGGTCGTAACTCATTACCTCCGCATCAAACGAGTCTGTAATATCTATCAATACCTCTATAGAGGAACCTGATGAAGAAGATTCGGAGTCAGAATCACTAAAAAAACTTGGAAATGTCTCTGTAAGCCTCCCTTACAATATGATCAAACTCATCCTAGGTCAAAGCATTCCTATGACCTCTCACATAAAAGTCTCAAAGATCTTTTATATCTCGAGCACTCAGGATTCTCAATGAATCAGTATTATCATTACAAGAATCAATAATAGCCATATGAAAGAATACAACAAAGAAAATAAAGTGATTATACCTGATCTTGACAAAGGAGTGAAAACTTTGAGTGACGCTTCAGAGGAGATTGGAATGAATAAGGAAACGAATGGATAACCTTAGTAAAGAGAAACCGTTTTCAATCCCCATAAAAATCATCATTACTAGGATAAAAGAAAATATGGAAAAAAGATACACCATGACACATCATTAAAGGAAGGGCTTGTAGGACATTTCCGGGAATTTTTGGGCATTGCTTTGTCCAAACAATGCAGTCCTTCGAACTTCATGTTACATGCCAAAAAAATTTAGTTAACCAGTTGAGGTATAAGCTCGGAAAAACAGTCGAGCAAGAGGAGATCACCAAGTAGGAAGGCCATATTCCTACTTATGAGTCGAATTCTGGTTAAGGATATCCGTATAAACAAGGAGGAGCCGACCTCATATAAACCGAGGTCTACCTCCCTCATATTAGTCATGTCTGATAACAGGGATAGGATACCATTTACAGGGTCACAAGAAACAGTTATGGTATGATGCATTATGACTAAAGAGTTACAATTATTGAAGAGATAGGCATTACACTACAATTATAGAGGATGGCGGACGTTACTGGAGAGATATTTATGAGGAATATGAAGAGTATAACAGAGGAAAAGAGGGAGAATATGAGACCTATATATGGAAGAGAGTTTAGAAGAAAAAAGGATATTCGACAAGAAACACATATACAGACACCTTAACCATTCGTTTAAGACACTCCTCGATTAGAGCGAGAAAGTCAACCTTTCAGTGTTTTAGCAAGAACACTCATAATCCTTTCTCACTCTAGGTTTCATATTCATCACATACTCTTTCTCATAAAAAAAAAAGACCCTTCTTCTATCTTTTAAACAAACCCACGCACAAAACAAAAGAATCTAACAAAAATCAATAAAAGGAAATATTACCGATCAAAGGTGAAGGAGTGGCAGTTTCACAGTCATACAAAGCAACAGCGACGCGTGACGCGGTGAAATCCGTCGGTGAGAAACTTGTTCGTTTTCACGTGATGTCCTCACAACAGAAGATGTGGCGTGCATTTTTTTTTTTTGAGGTTTTCTACAGCGGCATTGAACGTGAACGAAGGAGTGTGATCTACAGTGATGAGGTATTGAGGTAGTTTGTGGTGCGCGTTTTGAAGCTTGTGGTGGTGCGCTTATGAGACATAGTGGTTTTATGTTGTTACGATTTCTTCGCCGGCCACGACGCTGCATGTTATATTATGCAGCGGTGAATGTGGTGTATGGTTGTTTATGTTATATTTAAATGTTGAAGGAAATAAACATTGATAATGGTGATTTGTTGTGTATGAACATGAAGATGAAAGTTGAATGTTGAAGGTGGATTTATGGTGTTTTTAAACATGGAAGGGATGAGTATTTTGGTGAATATAATGGTAGAAAGAAAATGGAAAGTGATATGCTTGAGATAGTGATGTTAAATCTTGGCGAAGATGGTTCAACTTTTTATGTTTTTTGTGTATTAACAAAGTTGGTGTTTTTTGTTTTTTGTTTTGTAAGGTTGAAGAAGGAAGGTTAACAGATAGAGGGAGCACATCCTTGAAGGGGGGTCTATTTGGACATTGTTTTATTATGTAGAAGTAGTTTTGAGTGGAAGAAATGGAAGTTGTTGCATGTTACACCAAAATAAAAAAGAAGAAGTTACATCTTCTTTTATTAATATTTTTTTATCTTTCCGTCATTGCCTTCTATATTCTAGTGTTTATGGAAATCAAAAGAAAAACAGGAGTGGATTTGATAGAGGGATCCGTATGGGGTGGTATTGTGGTAATGTAAAGGTTGCAGAACAAGGTTTGCGTTGACGTGAGGTTCTTGATGAACAAAAAGAGATGGAGAGAGGCTTCAAAGAAGATGGAGCTGAACACAAAACGTTTATTTCATTTTTCAAGTTTGCTATTGTTTTCTTTCTTCACCTAAATGACACACCTTCTTTCTTTCCTTAATGGTTTTTTATTTTTGAAAATAAGGGATTTGCATGTACCTACCACAAAATCAGTGCGAAATAAACTTCTAGAAAACATACAGATTTTTAATCAAATTTTAAAATAAAAAATGATCGATTAAAAGGATCAGACTGATCAAAATGCGATTGAAAAAATACTCAAAAAAATAAAATGAGCACGTAGGGTTCAACTACGCGAACTGCAGATTAATAAAATAGTCTCATATATAGTGTCATCTTCTATTTGAAGACAATGAGAATGATCCCTATGAGCTGACGCAGGGTGAAGGCTTTTGTGAGTGGTCTGAGTTATTATCTTATTTTTATTTTCAAAATTTGAGAGAAGAGATGCAACTTTTGTGATCAATGGTTGGACTAGGCTTTTTTTCAATGCTACACATTAGTTAGTATATATACCACTTGTCTAGGTTTTATCTTTATTAAAAATCCCAAAATACCCCTTAGACATTATTTAGAGACAACATGAATTAAAACAAAATAATAAAAAAAATTCAAAAAAAAATTAATAATCAACATAAAATAAAATGAAACCGTAGTTAATTTTATTGATTTTTTTATGAACATTTTGACAAAAGAACAACAATAAAAGGACTCAAAATGAATAAAAATCGGGTGCGAAAGTGTTCGAAAAAATAAATTGAATGCACTAAAATGATCAGTGCGAAATAAACTTCTAGAAAATATACAGATTTTAATCAAATTTTAAAATAAAAAATGACCGATTAAAAGGTTCAGGCTGATCAAAATGCGATCGAAAAAGTACTCAAGAAAATAAAATGAGCACGTAGGGTTAAACTACGCGAACCGTAGATTAATAAAATTGATGTCTGCAAGCTCGATTTTCAAATTTTTTGCCTGTTAATTTTACGAACAGTTGAGAAACGATTCAACCAGTCTATCTGTAAATCCAAAAATTTATCTCGGTCGATATTTTAGGCATTATACGAGACAAAATTTATTTATGCTAGGCATGTGATGAAAATGTCATGATGTATGCATTGGTTTATTGAATGAGGGGAAATTTTGGAGTATGACAATGTGACTGCTTGATCCGAAAAATCATGAATGCATGCTTTGTTGCTTGAAGACAAGAAACGATTAAAGTTTGGGGAAGTTTGATAAGTGGTTGTTGCATCGTCATTTCTAGTCATTTTCCTTTAGTACTTTACTGCATTTTGTTTGATTTACTTTCATTTGACATGATTTATGCATTGGTTTGTGTTTTCTTGCTAATTTCAAAGTCTAATGAGCATACAATACAAAGAGAGATTGATCGCGACTTTCTATGTCTAATACAACTTAACTGCAAGTGCACAGTCTATCGCGTAGTAATAATAGATATCGATCCCACAGGGACTCGTAATCAAACTAGTGTTCTCGGGAGTTACTATGTTTAGCTAGGTAGATAATGCTTAAGGGAATAAGATTGTCACTAAAGGGAACTAAAAAATGTTACTTAAATTATAATTATGTGAAATCGATATGCAGTAATTATGTTCTTCGGGGATTTGACAAGTTGCCGGTATATGAAATATTTTTCAGAGTTTATTTAAGCAGAAAATAGTGATCTGAAGACTCTCGTCTCACGATGGTTATTGACGCTAATCATAATTCTAAGGGCCAAACGTACGCTTTCGCGTCCCATTCGGGGTTAAAACTATTTTTTGGAAATCTCTAAGTTCTAATTCATTTTAAAGTGCTTTCGCTGTTATTAAAACAAATGACTAGTGTTTACTATCTGGCCTTGCCGCAGCTTTCGCTTGTTGGTTCGTACCTTAATTAATTTCCCACTTTCGTGGCAAAACTACTTTTAAATAAGTTCTCGCTTTCGCGACGAAGTTTATTCAGTAAATAAATTTAAACACTCAGACCATAAACAACTTTTGAAAAGGAAGTTTTCAACCGGTTATTATTAAATCCCTTCCAAATTATTATTAGATATCGATTACTTAGATTTAGCTAGACATGGATTCGGGAATGGCAAAACATGAATGAAAACAATGAATAATAACATGCATCATAATGAAAACGGAAATTACGATTAAAATTAGAAACCTGTAAATATTCCAATTGACCTTTGGGCAGATCCTCCACAAATGTTGGCAGGATTCTGGTCTTTGTGCCAATTGATCGTACACGGGAAATAAGAATTACAGAAGAAATGAAAGGCAACAAAAAAATAGGAAAGAAATAAAATTGAACTTTTGCTCTGGAAATGAAATTGGGCAGCACTTCGTTGTCTGAATGCGGCCCTCTTTCTCAGCTCCTCTCCTTCCCTATTTATAGAAATAGAATTCTAACGGTTATAACTTGAAGAAGGTGGACTTTGAGGCAGAATTATCAGGGAGTAGTGGTCCACTATTTGGGACTTGGAACTGCTTCTTGCACGTGCATTTGAAGTGGGGCGTTTTTGCCTGCATGACGGTCGTCACGGTGTGTGACGGTCGTCACCCGTGTGACGGTCGTCATGGAGCTGTGACGGTCGTCACAGCAGCAAAATATGCATTATGCGTTTTTCATGTTGTTTTCATCCGGTTTTCGTCCATATTTCATCTGTGATTGCTTCTTTTCTTCATATTGCTTTGTTTAGACGTGATTATCAAATACCTGCAAAATATTAGACAAATAACACGGAAATAACCCGAAATCGGATCGAAAGCAGTTAAACATCAGTTGAATTATGCATCAATATATATATACGATTTTGTGTTATCAAACTCCCCTAAGCTTGAATCTTTGCTTGTCCTCAAGTAAAACAGGGAAAAGTCAGCAAGCACGAGGCAGCTTCTTCGTTCGCAAAGTTGGGAGAAACCGGGATTCTTAGTAAGAACAAAACGAGTACGGTGACAACACTGGACTATAAGTCTTTGGAGGTCTCCTTCTTATGCAAATCGGTCCCAGTCATGCTACTGTAGCTTGGTGTCAAGGTTCTCGCGGCAAGTTCACCCTGTTTGTTCTAGCGCAATCACATTAAGCCCGTTGTCCATACACTTTCATGGCAAGTCGACCTGTTAGTGAATATGATCTCATTTCTGTTTTGATCTTTTTCATTGATCATAAGCTTATATCATTGATTTTTCAATGAGTTTTCGTGCCGTTGGGCTAAATGCTCGGGTGAGGAGCACCTAACTTAGAGGGAAACGCGTCTTTATATTTTGGCTAAATGGCTTTCTTTTCATGATTTTTCATCTTTTTGGAGATCATACACTTATTTGCATCGGTCGCTCGCTTAGAAGTGTTTTAGGATGGTGCTGACTGCTAGTATAAACTACTTGGGGCTGAGTTTGCGTAGACACTTGAAACTTTGGTACACGTAGGTAGTGAAACCGACTCGCATAAACCGGTGATCTAAGGTGTCAAGACGATACTGGTTTTGTTAGAATTGTCGTCTCCTCGGAGTTTCAAAACTTGGTTTGAACTTGGGCGCATTCTCGTGATGCTTTTGCTTTTGAGGAACGAACGAAAAAATTTTGTTTACGTCGAATAATGTGGGGATGTTTGCGTAACGGAAAAAGAATATATAAACGAGCTTTATTTGCTAAAACGTGAAAATGTTTGAATAGAAATTACGAAAATAAAAGTACACAGGAATGGGAAATAAACGCTCCGCTCCCACACTATCTCAATCAGTGTCCCCACTGATTTGAAAGAATGCGAGAGGGAGATACAACGGAAATGAAAGTACAAAGAAACTGAAAATATAGTAAACAAATAAGGAAAATGATAACTAATCACGGCCTCTGCCTCGGTCACGCCCTCGCTCGCGTCCTCTGGCTCTGACTTGGTCAACTCGATCCTCAAAACTCATAGCTCCGGTATGATAGACATAGTCGCGGAGTCCTTCGAACTGCAAGGTCAGATTCGCCAAGTTCTCAGTAATGGTTTCTTGGCCGGTTTGTAGTTGTTGCATTTGGGTCCGATGCCAAGCTTCGAACTGCTCTGCTCGCTAATTCTGTTGCTGCATCATAGCGAGTATTTGGGCCTGTTGGTCGAGAGAGCGGCGGAGGTCCTCTTCTGAGTAGTCGGGCTCTGGTCGATGGTGGCGGCGGTGGTAGGAGGTACCTTCGGAAGGAAGTGGTTGCGATGCCTCCGGTTGCTCTGGTCTGTCCAACTCAGCTTGGATTTCGTCATCAGAACCTTGAGTGTGGTCCTGAGTTGGAGCAGCGGCAGCAGGAGGGGCAGTGAGGTCAAATAGCCAGTTGGTACGATCCTCTGGGTGCATCCGGGTGCGTGATGGAAGGATGATGCTTCGGACGGTTTTGCCACGCACTACCGGGTGGTACTTGCCATCGGCTCTGGAACGGATGAGGTGAGAGGCTATGCAGTTGTCGGTGTCAAGGAACACCGAGGGAATGGCATGGAGGTGCTGGAGGCGGTCACCGAGGTTCAGCCCAAGTGCAATGGCAGTGACAATCCCGCAAAAGTAAAATGGCTTAGAGCCACGGTTACAGTTGGCCTGAATGTGGGCCAGGAGGAATGGAGCGGCGTTGATGGGCTCGTTGTTGAAGACACAACTGAGAAACAAGAGCTCTTTCGATTTCACCTTATGGTTGCTATCCCGGGCGAAGATGGTGTTGCTCAATGCTCGGTGGAAATACCGGATGGTTGGGTTATGGATATGCGTTGCGTGCAGAGAATCCCAACCATCGGCATTGATGCCGGTTAACTGGTACCAGAACGCGAAGGCTTCGTGCTGGAACTGATCGGTGAGGCGGCGGTGAGCATTGTCGCCACGAGGGAATTGTAAGATGGCGGCAATCTGGTTCTGGTTCACTTGATAGTTTGTGCCGAACATCCGGAAGCATGCGGCACCGGAGTGTTGGTTGAGGTCGCCGCTGGAAGTGACGTAGGTGAACGAACTTAGGAACTCGAGGGTGAGTTGTTCGTACGTCGGCAGTGGATTGGTGCAGAGGTTCCAGATGACAGCTCTTTGAAGCATCCAAGTGACGCCGTCAAGGAGTCCGAGCTCCGTGAGCGATGGGATATACGGGTAGTGGGTCGGCTGTAGCGACCGTTGGTGGAAGGCGATAAAGTTGGCTCGCTGTCTCTCTCCGGAGTCACCGTCGCTGAACACAATGTTGTTGAGGTCTGGGGTTTCGTTGCTTCTCGCCATTGTTGGGGGATACGGAGGAAATGTGGATTGAGGTGTTTTGTGGAGTGGGAAAAATGTGACAGAAGTGTAGTAGGAAGTTGAGATGGGAGTTGGAATATATGGTGCAAGGTAGGGAAAACGAAATTTGGGAGTGGGGTGTGAGTTTCTGATGATTGGAAGTTGAAAGGAGATGAGTGGGAGAGAAAACGCAACCCCTGTTATATCAGATAACAGTTTTGGGCTTGTGACGGTCGTCACGTGTCTGTGACGGTCGTCAGGCTCCTGTGACGGTCGTCACACCAACAAAATCTGCAGAACGCAGAATTTTGCTTTGAGGGTGTTCTTGCAGTGATTTTTAGGCCTATAAATGATATGGAATTGTATTATATCAGCCTATAAACAAAGAATAACGTAAAAACAGAAGGAATGCATAAAGACTGTAATTGAAATAACAATTAATTAGAATGATTGTAATGTAATACATAAAGAAATTAACAATGCAAAAATCAAAATAATTAAAAACGGACGGAAAGTAGAAAAACTAAACTAAACTAAACTAAAGCTAATATCTAGTCTTTTCGTGCCTTCAACTCATCAAACTTTCGTGCGTAGTAGTCGAGCTGGTCACAGACTAAGTCCATGAAGACTACGAGTTCGCTGTGTATGCCTGCGATGTCGTCTTTTACAGTAGTCAGAGTTGCGTCAATGTTGTCCAATCGGAGCAGAACAATATCCATTTTGTCAGTGGTCTCCTCAGGAATGGGCTCAGGAAAGGTGTTGTAATGCGCAGGAGTCGTAGGGTCTACTTCAGCTTCTGATAAAGCATCCTCATAGTACATATAATCGTGTGCTTCAGAGATGTGATCACTGTCGTACATGTAGTTCTATGGTGTTGATTGAGGTGAAGGAGGTTCCATAGGCTCATCCAATTCATAAAGCCAGTTGTCCTTGTTGTGGACACTTGTTATCTGATGATTAGGCAATGTGAATAGCTGGACAGGTTTTTCATTGATGAGGTACTCGTAAGGTCCAGGTCCCATAGTTCTTAAAATGCGTCTGTTAAAGCAGAACTAGATATTCATGGGTCGGATGGTGCCAAAACTAGTGCTTGCATTTAAGTGGAATCTAAGGCCAAGCTCGTGGGAAATTATTGTCACGAGGCCTCCTATTAGGATAGGTGATTGTGGGTCCTGAGTGAGGCGTCGGAAAGATCTCATCATGAAAGGTACTGCATTCACTGTACGGCCCTGAGAAGCACAGAACATGATAAATAACTCTTCTTTAGATACTGTAGTAATATTTTCTTCTTTCCCGAAAAGGGTGTGAGCTAGTATCTTATGAAAGTATCTGAAAGCTGGGTTATGAATCTCATCATTATACATTCTGTCTGGTTCAGGGTGATAGTCGCCTGTGATTCTACCCCAGAATTGATTGAGTTCAAAATCAAGATCATCATCTTCTGCACTGATGAACACATGCGGTCCGCTAGGAAATCCTAGGAGGTTAGCTAATGACATCTGGCTATGGGTTTGGTCCATCCCAAACATCCTAAAGGTGATCAGCTCTGTGTTGGATCCAAAACCATAGTTGGGTAGGTACCTGAAGGAACTAAGGAATTCGTAGGTGAGGTCCTTATAGGTAGCAAAACGGGTTTTCAAAGCAGTGTTCTCCCAACCTAGTTGATTGAACAGGTATTGGATGCTATCAGTGATTCTGAGTTTCTCCATGGTAGACTTATCATAATACAGCGTTAAGGCTATTTCTCTTTCAGTTAATGCTTCAAATCTTGCCTTTTGAGCTAGTCCTCGAAAATGAACCTTTGTGAAGTCGTACGCGGCCATACTCGTAGGTAAGTCGGAGAAAAAACAGGAGGAAGGTTTGAAGACTTTTAAAATCCTGAAAAGTTTAAAACAGAAATTTGAAGTCAGGATTTTAAGAAAAGCGAAAGGCGGTAAAAACAAAAGATAAAAGAAGAATATAAAATAAAAATATGAAAATAAAAGAAAGTAAAAATAGTGGCAATTTTTAGTTTAGAATTTTTGTCAAGGTTTCAAAGTAGAATAAAAAATGAAATACAGTAACGAGGAAAAATGCGGGAAAATTGGGTTGCCTCCCAGTAAGCGCTGTTTTTAACGTCTAAAGCCTGACGATAGCTTGGTGACAAGTTATTCGGGTGTTTGAGCTGGAAGCTCAAGCAATGTTACACTGCAGACTTGAGGGCTGTTTTTATTCTTATTATAATGTTTTAGACGTTGTCCGTTTACGATAAACGGTGCATTCGTCTTATCGATAATTTCAACAGCTCCACTCTGAAGTACTTTAGTCACTTCAAAAAGTCCGGACCACCTAGATTTTAGTTTACCTGAGAAGAGTTTTAATCTTGAATTAAATAGCAGTACGATGTCTCCCACACTGAATTGCTTTTTGACTGAACGTTTATCATGCAACTTTTTAGTTCGTTCTTTGTAGATACGGGCATTTTCGTAAGCGTCTAATTGAAGTTCTTCCAATTCGTGTAAGTTCAAGATTCGCTTTTCTCCTGCCTCGCTGTAGTTGAAATTAAGTGTTTTAATGGCCCAGAAGGCCTTATGCTCTAATTCTACAGGGAGGTGACAGGATTTACCGTAAACTAATTTGTAGGGTGTAGTACCTATTGGTGTCTTAAAAGCGGTCCTATAAGCCCATAAAGCTTCATGTAGCTTTGATGACCAATCTTTCCTTGAGGTAGCGACAGTCTTTTCCAATATCTGTTTTATTTCCCTATTCGAGACCTCTACTTGTCCGCTAGTTCGCGGATGATAGGGTGTAGCTACTCGGTGTCGGACTCCATATTTAGAAAGAAGTTTATCAAATATTCGCGATATGAAGTGAGATCCGCCGTCACTAATGACGAGTCTGGATACACCGAATCTAGGAAAGATTGTGTTTTTCAAGAGTTTGATTACTACTCGTGCGTCATTTGTTGGAGCAGCAATGGCTTCTATCCATTTAGACACATAGTCTACAGCGACGAGTATGTAGTTATTACCAAAAGAAGGTGGGAATGGTCCCATGAAATCTATTCCCCATACGTCAAAGATTTCTACCTCTAAGATTCCTTTCTGAGGCATTTCATCGCGTCGTGAGATGTTGCCAGTTCGTTGGCATCGATCACATTTTAGCACAGCGATGTGGACGTCTTTCCAGAGGTTAGGCCAGAATAAGCCTGCTTGGAGAATCTTAGCGCACGTCTTGGATGTACTAGCATGACCACCATATGGTGCTGAATGGCATTGGGAAATGATATTTTCTATTTCTTCCTCTGGGACACAACGACGGTATATGTTGTCGGCCCCTCTCTTGAAGAGTAGAGGTTCGTCCCAATAATAGTGTTTCAGATCGTGGAAGAATTTCTTCTTTTGCTGATAAGTGAGATTCGGTGGAAGCACGCCTGCAGCGAGGTAATTAACGATGTCAACATACCAAGGTAATGTGACTTGGGCATAGACGGCTTCTACAGCTTTTTCGAATTCTGGATCTTCCGAGATTGAGTTAGGCGTGTCACTTTCTAATTTGGCTATCAGATGTTCGTACGAGAAATCGTCATTTATCGGTACTGGTTCATGTTTGATGCCTTCTATTCGGGATAAGTGATCTGCAACAACGTTCTCGGTTCCTTTCTTATCTTTGATTTCTAAGTCAAACTCTTGTAATAACAGGATCCATCTCAATAATCTTGGTTTGGCATCCTTTTTGCTTATTAGGTACCTAATGGCAGTGTGGTCTGTGTATATGATAATTTTTGCTCCTACTAAGTAAGAACGGAATTTGTCAAGCGCAAATATAACTGCTAGAAGTTCCTTTTCTGTTGTAGCGTAGTTCATTTGGGCAAGATCGAAGGTTCTACTGGCATAGTAGATGTCATGGAGTTTCTTGTCCTTCCTTTGTCCTAGAACTGCGCCTACGGCATAATCACTCGCATCGCACATGATTTCGAACGGTAGTCGCCAATCGGGTGGTTGCATAATCGGTGCAGTGATAAGGGCTGATTTTAATGTTTCGAATGCTTTTAGACAGTCGTCGTCGAAGACGAACTCAACATCTTTCATCAACAGGCCGGTCAAAGGTTTTGTGATTTTTGAAAAATCTTTTATAAATCTTCGGTAGAAACCGGCATGTCCTAGAAAACTCCGTATTTCTCGTACGGATTTTGGAGGTTGGAGATCTTTTATAATCTCTATTTTAGCTTTGCCGACCTCAATTCCTTTATTTGATATGACATGTCCTAGAACTATTCCTTGTCAGACCATAAAATGGCATTTTTCCCAATTTAGGACGAGGTTTACTTTTACACAACGTTCTAATACCATTTCTAAGTTTTGTAGGCATCCTTCGAAACTTTGTCCACATACCAAGAAATCGTCCATAAATACTTCCATGATGTCGTCTATGAAATCTGCGAAGATTGCCATCATGCATCTTTGGAAGGTTGCTGGAGCATTACAGAGTCCGAACGGTATTCGGCGGTAAGCAAAAGTACCATAAGGACATGTGAATGTAGTCTTTTCTTGGTCGTCAGGATGAATGGGAATTTGGAAAAATCCTGAATAGCCATCTAGATAGCAGAAATATGAGTGTTTGGCTAATCTTTCCAACATTTGGTCTATGAAGGGTAACGGGAAGTGATCTTTTCGTGTGGCCTTGTTAAGCTTCCTATAATCAATTCACATCCTGCTTCCAGTCACGACTCTTTTTGTTATTGATTCGCCTTTTTCGTTCTTAACTACCGTGACTCCTCCTTTCTTCGGT
The DNA here is from genome assembly GCA_963859935.3 of Lathyrus sativus. Classification (NCBI taxonomy): domain Eukaryota; kingdom Viridiplantae; phylum Streptophyta; class Magnoliopsida; order Fabales; family Fabaceae; genus Lathyrus; species Lathyrus sativus. The sequence continues at coordinate 467,998,596 of OZ012736.1, read as the reverse complement.
ACGACATAAAATGGGCTAACCCATTCACTATCGGAGATTGGATAGATGATTCCTGCATCTAGCAATTTCTTTACTTCATCTCTGACTACAGTGCTTAGGATGGGGTTCAGTCTCCTCTGATGCTCTAGAGGTTTTAGAGTCTTCCTCTATTGTAATTCGATGCATACAGATCGAAGGGCTTATACCTTTTAGACCGCTTATGTTATAGCCTAACGCGGTGGGGTACTTCTTTAGGACTTCTAATAGCTTTACGGTTTCTGGTTGTCTTAAGTCGGCGTTGACTATCACTGGTCTTTTTAGTTCATCGTCTAGGAATTCATATCTAAGGTTTTTGGGTAGTGTTTTAAGTTCTAAAGATGGGTTCTTCGGACCTGGCATATGGTTTGGAGTCAGTGCTAAGCTTTCGCTTAGGCTGTCGTCTTTATACGGTTTACGCCAATCATCGTCTTCAGAAATATCGGGTATTTGAATCTTTATTATTTCTGAATACGTGGTCTCTTCATTTTCAAGTTATCTTATGCATTCGTCAATTTCATCTACTAAATAGCAGGTATCGTCTATGGCTGGTGCTTGTAAGAACTTGGTGAGAATGAACTCTATCTTTTCTTCTCCTACTTCGAATGTTAGCCTTCCTTTCTTCACGTCTATAATAGCTCTGGCTGTAGCTAGGAACGGTCTTCCTAGGATAATTGGGGTAACAGAGTCCTCTTTGATGTCCATGATTATGAAGTCGGTTGGGATGTAGAATTGTCCTATGCGTACTGGAACGTTTTCCAGTATTCCGACGGGATATTTTACTGATCGGTCAGCTAATTGTATGGACATTTTGGTTGGTCTTAGGTCTCCCATATTCAGTTTTTTGCATATAGATAGGGGCATAACACTGATACTGGCTCCTAAATCGCATAGAGCTTTGTCTATCACGAACTTTCCTATGACGCAGGGTATGGAGAAACTACCTGGGTCTTTTAATTTAGGAGGCATGCGGTTTTGAATTATAGCGCTACACTCTGTAGTAAGTGTAACTGTATCGTTATCCTCGATCTTTCTCTTATTTGACAGGATTTCTTTGAGAAATTTAGCGTATGACGGCATTTGAGTTATCGCTTCTGTAAAAGGGATAGTGATATTCAACTGTTTAAGGAGCTCTACAAATTTCTTAAACTGTCCTGAAGTTTTGGAGTTTATTAATCTTTGAGGATAAGGGATAGGTGGTTTATATGGCGCTGGAGGTGCTTGAGTTTTTTCACTTGCGGTATCCTCCTTCTCATTGTTTTCCTTCTTCTCTAACTCGGATTCCTTTTCTGCTTGTTCAGTTGGTTTTTGTTGCATGGCTGAGGTTTCGGTCCTCGGATCGATCGGTTCATCCAATTCTTTTCCACTTCTTAATATGACAGCATTTACTTGACCTTTTGGATTCTGTTCGGGTTGTCCAGGAAATGTGCCAGCGGGTGCGGCAGCAGAGGCTTGTTGTTGAGCCACTTGTGATATCTGTGTTTCTAACATTTTGTTGTGGGTGGCTAAAGCGTCTACTTTTCCAGTCAACTGTTTAATTTGCTCGCTAGTGTGTATGTTTTGATTCAGAAATTCTTTGTTTGTTTGAGCTTGAGTAGCTATGAATTTTTCCATCATCAACTCGAGGTTTGATTTCCTAGGTGCAGTCTGAGCAGCAGCTGGTTTCTGATATCCTGGCGGAGCAGTAGGCATTTGCAATGCATTATCGCTTTTGTAAGAAAAGTTTGGATGATTTCGCCAACCTGGGTTATAGGTATTTGCATAAGGATTTCCTTGAGCATAATTTACTTGGTCTGGTGGGATTCCGGCTAGCAATGGGCATTCGGGTGCATTATGAGTGGTGCTTCCGCATAACTTGCATTTTGGAGTTACGGCAGCGACGGTTGCAGTGGGGTTAACGGTCAGACTATCAATCTTCTGTGCTAGAGCATCTACTTTAGTGTTGAACTTTTCAAGGCTGCTGATCTCGTACATCCCACCTTTCGCTGTGGTTTTCTCTGTTGGAGTGCGTTCACCTCCCCATTGGCAGTGGTTCTGAGACATGTTTTCGATTAGTTGATAGGTTTCGTCGTATGGCTTATCCATAAGTGCACCGCCCGCGACAGCGTCTATTGTCAATCTGGTATTGTATAAAAGCCCATTATAGAAAGTATGGATCGTCACCCAGTCTTCTAGACCGTGGTGAGGACATGTTCTCATCATATCTTTGAATCGTTCCCATGCTTCGTAAAGAGATTCAGTATCTTTTTGTCGAAATCCGTTGATTTGAGTTCTAAGCATAGCAGTTTTGCTTGGCGGAAAATATCTCGCTAAGAAGACGTTCTTCAACTATTCCCACGTCGTAACGGAGTTGGATGGTAAGGATTGTAACCATGTCCACGCTCTGTCTCTAAGAGAGAATGGGAAAAGACGAAGTCTTATCGCGTCTGAAGTTACTCCATTTGCTTTCACTGTGTCTGCGTATTGTACAAACTTCGTTAAATGTTTGTTTGGATCCTCAGTTGCATTTCCTGAGAATTGGTTTTGTTGTACAACTGACAGCAATGATGGTTTCAGCTCAAAATCGTTTTGAGTAATAGCTGGGGCAGCAATGCTACTTCTAGGCTCCATCTGAGAGGGTGTAGCGTATGCCTTCAGCGGTTTGTTTGGAGGTCCTTCAACCATCTTTGATTCTTCTTCTAATTTGGGAATGGGAGTGAGAGGATCGGGAATGTTATGTTTGAGTTGGTACTCAATGATTCGGCTTCTTAAATATAAGAAGCGTTCTAGTTCTGCGACTGAAGGTTTTAAGATATCGCCTTGTGGGCGATTACTTGGCATACAATCGACAGCACTAGTAAAGGAAAAATGAAAATAGTTAACCTAGTCTATACGGCGTAACAGAAGGTTACACTATTGACTAAACGGGTCCCCGGCAACGGCGCCAAAAACTTGATCGCGACTTTCTATGTCTAATACAACTTAACTGCAAGTGCACAGTCTATCGCGTAGTAATAATAGATATCGATCCCACAGGGACTCGTAATCAAACTAGTGTTCTCGGGAGTTACTATGTTTAGCTAGGTAGATAATGCTTAAGGGAATAAGATTGTCACTAAAGGGAACTAAAAAATGTTACTTAAATTATAATTATGTGAATCGATATGCAGTAATTATGTTCTTCGGGGATTTGACAAGTTGCCGGTATATGAAATATTTTTCAGAGTTTATTTAAGCAGAAAATAGTGATCTGAAGACTCTCGTCTCACGATGGTTATTGACGCTAATCATAATTCTAAGGGCCAAACGTACGTTTTCGCGTCCCATTCGGGGTTAAAACTATTTTTTGGAAATCTCTAAGTTCTAATTCATTTTAAAGTGCTTTCGCTGTTATTAAAACAAATGACTAGTGTTTACTATCTGGCCTTGCCGCAGCTTTCGCTTGTTGGTTCGTACCTTAATTAATTTCCCACTTTCGTGGCAAAACTACTTTTAAATAAGTTCTCGCTTTCGCGACGAAGTTTATTCAGTAAATAAATTTAAACACTCAAACCATAAACAACTTTTGAAAAGGAAGTTTTCAACCGGTTATTATTAAATCCCTTCCGAATTATTATTAGATATCGATTACTTAGATTTAGCTAGACATGGATTCGGGAATGGCAAAACATGAATGAAAACAATGAATAATAACATGCATCATAATGAAAACGGAAATTACGATTAAAATTAGAAACCTGTAAATATTCCAATTGACCTTTGGGCAGATCCTCCACAAATGTTGGCAGGATTTTGGTCTTTGTGCCAATTGATCGTACACGGGAAATAAGAATTACAGAAGAAATGAAAGGCAACAAAAAAATAGGAAAGAAATAAAATTGAACTTTTGCTCTGGAAATGAAATTGGGCAGCACTTCGTTGTCTGAATGCGGCCCTCTTTCTCAGCTCCTCTCCTTCCCTATTTATAGAAATAGAATTCTAACGGTTATAACTTGAAGAAGGTGGACTTTGAGGCAGAATTATCAGGGAGTAGTGGTCCACTATTTGGGACTTGGAACTGCTTCTTGCACGTGCATTTGAAGTGGGGCGTTTTTGCCTGCATGACGGTCGTCACGGTGTGTGACGGTCGTCACCCGTGTGACGGTCGTCATGGAGCTATGACGGTCGTCACAGCAGCAAAATATGCATTCTGCGTTTTTCATGTTGTTTTCATCCGGTTTTCGTGCATATTTCATCTGTGATTGCTTCTTTTCTTCATATTGCTTTGTTTAGACGTGATTATCAAATACCTGTAAAATATTAGACAAATAACACGGAAATAACCCGAAATCGGATCGAAAACAGTTAAACATCAGTTGAATTATGCATCAATATATATATACGATTTCGTGTTATCAGAGATCAAAGGCAAGCGAAGCGGGGCAAAATGGCAAAAAGGCAATTTCTCCCATACAAAATCCTGGGAGCTGCTATGGCCACCCGTAACAGCTGCTACGGGTCGTATTAGCAAGAAGTTTGATCGGAAAAATAGAAAGTGTACTATTTTGCCAATATATTAATAAAAGGGAATTTTCCCAAATATCAATCTCGAGGGCTGTGTAGGAATATAAGTTATGATTTCAATTCAATTAAACAAAAAGTACTTGGGGGTTGAGGATTATTTTGTGAAATTATAAAACAATTGCATAAAAAATAAATAAAGTATATGAGTGTTTAGAAAATATATGAGTAGATTATGCTAGAGATGGTGTGTGATATGACTCAGTAACAACTGTGAATTACACTGCAATAACTTACTGTAACTAGCTAATTACTGATTCTTTAGAATGTTTACCCCTAAGTCCTTAGTAAAAAAATCTCTAATCATCCACCCTAATTCCTATGTCCATAGAGGATTACAGATGAAATTAAGAAATCAATTATCAAGAATATTTTGGTTCCTATATGGTGTGAGGGCAAAGCCTCATGTATAGATGTGCTCGTTTCGATGATGTCAAAACTCAGCTCCATAGAAGAATATATATTGGACGTTATCACCATGTTGCATTTACATGTCTTGTCTCTCATAATTCAAATGCTCGTATAAAATATCACGGTTGTTGCATATAGATTGTCATAAATATGTGTCATATGAGTTTGACGTTGTTGGTGTCATGTGCCATATCATAGGTTTCATCAAGAGTGTCGAAAAACATGAAAATTGACATTTTTGAGTGTTTCAGGGCTTTGAGTCGACCAAAGACCTGTTCCGGTCGACTCACACAGTGTCATTTTTGTGTATTAGTCTCAGGAGGGCTCGTGTGATCCTCTGGTCGACTCATACTGTGAGCATTTTAATTTGGCTAAAAATAAATGCTATGCATCGACGCATGCAGAGCTCTGGTCGACGCATGGTCCTGTTTTCTGCACAATTTTACATTCGGGTCAGCTCAGGTCGACCCCTCTTCTGTATAGGTCGACCGTTTTCTATTTTATGTTAAATTTCTATTATGTCAACTGTCTTTGTGAAGTGGTTTTGTTTGTTATGTCAGTTATGTTTGGTATATAAGTTCAGTTGCTACTTTCACTTCATATATTGAGAAAAACAATAAAAGTGAAATAGGTGTTGATTTGGTTCTCATCATTTTCATTCTCTTCATAGCATTTCACAACAATGACACATAATCATCTTTGTTGTGCATTGTGCATTGTCAAGAGGTGATAACGTCCAAAGCCGAAGATTGGTTTATCTGGTTTGGGTTGAGGAATCGACAGGTTTTTCTTGAATAAAACCTCTAGGGTTTTGCCCTTCAAGAATCTCAGATTTTGGGGGTTTTTGCACGATTCGTCTCATCACATATTCAGCCGAGTGAAGGTAATCGAGGAGCTGGAGGTTCCGTCGATTTAGTAACGCTAAACAGAGGATTGTGAGTGGGAGTTTCGGGTTTGACACGCGGGTGATTGAAATCAGTCGGGCCAGATTTTGAAGACTGAAGGTTGTTCAAAGATAGTGCCGCAATCGGAGGTTTATTCACAACATTCGAAGTACTTGATTCAACTTGAATCAATGGGCAAGAAGAATTAGGATCTACAACAATAATAGTGTTCTTTTTTTTGATAGCTATTATCTTCTTGTATAAACTTTTAACAACAGGTTATATCTATCTATTAACAGGTCTCAATTCTATTATTAGAATTGAGGGCAGACGTACCCCGGGCGTGGACGACGGGGGAACTGCCTCAACAAATCGTTGTGTCTTTTAATTTAGTGCAAATGATTATATCAATCTAGGTCTGGTTTGAGTAGTGCTAAACTAATTTTTGAACCCAGTACAATCATTGATTGTAAGAGGAAACTTGAGCAATTCACTCTCAAAACAGAACTCACTTGTAGTGCTCTGCACTCCAAGTGTTTGATAAATTGTCTGAACTAAAAGCCTTGTGTGCTGTCTTTTCATAGTATTAATATTTTTAAGGCATTGGAACTAGTCACACCGTATAGTGAGCTGAATCAAATTGATAATATGATTAACATAGTGATTCTCATATCTCGTTATCGGATTCCATAGGCTTAACGCGTATCCGATTTTCTAGTAACCGTTTGTTTTAGACGCGTATAATTCCTCGGTCGCTTCCGCAGTTAAACAAAATTTTTAAAAATCGTTTTCATTGGTAGCGTCGACTCTTTTAAGCAAGCGATCTATTCAACCCCCCTTCTAGATCTGCGCAATCATCTAACATACGGTATCCCTAGTCCTAGGTGATATCTACTATAGAATGATCCAAAGCAAAGTATTAACAATGATGCTCCAGCCTAATCGTTAATCGAAAATCAAACACTGTTTGTCCGACAGGGCAAGCATTAAGAATAACTAGATATCAAATCAGTTATGAAAAATAAAGGAATTGTTATTGCAATACTAATACCAGAGTCATTACAGATTCAAATCAGGGACACCCTCCTAGCATTGGGGGGTTTAGCTACTCATAATATTCGAAGAAAATACAAATTAAAAATTAGACATTAAAAGATAATAGGATTCTTTGATCTTCAATTGCTTCCGCTCGTGAAAACCTTCAGTTCCCCAATCACTTTGATCTCTTCAATATTGATCATGTAATTCTTCCCCAGTCAAAGTTCCATTTTTCCTTCTCAAAAAGCATTTCTAAAATACTCCCAGGTCTAACAAAGCAGTAAGGAAATACCCAAAATACCCTCAAGTGTCCCATAAGTCAAAAATCTAAGAAAATTAGAAGATGAAGCGCTTCAGCCAACACGGGTCGTGTTAGCTGACACGGGCAGCCGTGTTGGCCCCCTGACTATCTGCAATAAAACTTCTCTGTTCCAGGGATGCTGAAACGGGCGGCCGTGTCAGCCCCCTGGATTCTCCCTTTCTTGCATCTTTTCTTGGTCAGGCATATCCTCCTGATACAGCCCGTGTTAGGTAACACCGGTGGCTGTGTCAGGCCTTTTGTAGCTTGCCAATTTCACTCCCAGAAATACTGTATTGTCCATTTTTTTGCTCTGATTCTTCCTGATTACTTACCTGAACCTAAAAACAATGGAAATACCAAACCAACGCATAAAATACGATAAAAGGAAATAAAATACAACTAAACATATAAGACGATTAACTAAAACTATCAGTAAAATAACGCATAAAAATCATTGATCAAAGTCCTAACCCCGAGTTGAATCCTTTTTAGTAGTAGAGACAGATGCATGCTACGACCATCCATAGGAGCTGTTACGGACCGTAGCAGAGAGGCGAGAAAAGTTAAAGATTTGTTTTTTCTTCCTTAATTGGATTGGTTCATTCTTAATTGTGTTTCTTAGGCAATATTGAATCTGTGTCAAATATGAACTTATAACCTGTTATGAGTTTAGGGTTCCCAATTTTTGTTAGACCTTATGAAATTAAAATATCTTTGGTTCAATCTAAAATATGAACTTATAAGATCATATGAACTTATAACAAATATGAATATTTTATATTGAACCAAGGATATTTTTCACTTTTAATATTTTGCTGTAAAACTCATAACCTGTTATGAGTTTAGGGTTCCCAATTTTTGTCACTTTTCATTCCTAGTTTCTAAGCTTTTTGTTCTATTCTTCTTTGTAACTCAAGTCTCTAAGGAATCAATTTGTGGAAAAAAGTTTATTCATAATTCAATTTTTATAATTCACTCTCTTTATATTATTTAACTATTGTGATTGCTTGTTATGAGTTTGATGATGAGTATCTCTGTGATTATGTTTGCCCTCACCATGAGTGAGTAGTTTCCTAGGGAGTAGGGTTATGGGGATTGTTTCATGAACTATCATATGATCTGTTACTATCGATTACGAGAATTTTAATTAAAATTATTTTATAATCTGAGTTCATGCATTCCAACTTCGTCACGAAAGTAAGTGGTTCTCAGGTATCAACTGTTGCTTGAAAAGGATACGTGTCGATACTGAAGCACAAATTTTTAAACACCTAATTAGGATGATGCAAATGTCGGCAGCTAAATTAGTGAAAAGATATAGCTAGGAAAAAGTAATGAATTATCGAATAATAATCTAGACAATGCGAAAGTCGATAGATTATTTGTCGAGGATATGGGTAATGCGCTAGCGAAAGATGGTAGTTTCCAATTTTATCTATTTTCTATAATTTATGCAAAGTTCTTGTAATAGGTGAACAAGGACCGTATGATTGTGTTAGGAATATGAACTATAACTCCAGGTCCTGTTTTCCCCAATTTGAGATTTAAGTGCTTTTTTCTTTAAGCTGTTTTTACTTAATTACTTTTTCTGTTAAGCTATTTACCAAAACTCATATTTTTAATTTCTCTAGATATACACCGATAGGGCAAGAATTCGGTATTTATTTCATTGGTATTTATGGTTCGATATCTATTTTATTACTTCGGGCAGTCATGTACTTGCGGATGCATCAATAAGGGACAACCCTTTAAGTCATACACACTTTCTACTACTCAGAGAGCTCCGTGCTCCTAGTATCCAGTACATCGTAAAGCTAATCTCCCTCCTGTAATCGAACAACGCCAGAAATTAATAGGGTCTCTCACCTCACATGAGATGGTCCCACAAACAGCCTCAAAACCCACCATAAAGGGCAACTCGCCATCGTGAGTTAACCTTCACCCTTAAACGTGTAATATACCTACTAGGGCTTCTAAGTCTCCCTACCCTTAAAAGGGGAACACGCAGACACTATACTTTTTGGATAGTACAGTCGCACCCAAATGAGACCTTATAAAACTAACTTGGGCTACACCTTCCACTCTAATATTGTCCTCCCGTTTTCCTGCCTGGAGATGACTAGCAGGGTCCTACACCATGTAGCGAACACCATCTATGGAGGTATTTTTGGGAACCTTGTGTAGAACCCCAAACCTGTGGCTATGATAATAGATGGTTGTGTAATGTTGGTCTTCTTGACGTGTGTCTCGCTTGGTTGGCATGAAAACCTCACTCGGAGTAGATCCTCTTGAGGCCATTGTTGTTTAACGAGTATTCATTATTAATGGCAATATTTTCAAAAAGGATATGTGACTTTGGGAACCATGTCTAGAACCTTGGAGTCAATGGTTGCGTAGTGTTGGCTTTCTTAACGTATGTCTCACTTGTTAGCATGAAAACTTCACACATAATAGATCTTCTTGAGAGTATTGTTGTTTAACAAATATTCAATATTAATGGCAATATTTTCAAAAGGGATTTGTGACTTTGAGAACCTTGTAAAACCCTAGAGCCGCCCCTTGTGATAATCATTATGCACATAACCTTTTCGTCATAAGGAATCCATATACATACTGTTCAAAATCATATCACCTATAAACCCAAAATACATAGATAGCATTGCATTGCATACATTTACATAAAAAATCTCTTAGCATATGATTCTTATTTTCAGGGAATATAAAGACCAAAGTTGTTTTGTGAGCATCTGAAAAGAAAATGGGGTCAGAAAGAAGGAATACATTTATATTCAAGTTCAAGACACCTAATGTATAGAGCTAAAAAGATTTGAGTGCCAAGTTGACAACAATCAATTGGAATTCCTTTAGAAATAATTATGGAGAGATATTTGACCTTTTGACTGTAAGAATGGATATAGGGGCACTCGTTACCTTGGCTAAGTTCTATGACCATCCTCTGAGATATTTTACTTTTCAAGACTTCTAGTTGGCTCCAACTTTGGAAGAATTTGAGCGAATTATGGGTCGTTGTTTGAAGGATCAGTCCATTTACGAGCTTAGGTGAAAGCCCAACCCCTAAGATGATAGCAGAAGCCCTGGATATTAACATAAGAGAAGGGGAACCTAATCTGGAAACCAAGGGAAAGGCTCAAAGGTTTTCAAGAAAGCTCTTAGAAGTAAAAGTCCAAGCCCTGGTAGAAGCCAATAAGTGGAAGTCGTTTAGTGTTATTTTAGCTCTTCTTATATATGGGATTGTTCTGTTTCCCAACATCGGTGATTTTGTAGACTTCCCGGCTATAGGTGTGTTACTGGCTAAAAATCCTATTCATGCACTCTTGGGAGACATATATTCTTCTATCCATATAAGACTGGAGAAGAAGAGAGGTGTGATCATGTGTTGTACTCGTTTGTTATATACATGGCTCATGTCCCATATACCTTAGAATTATCATTTCGTTGAAAATCAGGGTGACTGTAAATGGCCTGAGATGTTAACATCCCACACTAGAAACTCCATTTTTTTGGTACTCATGGCAACGTGAGGTGGATGAGATCATTTGTAGCTGCGATGACTTTCCTAACGTACCACTCATGGACTCTAGAGGTTGCATCAACTACAACCCTATTCTAGCTCTACGACAACTTGGTTATCCGATGTTGGACAAATCGGAGAAAAGATTGTCATAAGATTTTATCATACATGAAGGGATAAAAGACCCTGGTATGTTAAAGAAGATAAGGCGAGCTTAGAGTAGAATCAACCGAAAAAGAAAAGGGCTTAGGAAAAAAAACTGCATCGCCAAATAGCAATATAGGCGATGGGTTAGAGAAAATGTCAAAGAAGTCAAACTTCCTTTCACCATCGAACTCCTTACTCAACCCAAATCACTCGGGCCGATCCCCATATTCATTGAAGAAATCTAAGAGCTCAAAGCAACTATCTTAATGCTTGAAAAAGAAAAGGAAGAGCTGCAAGCCAATCTTATCAGGTTTTTCATGAAAGAAATGAGTTGAAGTGGAACCTTACTCAAAAAGGGGAACAAACTCAATAAAAGTAGGTAGAGGATCAAGATAGAAAAAGATAACAGGAAACGAGTAGGGAAAGACCTATCAGGAGTTAGTGAGAAGCTCAACGTGCGCAATTGATAATGAATAATTAGATGCAGCCTAGCAGAGTGGAAGCATCTATGGACAAGAACCATGGAGGCTTGAAAAGAAATGAGAGAAAAATTTGAAGTGCAAATCCAAAAAATCTCACCGCACCACTCGAAGAGTACCAAGGCCACATATTGAATGAACGTAGCGAGAGAAAAAAAGGCTAAAAAATTGCTCTCAAGACACCCAACTAAGTTGAAAAACTCCCTTGAATAACTAACAAACTTTTCCACTAACCTATCAAACTTTTCCACTAACCTATCAAACTTTTCATACTCATACAATCACAATATAACTGTAATACTCGAAGTAACTTCTGCATTACTGCAATTTCTTTATGTGGTTTGGATGAATTTGACTAACACCAAACACAAATCTGAACCTAAACAATATAAGCGAGTTATGAGCAGCTAGTAAAACCCTAGTTGAGATATTTAATTGAATTGAAATATATAGTTGATCAAATTAGTACTTTATACTATCAATTAATCATAATATTTTACTTTTATTTCAATTATATTGTGATGCAAGTGTATACAACTTTTTATCTAATACAAGAGTAATTTCAAATGGCAAAGCCAATATATGCCTTTCTTTTACGGACAATATATTCCTTAGTTGACACCAATAGTTTCTTCAAATATATATCTTTATCTATTCCCAAAAGATACAATTTTAATCAACCACTAAACTACTAAAATCACATGAAATCATCATAAAAATCTTAAGGCCCCACCATTTTCCTCCCATCTTTATCAATAAAAAAATCCCACAATCATAGGTGACCAGACACAGTACACATCATAAGTTTTGGTCGGTTATTAAAAATATTTTTTCCTTACAATTCCATTAATTAATAATCCTATTATTATTAATTGTTATTGTTGATGTTGATGTCTCCTCAAATCAATAACCACCACGCTAACATTGTCCGAACTATGCCTCGCCAAAGCCAACTTCGTCAACAAAATGGAAGCATCTGAACACGCCTTATCTGACCCATCACCCACCACGTCACTCCCCGGAGACCCCGGCGGCGACACCGTCTTCTCCGCCTTGAGACACATCTGCACCACCCTACACGCCGTCTCATTTTGCACCACGTCCCATAACCCATCACTAGCTAGAATCAGACATTCATCCTCTTCAGTCCTCTCTGTTACTGTTACCTCAGGTTCCGAAATAACATATGGTTTCAAATAATTGTCCCCTACAAATAAAATAAAAAACCTTAAAATTTCAGAACCATGTTTTTATACATTAAAAAAAAAGGACAACCAAATTTGAGTTAGTTAATTAAAAAAATAATACTAATAAATAAGAAAAAATAGTTATCGTGCGCACTTGCACTCACTCACCAATGGCTCTTGACATGGCCAACACTCCAAGCACTCTTGCACCATCCCAATAGATCACACGTCCTCCAGCCGAGTTGATCCGATCCAACTCATCTGGTCGATCCGGCTACACAAAACGGATACGGGTCAATTATATATACTTGAAAAATAAATAAAACAAAAATAGGAAAAACAAAATTCAACTAACTTTATGATCGGAGGAAAGAGGAATGGCGACGCCGTTACGGCAAAGAACGGCACGAGAATCGCCGCAGTTGGAGACGATGATTTTCTCCGGCGTGACAACAGCGACGACAGCGGTGGAACCAACGGCGTCGCAGTGCGGAGTTTGAAGCTCACACTTGCATGTAAAGCTTTGAGTAGTTTTGCTAGATTTCAAAACCTCTTCATCCATGCGAATGAAACTCTTCTCCATCGTTGACTTCCAGTCAAATTTCTCTTTCTCTTTCTCTTTGTTTACCTCATCGTCAACGATTTCATGTAACCTTTGTTTACACATAGTTGCAACCTATACAAATAAAACAAAAAAACATAATTAAGAAACAGATCCAATGCAAAAAAGAAAGAAAAAAGTGTTATGTGAATTTCGAGTATATAAATTTACATGTGAGCAACCGTGTCCGTCGTAGACACCAAAGAAATGAACCGGTTTCTGATTTTTTTCGGTCTTTTCTTTACAAAAAGATGGATGCACCGAAACAGCGTCTTCCATGTCTCTTCTCCTTCCACAAACCGATGTTATTCCATACTTAGGACACTCCTCAACATCAACAACAACCTCGTTTTCTAAATCAGAAACATTCACACAATTCGCGACAGCAACAACTTTGTTTTCGTTTGATTCCTCATCGGTATCAACCGTTTTCTCACACTCCCGCGGCGGAGGAAGAGAAACAACTAGATCTAGCTTCTGGCGCTTCCGGCTAATATTCTCCGGCGGAATCGCCACGTCAGCTATGTATTTCAAAGGAAGATAGTCCAAACTCCGGCGACGGGAAGGTCGCGAGTTTGGTTCAATATTTGGGGTAGGAGTTTCTCCTGCTCCAACAACACCACAACAAATCTCAGCCATAAATTGTTAACTATAAAATTGATACGAAGAAAACAAGATACTCAGAATGAGAAAATGAAACACAATCAATTGAAATGGAGTTTGAAGAGAGAAGCTTTTCTAGAGATAAAAGAAAGGAAGAACCTGGTCAGGTGGGGTCCACAGTTATTCACGGGCAGACTACCCGTCACCGTCACGGGCAACACCCGACACATACAGTTGGTATGACGTTGAACGATTTAAGGACAACATGAAATCTGAACCGTTGATTGAATCACTATGTTTTCATGATTCCACCACGTGTTAGTGTCGTTTGTGAGTTTTCTACGTGGTCGAATCATAACATTCCACGGTAGGTTGAAAGTTGTTCTTTTCTGACACGCATGAGCAACACCAATGCCTTTTTTTCCTCTCTCTTTCTCTTTCTCTCGAATATTATTTTATTTTCTCTGTTTTTTTTCTTTCTTTTTTAACTAACCACGTGGCGACATCGTAGAATACGAGATTCTTGTTCGATTATTTTCGACACGTATGATCCCCTAATTAACTGCACAAAGTCCCGATCTGTTCCACTGTTTCTCATTTTATTTTATTTAGTTCAAATAAAAATCAAAAGTTGTGATATTTCAGCATCCAATTTTAATTTATTTTTAAGATAAATATATATTTTTTAATTTATTTAATAAGATAACCATCTTTTTGAATAAATTATAAAAATAATTATTTTTTAAACAAAATGAAATTGGAGTTTGATATTCAAATTAGTAGATACATTATTAAAATTGTTCATAGATGTCAATTGCAATGACGCATATTTATTGTGACAATAAAAAGTATAAATAAAAGTTTATTTATTATAGGCATATCCTGAACTCGACACTTTACCGTAGGTAAAAGTTGAAAATTTTCGTAGGAATAAGTGGTTCAGGACATGTTTATGAAAAATTTACTTTTATCTACGCTCTGTGTTGTCATTATAAGTGTGGGTCATTTATAGTGTATGAGCCAATTTCAGTGACAACTCCAATTTTTTTTTGGTTTGAAAGGTGATTTTTTTAGTAATTTATTTGAAATGATGGTTATTTTAATATATAAATTGAAAAAAAATGGTTATTTAAGAAAAAATCAATTCTTGACACTAATTGTTTTCAAAAATCAAAAGTTGTGATATTTCAGCAACCAATTTTTGACATTAATTTTTTTCAAAAATTAATTTTTTTTATTAAGGTCGAATGTTTTATATTTGTTTTTGTTGTAAATAATAAATGTTAAGAAGATAATACGACCCATTAGAGAAAAAAATTTCAGTTTTATTAAAGGACTTTATTATAAACTAAAGCTGTAATTAGTAATTTTGTAAATGTGTCTGCGGTTTATGTTTATTTCTTTAGACTATGACTCAATTTAGTCTTGAAAACCACTAGTTATATATTGTAAGTCTGGTTGTTTATTAAGCTAAGAGAAAAAATGTTTTATTATTTTATCTTATGCAATTTAGATATAGAGTAACATAAAATTGTCTATCATCGATGTTTTCATCTCTTGAATTCATGGCTCCACCAAAACCCCCCAATCCTTCTTTTAGGGAAATTGTAGAAGAAGTTGTCCAAACAACCCACATCCACCTAAACAACGCTATGAATCAAACTTAACAACAAATGAATAAGAGGTTTGATAAAGCTACTGTAGATTTGAAACATCCTGTTGGACAAATTACACCAGTTTGGACAATGATAAAGAAATTGCAGATTCTAGATTTGACTTCATCATGACAATTCTTAATAAGATTGCAACATAAAGGGAACAACAACATCATGTTACTGTTCACTCTGCAGCAAGCTCCTCAGGTATTACACAAAACTCCTCCCGTGTTTCCCTAGTTACAACCCCTGCAACCCATATTCTCACCCCTTACAAACTCCCCTCTTCGAAACTCTGCAACATTTTCTCATAACTCTCCCCAACTTATAATGATTGTAGCACCACGAATCACCATTGCACAACCTCCACCCCTTTTCCCACCATACCTCTCTTCTCCAACTGCCTTTCATTGAACCCAGAATTATAATAATCCTTTTTTCCATCAGATTCCTTACTTCCAAATCCCTCAAATGCTCTCATTACCCCCTTTCTAAACCCCTAAATTTGAACTTTCTATGTTTGATGGTTCCAATCCTTTAGAATGGTTGTTCCAAGCTGATCAATTTTTTTCAATTTTATAATTCACCACCTAAAAATAGATTGTCCTTAAGCTCATTTTACATGAAAGGTGATGCTTTAGGTTGGTTTAACTGGATGCATCAAAATCAATTATTAACTGATTGGTCTTCCTTTACTAAAGCTTTAGAATTACGTTTTGGTCCTTCAACCTATGATAACCATCAAGTTGAGTTATTTAAACTGAAACAGGAGAGTTCTGTTGTGGACTACCAAACTAAATTTGAGAAATTTGGTAACCAAGTTGTTAGATTACCTTCATATGCAATTTTAAATTGTTTTATTTCTGGTATTGTTAGGTTGTCTGTATTGTGATTGGTCACATTTTGTTAAAACAAGTGAAATAGCAAGATGTTGGACAAGATGTCTTGACAAGCTTGTACGACATCGTGGCATACTGTGGTTTTACATTCTTGAAAGATTTGTTTTTTAGCGTGAGATTATGAAAATTCGTTGAAGATTTGATTCACGAGGTCCAAGGAGTGTTTATTTTAGAAGCGCAATGGATGGTTCCATATTTGTTGTGTTTCCGAAGAATGGATGTCAAAACTTTTACGGAAACATTTGATTTTGTTCCAAAAATTATGTAGAACTTTGTGCATCAGACTGTTTTGGATCTGCTGTGTGTTTGTTTGTTTAGCCCATGTTATTTTGAGGTTATTTAAAGGACGACTATAAACATAAGAAGATGTCAGCTGTATTGTGTGAAAGAGTTTCTTAGGCTTTAGTATGTTCTTTATTATTTGTGAGCCACTCTCGTATTACTTAGATGTTTGAGTTGGACTGAGTCTTTAAGATGTAATTGTAAACCACTCATATGCTTTTAAGCAAGAATGGATTATGTTTATTGGAGTGTGTATCTCTTTGATTATTTTCGTTCTCATCATTGTTGAGTGATTGAGGGGGAGTGAGAGGGGAATCATATCTAGCAAAGTCTTAGATAGAAATTCCACGGGTAATGATTAGGTGCGAAGTTTATAAAACTAGAGGTTGTTTAGAATTTCAAACTAATACTATTTTAGTGGATTTCATTCCTGGCTTGGATGCTCCCAAATGTAGGTGACGTTGCACCAAACTGGGTTAACAATTATCCGTGTTATTTAAATTGCTCACTATTTTACTGTGTTGTTACGATGTCTTGATTTTGCTTTCAACATCATGTTGTTCTGAAATCATATACAACATTTGTATTCTTATGTCAGAATTTCAGGTCTAGCAATTAAAATTCGTAATGAAATGGCCATTCATCGGTGCACTTCAATTTCCCAAGAATACAAATTATTTCCAAGCTCATTAAATCCAAAATCAAATATGCCAACCCTGAAATCCAAAATCATATGAACAAATTATTTCGAGCCACAAATGTTCAACTAGCATATTTTAAATACTCTTGGCTGATGATGATTCTACAGATGATAATATTACCATTAATGACAGTGTTACACCAGAAGTTGAACAGGATCTTGGTGATACTTACTTTCACCTATCTCCACAAGCTATGACAGGTCAATTCTCACTACAAACATTAAAGTTCAAAGGATTAATTGCTGGATTAAATGTCATGGTTCTCGTTGATACTCGAAGTACACATAGTATCATGCAACCTCGAACTGCATATGACCTAAACCTTAAAGCTACTCTAATTTTTCAGTTTTCAATTATGGTGGGAAATGGATCCCATTTACACTGTGAAGGGATCTACAAAAATGTTCAACCTTTTCTCCAAAACAGGCCATAAACTCTTCCTTTTCATCTATTTCCCATAGAAGATGTCGATGTCATTCTTGGAATGGCTTGGTTGCGGATTTAGGCCCTATCCAAGCAGATTTATCAATCCCATCCATCACTGTTACCCATCAAGAAAGCTCTATTACCTTGAAAGGTGACCCCTCATTCCACCCTATTCATACATCATTTCACCAACTTCTCCATCTATTTCACACCAACTCAATCTCATCATTCCATTTAATGATCATGCAGCCACTGGATGGTTCCCCAAACCCAACTGACCCGAGTTTTTCCACTATAAACAACTTACCTTCTAACCTCAACCCCAAGATTTCTAACCTTATCTCTGAATACCATCACATTTTTCAATCCCCAACTGGCCTCCCACCTACTTGACCTCATCACTTCACATTACACTTTTACTAAATACATCACCTATGAACGTGAAGCAATACCATTATCCACACTCGCAAAAAGATTCCATGACCTTCATCATACAGGAAATTTTGAGGGATGGAATTATCATCCCTAATAATAGTCCTTTTTCCTCACCCGTGTTACTAGTAAAAAAAGATGGTGCTTGGCGATTTTGTGTTGATTACAAAGCACTTAACGCATTCACAATAAAAGACAAATTTCCTATACCAACAATAGACGAACTTGTTAGATGAGATAGGATCTAAAACCATTTTTCCATAGATATACTTACGTTCAGGTTACCCCCCAGATCCGTGTTACATTGGAAGATACTCATAAAACAAATTTTTGCACTTTTGATGGGCATTATAAATTTATAGTAATGCTCTTCGGATTAACTAACGCTCCCTCTACTTTTCAATTAACAATGAATGATTTATTAAGACCCTATTTATGGCAGTTTGTGTTGGTTTTTTTTATGACATTCTGATTTTCAGTAACAATTTCAGTGATCACCTAACTCATTTGCAGATTGTGTTTTACTTATTAAAATCCCATTCTTTTTTTGTGAAATTGCCAAAGTCTGTTTTTGTTATTAATAAAGTTGTTTATTTAGGTCATGTGATTTCGATGGGTGGTGTTACACCCGATCCAGATAAAGTGCAAGCCATTTTGGATTGGTATCAACCAGGATCCCTCTCGCCTCTTGTGGATTTTTGGCCTCACCGGATTTTATAGATGCCTTGTGTGTAATTATGCCACTCTCGCCTCTCCTCTCACTGATTTGTTGCGTTCCAATAAGTTAACATGGAGTACAAAGGCTGATTTAGCCTTTACAGTGTTGAAAAAATGACTGAAATGTCGGTCCTAGTTCTACTAGATTTTACAAAGCATTTTATTATGGAAACAGATGCGCACGGTGTGGCCATTGGTGTAGTATTGTTATATGACAATCATCTCGTCGCCTTCTTCGGTAAGAAAATGTGTCCGCGAATGCAAACAACTTCCGTTGATGTGTGAATGATGTTTGCTATTACAGAAGTTGTAAAAAATGGTGTCAGTATCTCATTGGTAAAAAATTTCATATTTACACTATTAAAAAATGTCTCAAAATTTTGTTGTTACAAAAGATCCAAACACTAGAACAACAAAAATGGACATCCAAATTACAAGACTTTAATTTTGAAATTTTTTACAAACCTGGTCAATTGAATCCCATAGGTAATATTTTGAGTAGAAAGTTTTGCTATGAAGAACCTCTGATGTTAGCCTTATCATCAGCCATTCTAGATCTCTTAACCACAATTCTCCAATTTTATGTGAATGATAATGCAGGACAATGTTTAGTAAAACAGACTAAACAAGACCCCAATCACAACAGCTTGTACACATTTTTAAAGGGACTACTCTACTATAAAGATAGAATATTTATACCTGACATTTCCATACTATGTAACAACATCCTCTAGGAACATCACCGCATCCTACAGCCGGTCATTCAGGTGTTAGAGCCACTTTGGCAAGGTTGAGATCTTCATTTTGTTGGCCTGGCATCTACATAGCAGTAAAGAAAATAGCTCAACACTGTGATACTTGCCAACACATCAAATATGAGAGACAAAAGATGAAGGGACTTTTACAACCTCTACCAATTCCTAAGAAGGTTTACGATGACCTTACCATGGACTTTATGACTCATTTGCCAAAATCCTTCGGACACATTGTCATCTAGGTCATTTGTGATTACTTAACCAAATTTATCCACTTCATCGCCTTCCCGTTGAAGTTCTCAGCTAAGGACCTTGCATCTTGTTTTGCTATTGAAATCATTCGCCTTCATGGTGTTCCCAAAACAATCATCTGTGACTGTGATCCTTTATTTCTCAGTACATTATGGAAGGAGTTCTTCATGATCCAAGGCACTACACTCAAATATAACACTACTTATCACCTAGAAATAGATGGCCAAACTGAAGTGTAAATAGATTTGTAGAAACATACCTTAGATGTTTGGCTAGTGACCAACCTCGTCAGTGGTATAAATTTCTGCATCTTGTCGAGTTTTAGTACAACACCTCATTCCATACAGTTATTCAAATGACCCCTGTCATACCCCAAATTTGTCCTACTTGTATATAGCTTTCATCTGTCCAATTTTGGGTATTTTTTGGGGTATTTCAAATGACTCCATTTCTTGATTCACGGCGCCAATTCATTCCTAGGCCAAGAGTTCATAATCGATTTTATTTCTCAAGAAGTTTAGTCAAGATGCTAGTTATTCAAAGATTATTAGAAATTGGGTTTTAGCGCAATTTGTGGATTCGATTCAAGTGTGGTGTTAATATGGACAATCCAATCAAGGTTTTAAACATAGTGTTGCACCCAAAAATTTGCCCAACCTTTTCCTTCTTGTTTTTGCATTAGCATAACATCATCATAGCATTGCATTAGCGTTTATGCAGGGGATCAAGTGTGATATACATTGAGAGAGGCCTATCTAGAGGTTTTATTCGAGCTTGGGGAGTCACTAAAGTTACCAGGAAGTGGTTCATGCCCTTGAGAAGTTCAGATGCTTGTGTGGGGTTCATCCCCTGACTTAGAGGCCAACTGAAGGTTATCAATGAGTTGGGAAACTATGATTACAGGTTATAAAATTACAGGTCAAGTTCAATACTTTGCATAACTCAAATGGACTTTTTTCCAACATGAAAGTTGCTCCAAATGGGGTCATTTGGTCAACTAAACATCAAAGTTTTAATGGGCTAGCTCATGGTGGAAGTTTGATAAAAGTCACTTTGGTGAAAACATGTGAAAAGGCCTAGTTTAGTATTTTGTCAAAATTTAACCAAACCAATCCATATTTGTACTCATTTTGAATGAAAATCATGTTTTGAGAACAATGACATTACTACATTTTTCATTTGAGGATTTTATCATGAGTTATTCCAAGATTTCTTACAATTCAAGTAACATAATGGATCTTGGGCTTGGGCTTAGAAACAAGGAACTATTGTGGGCCTTAAACCTTCCTTATGATGCAAGGAATATAAAAACTAAAAACCAAGGCATTTTTTTTCTTCTTCCACCATTTTTCCATTTTCCCACAATTTTCTACATTTGAAAAAATTGATTTTTCAATTCCTTTTTCTCTCTACTTTTTTGATCTTTTCTCATTGCAAATACATTCAATATACTCCATAGAATTTTTCCATCAATTTTTTTGCCATAATTAGTGCAATACCATGGTTGTAGTAACATAAAAAAATGAGCTCCAAGTGCAAAATTGATTTTCATTTCCTCACCAATTCAAGTAATTTCTTTGATCCTAATACCTCTACCAAGGATTATTGAAGGTTTCTACATAATTTCCCAAGAAAATTCGTGCTCCATTGAAGCTCCATAATTCATTTTTCGGAGGTAATGAAAATTCAAGTTTTCTCCATAATTATGAACCTTTTCAACGCCATTTTTATACCATTGCATCACCCTTGAGTAGTACATCGTTTCTGGTAAAGAAAGATTCATTTTTATGACAATTTTGCGGTCTTGAAAGTTTGAGATTCATATACGGTTTTGGAGTTAGAGGAAGATTCAGGAAATTCTAGTGGTATATTTGTAATCCTTGCGAAAAATGCTACAAGTTTCATCTAAGAATCATTGATTTTTGTTGAGAATTGAGAGGGTTAGGGATTGATGGACATGGATATGCAAGCAAGGTTTCACGTTTTTCTTGTGGCTGCATTTTCCTCTTCAAAAATTCAAAAGGAAGAAGATATAATCGTGGCCGTCCATTGGTGTTGAAATGTTGACTTTGTCTCCTCATCACACGCACAGAATTGCGCCACACGCGCAGCCCAGTCAACCTCATTAATTGAGGTGGCACGCCAACTCAGTGTTTTTGACCCCCTCACCTCTGTTCGATTCCTGGCTGTGCCACTTTTATTTATTCTCACTATTTCTCTTGTTTTCTCATGTATTTATATGCTTTCATGTATTTTCTTTTATTTTTCTGTTTTATATGCTGACTTCAAATAATCATAAAAAATAGGAAAATTAGTATTTTTGATCCCCGGTTTTTTGTGCAGAATCTTTCAGATGTCTAGGATTTAATAAAACTGGAATTATAATTTTACCATTTTCTGACATTTTCTTTGGATTTTTTACATTTGGGTCGTCATAAAAAGGCCAATGTTGGTGCTATCATTTTGTTGAAGTTCCTTGACCTATCAATACATTATTTAAATGCTAAATCTTTTGCAGGGATCTCATACACATGTTGAGGTATTGTGATATATTTTTGTGGGAATTTTATTGTACCATTTTAATTGGTTTTGGATGCTTTCTTTAACATGCTCCATTTTAACCTTTCCTTTGGTATACATGAGATATCTTGCAATGTTTTCATCTTATTTGACCATTTCTCTTTGGATATTTTTGTGGTATCTCTCACCCCTGGTTTTTGGCTTGATGTAGGGCATTGGAGATTTTTTATTTGAATTTTTTTAGCACCTTTTGCTATTTTTCTTATATTTTTGTATTTGGACTTGTCATTTGGACTTTCGAACGGACTTCGCTTTTCTTTTGGCTCCAACGGCCTCGAATTGTTTGTGTGGTGAACGCTAGGGTTCCTATTGCTTATTATAGACATTATATAGGATGTTTAGATCATTTATTAACTGGTTTTATCATGCATAATTTCCCATTAGGTTCCATATTTCCGTGATAGCGCGTTATGATTCCAAATTGTGGTATGCGTACGTCATTCGTAGGTTTTATTGCCTCGCATCTCTTTATAATCACTTGTGGCCAAGATTTTATGTTTAGAACAGACCATCTTCCATTCATTATGGGCTTGGGGTTGAGATGACTTCCTCCCTCACTTGCATTCCAGGTTTACTGTTATGAATTTGCATTTCCTGTATGCTGTTTATTTCATCTGTTCTCTGTTGCTTCCTTTGCCTTTCCCTTAGGATCTCCATTCCTTCTTGTTGAAGATGGAATGTGATAGACATTAGGCTTTGCAACCACGTATGACAACATTAGGGTAGCCTTCCCTTTTGCAAACTTCAACCTTAGGACGAACTTGGCATGATAACTTTAGGATTAAACTAGTCTCCCCGTAGTAGCCCGAACCACGTTTGCTCTGATCTTTCATACCAGATGAAAGTACGTAGGCACAATATGCGATATCTCGGCGAGCAACCTTCCCCCCTTTTACCCGTAGTTAGGCGAACTACGTTGACTCTGATTTCTCGTTCCAGACGGGAATACGTAGGCATAAAGTGCGATACTTTGCCGAGTCACTTTTCTTCTCTTTTGTCCTTAAGCCTTTAGCTAGATAGTATTAATCAACCCTTCAAGATAAACAATTAAGCGTGGATCCCATTGAGTACAATGGACGTGAGGGGTGTTAATACCTTCCCCTTGCGTAACCGACTCCCGAACCCAGGCAATGGTTGCGATGACCATTCCTTTTCCCTCTTTTCGTTAGGTTTTCTCTGAGCGTTTTCTTTCCCTCCTTTGGTATAAATAACGCACGGTGGCGACTCTTCTGTTTTGCCGGCGCCGATTTTCGCAGTAGCGACAGCTGGCGACTCTGCTGGGGACTAATGGCAGCTGGGGACTTTTCCCATCCCCTACGCTGGGACCGTTTCCCATCCCTTAGGCGAGTCAGTCCTTGCGCTTGTTTGTTTATCTTTTGGGTTTTGTACATACCTGTTGTACCTTAGCTTTACTTTCCCGCAGTTTATTTTCAGCATTATATTATATCCTTATTATGCTATTGTGGGAGGGGATTGATTCTGATGAGTGAGAAGCCAAACCCAGGCTTGAGTGTACCTAGCATTAGTTGTGGAAAGTAGTGGGCGCGTGCTTGCTTTGCATGTACTAGTGTCTCACAAAATCCACGCTCAGACGAGATTCTCCCGGTTGACTTCTTTTCCAGCCCTTTGGGCTTGAGGGGTTGTTGGTTTGGAGGATTGTCGACTCTGGGGACCGATCATTTGGGATTCAGCTAAGTGAGGCCGCTTCAAGAGATGATGATGCCACACCTTCTGGGTATCGTATCATCATTCTTGAAAGTCTGTGACGCTGATGACCGCATAGGATACCATACCTCGTCGACGAATTAAGTCCATACATGTGAGAGGGATTGGGTTATGCAGGAAACCATAGCTCCAGATCACCCGGTTTTCTCTACAATGTGAACTTTTGGGTTTGATATCAGAGGTCTTCAGTATCAGTGATCTATGTCATGCAGTGATATATGTTATGCAAAGGCGAAGCTCTGGTTATTCTTAAGCTACAGCACAATCAGCTTCTGATTATTATTGCTACAGCATAGCACAGCTACCTTGATCCCCTATAGCATCCTTGCATTTTTGCATTTCTCATCTGCATTGATTACATGACATTGCATTAACATTGCAGATGCATATTCCCTTTGATTCTAGCTATCTCGCTTACCGTCATTCGTGCTCAGATACTTGTGCTTGTAACTACCTATGTGGTCTTCCATTTGTATATGAGGAGTTTTCTACTACTGATGTCTGAGGGGTTTCCATTGTTTCACCCGGAACTAGAATCAAGGGAAATATTCCATATGCATATATACATTGTTAGCATTTTGCATATTTTTCTTTGTGTTTGCAAGTACCTTTTTAAGCCTCGTTCTTATGTTCTGTTGTCTTTTCAGAGTTGTTTCAGGATTGCTGACCAGAGACTTCACCAATATCCTACTAGAAACAATCTCAAGAAAGCCATAGATCACGTTCAGACTGAGATGCAAGAGATGAGGGAGCGCATGACTCAGCTCATGGAAGTCATGCAAAGTATGGCTCAAGGACAGGAGCAACTGAGAACAATGGTCCAGCCCCTGGTAGCTAGGGTTGATCTTAATAGAGTTCTTCACAGAGGTATTGCTGCTAATACTCCCCGCAACGATACAAAGATTCCTAACGCCACTGTTGTGCCTACCGGATGCACCCCAACTGCTGCAGGGGCCGGGAATGGTAGTGATGTTGGCGTCCGCCATGCTGGTCTGGGTAATGTTGCTGGTAATGCAGGATTGGGTAATGCTGGTAACATAGGACTTGGTAATACTGTTAACTTGGGTTGTGGTAATGGTACTCATAATGCTGGGTTTGGACCTGGTGCTGCTGGTAACGCTGGGTATGGTTACACCGTCAATCGAAACGTCTATGGTCCGGAGGGTGCCTATGCTGAGTATGGCAATGGGGACCAACAATGGAATGAAGATCGTCAGGACGACGTGTTCTCTATGAGGGATGTAGGTGCTGAGTTGCCTGCTGAAGCTGATCGTAGATTCAGAATGCTGGAGGAACAGATGAGGAATATAACAAATTAGAACTCCATGGGGCTCGACATGGCCAATTTAGGGTTGTTCCCTGATTTACGAGTACCGTACAAGTTCAAAGTTCCTACCTTCGATAAGTACAAAGGTGTCACTTGCCCAAAGGTGCACATACGTTCATACTACAGAAAAATGTCAGCCTATTCAAATGATGAGAAGATGCTCATGCACTTTTTCTAGGATAGCCTGTCAGGGCGTCGCTCGAATGGTATATGGGTTTGGAACCCTCTCAGGTTCACAGTTGGAAGGGTTTGGCTGAAGCATTCGAGAAGCATTACCAGTACAATAGTGACCTTGCTCCCAACAGGGTCCAACTTCAGAATGTCGTCCAGAATAGCGGGGAATCTTTCAAAGAGTACGCCCAGAGGTGGCGTGAGCTGGCAGCCAGAGTGCAACCCCCAATGGTAGAGAGAGAGTTGATTGACTTGTTTGTATCGATGTTATTTGGGATGTACTATGAAAAGCTTGTCAACTGTATGTCCGGGAGTTTCTCTGACATTGTCATCACTGGTGAGCGTATAGAAAACGGCATCAAGATTGGGAAAATTCAGGCCGTAGAAGTACCTTCGTTAGGTGGAGGAAAGAAAGTGTTCGGAAATAAGAAGCGTGAAGGCGACGCTAATTCTGTATCAAGCTCTCGGGGTAGAGGCAGAGGTAGATATCAAGATCAGTGTCATCATCATCAGGCTGCAAGTGTTATCATTCTGATACCACCACAACAACAACAACAACCACAACAGCAGCAGAATCATCAGGGCTACAGGAAGTACCAAAATTCGAGGGGAGCAAATAGAGTATTCGATATGCCGCCAATGGCGTACTCCCAGATGCTTCAGACGTTACTACAACTGCAGTTAATCCAGAAGAGAACCTTGGCCCCTCTGACAGGCCGACCACCACCTGGCTATGATGCAAATGCCCGCTGCGAATTCCATTCGGGGGCACTCGGGCATAACATTGACAATTGCAAGGCTTTTAAGCACAAGCTACAAGATTTGATTGATAGTAAAGCCATAAAATTCTTGCATGAAGCGCCCAACGTGGTACAGGATCCTCTGCCAAACCACGGATAAGCCAGAAGCGGTTGAGTCGCCCACAAGTCAAGATACAAGAATCCCAGTTCTCAGAAGCTGGCAATCTGCATTTATCATGTCATTTCTTTGCATTTGTAGTTTCTTTCCTGTTTAATTGCACATTTCGCTTGTAAAGCTAGTTGTTCTCAATTGATATTGAAAATGAAATAAATATGCATGTTTTGAATTAATCCATTCGTGTTCACTTTATTGCTTTCTTTTATTTCAAACGCTTGTTTAAGTGGAATCCGGGGAGGATGACGAAATCGAAAGACGCGTAAACTTCTGATTGTATGCTCTTGGATAGAAAAACATGTTGACGATATACAAGCATTGTTTCAAATCCATAAACACCGGAGATATAAGGAAGATAATCTCTTGTCAACCCCTTCGAGCCTTGTAGTAGGAGTTTCTTTCTGAAAATGAAAAACCCTCAATCTTAACCTGGGACAGGGTAGGCGTCAGTTAATTTGACCAAGCGCCCGAATTGCAAAAGGAATGTCCATTCAAGGATAAATCACACCTGTATAGGTCGTGCCTAAAGAACCATAATGGTTAAACCTTTCCGATAAGGAGTGAAACAATCACAATCTCTTTTAACAAGTCAGACAAGCCGGTGTCACATGATTTGTTCAAAAAGAAAAAATCAAAAGAAAAAGCCCGCTAAGTCGAATCTTACGAATAAGCGGCTTAGGCAAAAATTAGGGTATCCCGCTGGACTTCAAAATCAGAAACTCAAAAGAGTTAGTCCAGGCAAAAATTAGGGAGCGAAAAAACGAAAAGGATTACGAGAGAAAAATCCTCAAGCAAGAACGAAATCGTGTGACTCCAGGCACTACGAAGACGGAAAGGGAATGACTGTCACTTCAGAAAGCATGTGATTTCCTGAACCATCACTCCTATCATTCCACCTTTGAAAGGTGAACGCTAAGGTTGAATTAGCTGAACATAGGATTGGAGAACATCAAGGAAAATGGGTGGGTTAAAATGAATTTTGAGCCTTATATCCTTCCTTGTTAACCGTGAACCCGACCACGTTACAACCTTCAAAAGTCCTAATTGAAACAGGTTTAGTTCGAGAGCATACTTCGGTAAAGATCGCATCGAAACTGACTCCAAAAAGGATTCCTCTTACAGTGTTGTATTAATTTTGACACTTTGATAATTGATTCGTTCATTATATGTCATAATTTTTTCCGGTGAACAGGATTGGGTTTTGAAAAAAAACTGTCATATGCATTGCATTTAATATATCTTTTATGCAGAACAACTTGTTTTACTTGCGAGTAAGCGCTCGACCGCAGGAAAGTTTCCACAGTGGAAAGTTTGATCAGGATAGAATGTAGAACGCCTGAATACTCCATTGAGTTGTGGCCAGGTATTATCAAATAACCCCCAGTAAGGTCAGCCATCCAAGAATCAGTTAATATGGGGCAATCAGGTCGAGATTTGGTAAATCTCTCGCAATCGGGGGTACCGCTCCGCAAACTAGTCAATCAGAGGCAAAGTCATTACAAGGATGGGGCATGCCACCCTATGAGGAAAAGAATTTGTTCTTCTCCATACCTCTAGAGCTTATCCGAACTATTCAACCAAGGATCCTCTCACGGTCCAGATTCTGGGGCAAGCCATCTCGGGGTCGTCTCATGGCGAGCTATTTTCTTCTCAGTGTAGACCTTCCCAAGAATCAGACTGGGGCAGGGGCATTACGCTTGGGGCGATTTCTCAGAGAGATTCGGATGAAGCTCATTTTTCCAACAATCAAAGATCATTCCCCAGTGTCGCACCTCGAAAAATCACGGAGACATTTCGGAGAAACGACCCTCGCGCGAAAGGCGCGGAAATGCAGTTCGACAGAGTCGCCACCGAACTTTATTTTTCCCGAACAAATGGGAGAGGAAAATATCGAGAAAACCTCTTGAAAACGAAAGGCATAGGAACAGGGCTGTCGCAACCAAGTTCCGGGTTCGGGAGTCGGTTACGTGAGGGGAAGGTATTAGCACCCCTCACGTCCGTCGTACTCGACGGGAACCTCTTAAGGTAAATGTGGGGAGTGTTGTTTAGGTTTACTGGTTTTCTTCTCGCTATTAAAGATAGAATTGGTAGGGTAAAAGGTTAAAGACGCAAAGGAGAGATGGGTGATTAGAGGATAGGGTGCTCGCCAAGGATTGGGGCCCTTGTGCCTACGTATGCTCATTCGGACGAGAATGAGGAATCAGAGCGTCGTAGTTCGACTACGGGAAAAGGATGGGGGGAAACGGAAGATGGATAGAAGTGTGCTCGCCAAGATCATCGCAATCTTGTGCCTACGTATCTTGTATTCAAGAATGAATAAAGAATCAGAGCGTCCGTAGTTCGTGGCGACGACCACGAAAAAATGAGGTTTGAAATGGGTTGAAGTTGAGTTGAGAGACGAAAGAGTGACTGACAAACAACCTAAGGGCGTGCCTCAAGAGCTTGTCACTCAAGAATTCAAGGAATGCGAGATCCCAAGAACTCAGTTCTTTCGGAAATTGGGTTGAATGAGTTGAAGATAAGAGTTGGATATTTTGAAAACGAAAGAATGAACTAACAACAACTCGGGGGCGCGCCCAAGAGTTACTCGTTCGAATATTCAAAGAATGCTAGATTCTAAGAATATCCCTCTTTCGTAAGTTTTTAAAAAAATGTGTTTGTGAAAGGATCGAATCGAAGAATGGCATGCGAGGCCAAAAGGGGATTGCTTTGAACTGGTTCGACGACGTGTCGAAGATTTGATTGAAGGTGGAACCGGCTTGACGACGTGTCAAGGGTTAAGGTTGTGAGAAACGATATTAGTCCCTGAGGGTGCTCCTAATATCGAGACCACGAGGAACTGTGAATGTGTGCGAAATGTGGGTTGCGAATGCGTACGAGCACTCGACTTAGGAGAACGTTGGAAGATGTTTGAGTTTGAAAAAGGCGAAAGGTTGAGTGAATAACAACCCAAAGGGCGTGCTTCGAGAGCTATTCACTCGAAAATTCAGGGAATGCTAGACTCCAAGAATCTCCTTCTTTCGAAGTTTGAATCGGAAAGAAAATAGTTTAGAAAATGATTTGAAGTGAAATGAGGTATGAAAATAGTTTAAGGTACGAGATGTGAGGACGTGAGATTGGATTTGAAAATGAGAGAAATGACAATTATTTGATAAATGAGACGTAGGCCTCACAACCAATTAATTGGGGTATTATCGAAATGCTAGATCTCGACGACACCTTTTTCATTCGGAGAATGTTTGAATGAACGACAGAAATATCACACAGAATGCTAGATTCCTATAATATTTCTTTGTCCAAAATAGTGTATTTAAAACAAAAAGTTGAATAATACATTATTTAAGGTGTACACCTCGCTAATGATCATCCAAAAATCCAAGAAATGCTAGACTTCAAAGATTTAATTTGTTTCGTGATTTGATAAAAATAAGTTGGATAAAGATTAGCAAAAATATTAGTTTTGAGGATGGTTTTGATTTAATTTAAGAAATATTGTTTGAATAAACAATGAAAATATCACAAAGAGTGCTAGACTCCTATGATATATCTTCGTCCAAAAGAGCGTATAAAAATGAGAAATTGAATAATACATTATTTAAGGTGTACACCTTGATAATGATTGTCCAAAAATTCAAGAAGTGCTAGACTTCAAGAATTTAGTTTTCTCATGATTTGATTTTAGAAAATAATTTAGTATTAAAATATATACTAAAATAGGATTAAGAAAAAATAGTATCAATTTTTTTTAAAAATAAAATTCGGAAATAGTTTAAGGTTTTATTTAGAAAATAATTTGGATATGTTAAAACAAACTACTTATTAATAAAGAAAAATAACCGTAATTAGTAAAATGAAAAATTATTTTTTTCAGCCTAAAACAAACAACCTTAGTTACTTCAAACACCCAAAGCCACGTATATGATCTTTATGACTAACAGTAAATTCATTCCACTTGATAACAATTTTAACATGATTAAGTAGCTCATTCATAACTTATGGATTCAACACTAATTAATAAATTAAAAACTAAATTATTTATTAATCTATAATAGCAGTTAGTTTACTAACTTAGAACTATATTACTAATACACAACAACAGCTAACCGTAACTTCTATTCCAACAATAACCGACGCTTTGGTAAAAAAATGAATCATGATAACAATTCCAGCATCAGAGTTTAGTCCTCAAAATATACATACAACACACCCACATAGTTTAATCTCCCACATATTATCACAAACTTTAAAAAAAGTAAAACTAAAAGTTTAGTAATCAATTTACAAAATTCAGAATTTGTTCATAATATCCAGGACAACACAATTCAACGCAGCACCATAACAACATACCAGAATTTATTCACAAACCGCACATCTATACCGCAATTGAAATCGACGACACCAATAACAAAACTATACGAAATGACAGCATAAGCACATCACCACCACAATGAAGATATTGTAACCAAAATAGAACAGTCAGTGTAAAGCAATGATATTGATATGAGAAAAATAGAACTGCGACCAAACATAAGCATTGGCAAAATACTGTCTTATGGCATCTATAAACCAGAAAAATTAACACCAATGGAAACCATGACCGCAATATCCGCAACAGATACGAACAACATATGCAGCAGGTCCCAAATCAATTCCATGCGCAAATTAAAGCAAACCGACATCGAGTCAATGTATCAACAACAGAACAGCACCTTTAATGATAAACCTGGGACCAACTAATAACGGCGCAACATATCAACCAATAACAACCAATAAGCAGTAGCATGTTCAAACACAACAAACAGAAACAATCCGCACAATATTCGCAGTATAACCCATTCATGATGTAGCAATGAACACAATCACCATTATTCTACATATACTTAAATCAAAAAGCCTCATGACATTAATTTGAATCAGATATAACAATATCACTTTTATTTTCTGCAGCAGGAAACCAAACATACACATAGCAGAAAAGTTCTAACAAGTTGTATCAGTTCAATCCAAACACAGACTACGTACCCCTGCCAAAACGAGATACCTGATAATGTACGACTGCGACGCTCTGAAATCCTAACAACATCCACAGACTTTATTACTCTAAACCATCATCCAGATGCAAGCAGGTATATGAACATACACTACCCGATTAATAATAGTGTTAGAATAATAAAAAAAAACTCGTTCGAACTGGATCACAATACGACAATACATCAGTTATGACACGAAACAAGTTATAGCAGCTCAGCTCAGCTCTTAAAAACTTAACAGGAAGCAAACTTCCAATGTTACACAAACACTATATTAATCCACCAGTTAAAGGTCAAATGGAAGCGTAGTTGTAATAAAAATAATGAAAAAAAAAACCAACCAACATTGGATTCAGCCGCGCATCAGCTCATGACTTGCTCGTTATGCTTGCGGCTCCCCAAAAGAGTCTACCAGATGCGCGTATCATTGAATCGTCTGGTCTCTGCTTAAGTTGTTGCTAGAAAAGTGGCGGTGCTGTCATCGGAAATGGAAATCGCCCGTGTAGAAATGTTGGGGGTTTGTTCGAGCTACAAGTTGTTGTCGTCACTCGCTCTCCGTTGTTGTTGGTGCGAGCTTGAAGACTCACTTATGTTGCCTGTATATGATAGGGTCCAACAATATCGCGGCCAGCACGCAATCGGTTCCAAACCTTGATTTCAAACCTTAAAATCTGCATATAAAAGACAGCAATCCAAGCAAACACAGAACACCGATGTTACAAATTAGAAATCGCCAAAGCGAAGGTTGACAACCCGGTGCTTCGATGCACAATCATTCAGAGATCTCCTCACTGTAAACTGCAACACTTACGAAAAAAGGAATCCTGTTTTATTAATATGGGAGGCGAAACAATAATCGAAAACATCAAACAGAAATGAATTATGATTATCCAATGTTTTAAGAATAATTAAATGAAAACCAGCCAACAAGAAGGGAACACATAGCTCTAATCAACTGTTAGTGAAAACCAAAACGAAATGCAAGTTAAGTGCGAAATGCCCACTGCTACCATCACCACACGAATTGAAGCACTTCGGAAACAAATAAATAATTCAGAATAACCATTGAAATGCTACAATCTGATCAACACAGGACCCTAAAACTCACTTAAAACAATCTGTCAAAAATAAGTTAGGGATTACCGATACCGCCTTCATCTGTGTTGCCGCTGAAAACCTTCATATCGACCTGCTACCAAAATATGTTGCCTGTTGAACAGCCTGATTCCAATCGAACAGAATTTCGACCTCTGAGTTTGTATTTGCACGAGGGTTGTCATGAATCTTCGTCAATGTCGGTACTTGCTCCGACTCAACAACGCTAATTGATGGAGATGGTAACTTGGTCTCAAAAGATGATGATGGTGGTTAAGGACAAAAGAGAACGAGGGAAAATGGGAGTGACGGCGGTGAAAGAGGGTTTTGGGGACGCCGCTTTGAGGTTTTGGGAGAGATGAGACTTTAGGGTTAGGGTTTCACGGTTTTCCGATTGGGGCTGCGCCGTTTCGTCTTTTCCGTGATGAACAGTAGCCTCCCCTTTTCTCACTATGAAATTCAACTTAAATAACCACCCAGCCAGCAAAACCCTAACGGGTTCCCCACAAATGGGCCTGCTCCATCCCAGTTCCCTATTTTTTTACAATTTTCTTACAATCTGCTCCCAAAATTAAAAACAATATTAATAATAAAACAAATTATTAATAATTTAACCTAATAATTACAAATAAAACAAATTAATATTAACAAACAAATAAATATTAATAGTTTATAAAAACAAACTAAAGGATAAGACAACATTAATTATTTAAAAAAAACTATTAGTAGCAACATTTTTTTTATTTAAAAACTTAGGAAACTAAAAGAAAGTTTAATATTCACAAAAGAAACCTTAGGCCACATGTCGCGCCCTAATTGGTCATAAAGATAAATTTTTAAAAAAAACGCCCAATTGCGAGCGGACACATGTCTAAATAACAAGGAATAAGCAGACAACGTAAAATAGAAAATAAAAATAAAAAAAAAGAAAATAATTGAAAATGGGTAGGACAAATTTAGGGTATGACAGATGCCCCTATCTAATAGGCTTAAGCCTAGGGAAATGAACTGCTACAACGTTCATTTTCCTGAGGTAGAAGTCAATTAGATATAAAGAAGACCCTGAATTTGTTTGAAAGAAAAAGAGATGCTTGAGAATTGCAAATACTTGATAAATGTGAACCTCGAAGTGAACGGTAAATGATAGGCAAAAGGTCGTCATCACCAAAAGGATGATGGAAAGAAATGAACACGGCTTACTACCACCAAAAGGATGGTAGATCAAACACAAACACACATCGCACAGTCTATCATTAATGACCATGATAGACCCCCTCACCAAAAGGATGACGGAGCGAAACACAAAACAAATCGCACAATCTATCATTAATGACCATGATAGACCCCCCCACCAAAAGGATGACGGAGCAAAACACAACACAGATCGCACAATCTATCATTAATGACCATGATAGACCCCCCACCAAAAGGATGACGGAGCGAGACAAGCAAAAATTCGCACAATCCATCACTAATGACCATGATAGACCCCCCACCAAAAGGATGACAGAGCGAGACAAGCAAAATTCGCACAATCCATCACTAATGACCATGATAGACCCCCCACCAAAAGGATGACGGAGCGAGACAAGCAAAAATTCGCACAATCCATCACTAATGACCATGATAGACCCCCCACCAAAAGGATGACGGAGCGAGACAAGCAAAAATTCGCACAATCCATCACTAATGACCATGATAGACCCCCCACCAAAAGGATGACGGAGCGAGACGAGCAAAAATTCGCACAATCCATCACTAATGACCATGATAGACCCCCCACCAAAAGGATGACGGAGCGAAACACAAAACAAATCGCACAATCCATCATTAATGACCATGATAGACCCTCACCAAAAGGATGACGGAGCGAAACACACGCCAAAGAATATCGCACAATCTATCATAAATGACCATGATAGACTCCCCACCAAAAGGATGGCAGAGCGAAAACGTAAAAGGAAACATCGCGCAATCTGATACCGACGAAGTACCAGACCTACCACCAAAAGGATGGTAGAGCAAAAACACAAACAAAACATCACGCAATCTGATACCGACGAAGTACCAGACCTACCACCAAAAGGATGGTAGAGCGAAACATAAAAGAAAACATCGCACAATCTGATACCGACGAAATACCAGACCTACCACCAAAAGGATGGTAGAGCGAAAACACAAACAAAACATCACGCAATCTGATACCGACGAAGTACCAGACCTACCACCAAAAGGATGGTAGAGCGAAACATAAAAGAAAACATCGCACAATCTGATACCGACGAAATACCAGACCTACCACCAAAAGGATGATAGAGCGAAAACACAAATAAAACAAGTCGCTGTCACCAAAAGGATGATAGGACAACACAGATCTGAAGTTTACCAACACCAAAAGGATGCAGGCTGGGTTGAACTGACGAAGTTCGACTATCACCGAAAGGATGATAGTAAGGCAATTGACAACGGTCACGCTTGCTGGGTATAACTTACTGGGGAAACCCCAAAGAGGAAAATTTGAATTGAAATGAATCAACGGGGTATGCCCACCGTCTTGCTTGGAGGTTACAGGTTTGTTGAAATGATTTCATGGTTACGCCCATGATCTCTGAAGAAGACGCCCCTGACTGGGCTGAGTTTGTCTTGATGTCTTGTCTTGCTCAACAAAAGGTTGGACAACTTTATGAGGGACGCTCACGGTCTTGCTGAAGATGCCCCTGTTCGGGTTGGATCTTGCACTGAACTTCTTGGATTTGCCCAACAAAAGGTTGAACAACTTCGTGGGGGACGCCCACGGTCTTGAATGGTATACCCCTGATTAAGCTGAATATTGATTTGTATATTTGATCAACCACGAGGTTGAAATACGTCATGGGAGACGCCCATGGTCTTGAGAAAGATGCCCCTGACTGGGCTGAATCCTGCTTTGAATGACTTCGAATTTTATGGGAGAAACCCACAATTGCAGAAGATTGCCCCTGACTGGGTTGATGACTGCTTTGAAGCTTTTGAAAATCGTGGGGTAAACCCACCATCTTGCGGAAGATGCCCCCTGACTGGGCGATTGATGGTCTTGGAAATCTTCGAGATTGATCCTGGACCTTGACTTGCATATATGAATGCTGGATGATAAATGATATTCCATATGAGTGGACGTGCAAATGCAAATGCTGACGAGCGGAGATGCAAGAGCTTGGGGAAGTATGGTATGATTGGGTATGCATATGATGCAAGATGCTTATGGTAGCGAATGCAATGCGTATGATGCGCATGATTGCAGACAGGTGATTGGAAATGCAGGTGGAAATGCCAGCGTGGTGGACTTTAGGTAGTTGCCAATGCGGATTGGACTTCGGGTAGTGGGAGGGATTGACTTCCTCGACACGCAGCTTGTTGTAGACGCCATGATTGAAGTAGAAGATGTCCTTGATGCCCCAAGTCTGGGATATTTGGATGACTGTGAATTTGCATCAGAGGTAATTGCAACTTTGCTTGATGGTCAGGACGACCTGGTCTTGCCCCAGTCTGAACATGGTAATGGTCTGCCCCAGCTTAGCCAGTTCTGACATATGGAGGTTGAACTCGGATGACCTGCCCCTGCTCGAGCCGTTGAGTGATTTGCCTCAGCCTGTGGGTTCTGAGGTAGTCTTGCTTTGCGCCAACCACTGGAAGTCAAGTTCCTCCTTGCTTGTCTTTTGTTGAGATATCCTTGAATACCTAGCGCTGTTTTGCAATTAAAATTGTACATTCACAAATGGTAGTAATTAATGCAAAGTTCGATGCAAGTTTGAAAAAGTATTGTTTATTTGGAAGTGTCGTGATAGTGAAACAAATGGACTGCTAGCCCAGATGTTGTACTAATTTGATTGGTGCGAAAGATCTAGCAAGCAAAATGCCACAAATGTTAATGATTAACAATCACGTGAGGAGTCAGGTTACGCAACCTTGCGATGATATGCTTTCAGAATAAACCTCATCTCAATTAGGTCTTTCAAGGGTTGCAACGTGGTCTGGTTCACGGTTATGAAACAAAAGGATATTAGGCTCAAAGTATGATTTGTACCCACCCCTTCTTCGTAATGATCTCCAGTCCTACGCTCAGTTAACCTACACTTGCCTTGACGGTGTAAGCTTGATGGTTCAAGGTTTGATCGACGTGGCAGTCACCTTATTTTGGTTTTGGATGGATGTTAGTGCCCCTTTGATCTGGGTGGCCACTGAATCCTATTTTGTTTTTTGTTGAGGGTTTCGGGGTCCTCTTTTGCTTTTGTTTTGTTCCCTAACTTTTGCATGGATTGACTTCGTTCGTCAGATCCATCGGGATTGCCTTGATTTTGCCTAAGTCCCCTATAAGGTGTCTGACTTAGCAGGCTTTTGATTTTTTTTTATTTTGTTGTGACTGCCATAGCATGGGTTATTGATGAACAACCATCTTCTGGATTTTGCTTGTTGATTCGAGTGCGGGTTTGAATTAACTGAACACTACCCTGCCCCAGGTTGAGTGTAAAGGCTTGAATCTCCGAAGGAAACTGCTACTTCTAGGCTCGAAGTGGTTCACTAGGGATTAACTCCTTATATCTCCGGTGTTTGGGGAATTGAAGTAATGCCTGTACATCATTGACGAGATTCTATCTGAAAGCATACCGTTTGCAATTATGGGTATCTCATTTTCATCATCCTCCCTCAAATCATGCTAAACAACAGTGAATGGAGTGGAGTGAACAAACGTGTCGGTGATAAGTGAAAAATGAGTGAATACGACATAACTAATTCAAAACATGCATAAACGATACATTAATGAAAACCGAATACGAATGGCAATTGTTCAAAGCATACAATACTTAAATAAAACAAAGACAAAACATAAGAAGCTGCGAATAATGAAATGGCAACATGACTGCCTTCTTCGGGGAATGAACTTGACTGGAATCAATCCGCCGTTGGCGCTAGTTGACTGGTGGCATCGGATTGTTGATGATGTTTGGAGACTTCCCATTGAAGTTGATAGCATCCCTGTCGATCATGTCTTGAATTATGTGTTTGAAAGCCCTGCAGTCCTCAATGGTGTGACCTGGAGCGCCCTTATGAAACTCACAATGAGCATTTGCATCGTAATCAGCAGGAAGGATAGTTGGAGGAGCTAAGTCTCTCGGAACAACAGCTTTCTTCTCCGTCAACTGAGAAAAGATTTTGGCATATGGCATTGGTAGACGATCAAAGACTCTATCTGGCCTCCATGTTCTCTGTGGACGTTGTGGGCGAGCACCTTGTCGTTGCTGAGTAGCTTGCATCTGCTGTTGCTGAGGAGGATACTGATATCCTTGCTGGTTGTAGGCCTGTTGCTGAGGAGCCTGTTGCCGTGGCATCTGAGCTTGCGCTGCATGAACAGCTGGCTGATAAGGCATTGGAGCATATTGCGCAGCAGCAACATATGGATACTGATAGTAGGGAACTTGATAAGGCATAGGAGGAGCTTGTGGAGAAGCTTGCCCTTTCTGCACAAAGATGGCATTTATTTCGCCCTCTTTCTTCTTGTATCCGTTAAAAGGCCTCTTGGCATTAGCCTGACTGTTAGAACCTCCTGGGATCTTCCCACTCTTCAGCCCTTCTTCAATTCTCTCACCGACGATCACCAAGTCGGAGAATCCAGCGGAGACACTACCGATCAGCTTTTCATAGTACTGGCCTTGCAAAGTGCCCATGAAGATGTCAATCAATTCACGGTCAACAAGAGGTGGATGTACCCTTGCGGCTAGCTCTCTCCATCGTTGTGCGTACTCCTTGAAGGATTCACTGTCCTTCTGAGTCATACTCTGAAGCTGAGTACGATTTGGAGCAAGATCGGTGTTGTATTTGTACTGCTTGACAAATGCATCAGCTAGCTCGGCCCAGGTGCGCACACTATTACGTTCTAGCTGCATATACCATTCAAGTGACGCTCCAGACAAGCTGTCCTGGAAGCAATGGATCATGAGCTTCTCGTCTCTGGCATAGGCAGCCATCTTGCGACAGTACATCTTCAGATGAATATTTGGGCAACTGAGACCCTTGTACTTCGAAAATTCGGGCACCTTGAACTTTGGAGGAATGACAACATCAGGCACCAAGCACAATTCCAAAGCACTGAAAGAATTTGAATTGTGTCCCTCCATGGCGCGGAGTTTCTCGGCTAGATCTCGGCACATCTTCATGGCTTCTGAATCCTGAGCAGCAACAGGACTGGCGATGGGAATAGCAGCATGATAGTTCTGAACATCGTCATACTGATCCATCAGAGTATCTTCGATATGGGGAGCTGGGATCTGCACAGCAGTAGGCTGGGCGTGCGGGATAACTCCAACGGTAACTCCAGGCGCTGGGATTGGCTGAGAAGTGTTTCCCTCGACTGCGTTGTTGAAGTTCAACAGC
This sequence comes from Lathyrus sativus, assembly GCA_963859935.3. Classification (NCBI taxonomy): domain Eukaryota; kingdom Viridiplantae; phylum Streptophyta; class Magnoliopsida; order Fabales; family Fabaceae; genus Lathyrus; species Lathyrus sativus. The sequence continues at coordinate 467,959,489 of OZ012736.1, read as the reverse complement.
ATTCCCTGAGAATTCGGAATTGGGACCAAAGGGATGGCAGTAGACCCTTGTCCATTGACAACAGCGGCGGCTTCACGCTGTTCTTCTTCTCTCCTGGCTGTGAGGATGGCTTCGAGGATCTGGTCGATCTTTCCTTTCATGGAATCCAACTCTTCCCTGAAGGCGACTTGCTCCTGTTGAATCTGCTCCATTATTCGTCTGGTATTGGCTCTAGTTGCGTACTGGTGTCGGGGAATCAGCTTGATTTACTGGAGAAGAAGGAGCGGAGACATAATATTCTGTTGAAGGACTGGAAATGCAAAATGCACAACATATGAAATGCAATGCAAATGATATGCAAGATGCAATGCAAAATACAAGATCCAGGATCACTGGATCACAACTCCAACAACTCTTGAAGCTGGTAACTGTAATAGATAAGTAACCATAATTCCTGCTCAAAGAAAAGTGACAGGTACAACCTATACGGGAAGGTCTAAACATTCTACCCATAAACCCTCTCACGGGATGGTTTCTATGTTTGGTTCCCAGGATCACGGACACTAGTCGTATTAGCGTCACGCAACAGGCTGGCTGTATTACGACGATAATGACGATAAGGTCTCTCCTGAGCGGGGTCCTCGTGCTAGGCACACAAGGAGCGAGTCCTTGGAGACTAACACTACACGACCACCAATATCGGAACTGGTGCTAACAAAAGGTTCCCAGAATCACGGACCCTTCATTAATCAAGTCGTGCAACAGGCTAGCTGCGTTACAACGAGATCTACGAATAGGTCTCCTCTGGAGGAGCTTTCATGCTAGGCCCACAAGGAGCGAGTCCTCGGAGACTAACACTACTCGACTACCAATTCTAACCTATGTGTTCTCTCTGCTTTTACCAAAGCTCGGGTGTAGAGCCTTACTCATGATGTCATCCCAAGAACCAACAGGCGACAAAGCACAAATAAAATCTATAAGAGAACAAAAACAAAAAGAAAACAAATAAAAAACAAACACTCCTCACAAACCAAAAGATCGGCTCGACTCTCTCTTTGCATGGAGCAATGCGTCCCCAGTGAAGTCGCCACCTGTCGCACCTCGAAAAATCACGGAGACATTTCGGAGAAACGACCCTCGCGCGAAAGGCGCGGAAATGCAGTTCGACAGAGTCGCCACCGAACTTTATTTTTCCCGAACAAACGGGAGAGGAAAATATCGAGAAAACCTCTTGAAAACGAAAGGCATAGGAACAGGGCTGTCGCAACCAAGTTCCGGGTTCGGGAGTCGGTTACGTGAGGGGAAGGTATTAGCACCCCTCACGTCCGTCGTACTCGACGGGAACCTCTTAAGGTAAATGTGGGGAGTGTTGTTTAGGTTTACTGGTTTTCTTCTCGCTATTAAAGATAGAATTGGTAGGGTAAAAGGTTAAAGACGCAAAGGAGAGATGGGTGATTAGAGGATAGGGTGCTCGCCAAGGATTGGGGCCCTTGTGCCTACGTATGCTCATTCGGACGAGAATGAGGAATCAGAGCGTCGTAGTTCGACTACGGGAAAAGGATGGGGGGAAACGGAAGATGGATAGAAGTGTGCTCGCCAAGATCATCGCAATCTTGTGCCTACGTATCTTGTATTCAAGAATGAATAAAGAATCAGAGCGCCCGTAGTTCGTGGCGACGACCACGAAAAAATGAGGTTTGAAATGGGTTGAAGTTGAGTTGAGAGACGAAAGAGTGACTGACAAACAACCTAAGGGCGTGCCTCAAGAGCTTGTCACTCAAGAATTCAAGGAATGCGAGATCCCAAGAACTCAGTTCTTTCGGAAATTGGGTTGAATGAGTTGAAGATAAGAGTTGGATATTTTGAAAACGAAAGAATGAACTAACAACAACTCGGGGGCGCGCCCAAGAGTTACTCGTTCGAATATTCAAAGAATGCTAGATTCTAAGAATATCCCTCTTTCGTAAGTTTTTAAAAAAATGTGTTTGTGAAAGGATCGAATCGAAGAATGGCATGCGAGGCCAAAAGGGGATTGCTTTGAACTGGTTCGACGACGTGTCGAAGATTTGATTGAAGGTGGAACCGGCTTGACGACGTGTCAAGGGTTAAGGTTGTGAGAAACGATATTAGTCCCTGAGGGTGCTCCTAATATCGAGACCACGAGGAACTGTGAATGTGTGCGAAATGTGGGTTGCGAATGCGTACGAGCACTCGACTTAGGAGAACGTTGGAAGATGTTTGAGTTTGAAAAAGGCGAAAGGTTGAGTGAATAACAACCCAAAGGGCGTGCTTCGAGAGCTATTCACTCGAAAATTCAGGGAATGCTAGACTCCAAGAATCTCCTTCTTTCGAAGTTTGAATCGGAAAGAAAATAGTTTAGAAAATGATTTGAAGTGAAATGAGGTATGAAAATAGTTTAAGGTACGAGATGTGAGGACGTGAGATTGGATTTGAAAATGAGAGAAATGACAATTATTTGATAAATGAGACGTAGGCCTCACAACCAATTAATTGGGGTATTATCGAAATGCTAGATCTCGACGACACCTTTTTCATTCGGAGAATGTTTGAATGAACGACAGAAATATCACACAGAATGCTAGATTCCTATAATATTTCTTTGTCCAAAATAGTGTATTTAAAACAAAAAGTTGAATAATACATTATTTAAGGTGTACACCTCGCTAATGATCATCCAAAAATCCAAGAAATGCTAGACTTCAAAGATTTAATTTGTTTCGTGATTTGATAAAAATAAGTTGGATAAAGATTAGCAAAAATATTAGTTTTGAGGATGGTTTTGATTTAATTTAAGAAATATTGTTTGAATAAACAATGAAAATATCACAAAGAGTGCTAGACTCCTATGATATATCTTCGTCCAAAAGAGCGTATAAAAATGAGAAATTGAATAATACATTATTTAAGGTGTACACCTTGATAATGATTGTCCAAAAATTCAAGAAGTGCTAGACTTCAAGAATTTAGTTTTCTCATGATTTGATTTTAGAAAATAATTTAGTATTAAAATATATACTAAAATAGGATTAAGAAAAAATAGTATCAATTTTTTTTAAAAATAAAATTCGGAAATAGTTTAAGGTTTTATTTAGAAAATAATTTGGATATGTTAAAACAAACTACTTATTAATAAAGAAAAATAACCGTAATTAGTAAAATGAAAAATTATTTTTTTCAGCCTAAAACAAACAACCTTAGTTACTTCAAACACCCAAAGCCACGTATATGATCTTTATGACTAACAGTAAATTCATTCCACTTGATAACAATTTTAACATGATTAAGTAGCTCATTCATAACTTATGGATTCAACACTAATTAATAAATTAAAAACTAAATTATTTATTAATCTATAATAGCAGTTAGTTTACTAACTTAGAACTATATTACTAATACACAACAACAGCTAACCGTAACTTCTATTCCAACAATAACCGACGCTTTGGTAAAAAAATGAATCATGATAACAATTCCAGCATCAGAGTTTAGTCCTCAAAATATACATACAACACACCCACATAGTTTAATCTCCCACATATTATCACAAACTTTAAAAAAAGTAAAACTAAAAGTTTAGTAATCAATTTACAAAATTCAGAATTTGTTCATAATATCCAGGACAACACAATTCAACGCAGCACCATAACAACATACCAGAATTTATTCACAAACCGCACATCTATACCGCAATTGAAATCGACGACACCAATAACAAAACTATACGAAATGACAGCATAAGCACATCACCACCACAATGAAGATATTGTAACCAAAATAGAACAGTCAGTGTAAAGCAATGATATTGATATGAGAAAAATAGAACTGCGACCAAACATAAGCATTGGCAAAATACTGTCTTATGGCATCTATAAACCAGAAAAATTAACACCAATGGAAACCATGACCGCAATATCCGCAACAGATACGAACAACATATGCAGCAGGTCCCAAATCAATTCCATGCGCAAATTAAAGCAAACCGACATCGAGTCAATGTATCAACAACAGAACAACACCTTTAATGATAAACCTGGGACCAACTAATAACGGCGCAACATATCAACCAATAACAACCAATAAGCAGTAGCATGTTCAAACACAACAAACAGAAACAATCCGCACAATATTCGCAGTATAACCCATTCATGATGTAACAATGAACACAATCACCATTATTCTACATATACTTAAATCAAAAAGCCTCATGACATTAATTTGAATCAGATATAACAATATCACTTTTATTTTCTGCAGCAGGAAACCAAACATACACATAGCAGAAAAGTTCTAACAAGTTGTATCAGTTCAATCCAAACACAGACTATGTACCCCTGCCAAAACGAGATACCTGATAATGTACGACTGCGACGCTCTGAAATCCTAACAACATCCACAGACTTTATTACTCTAAACCATCATCCAGATGCAAGCAGGTATATGAACATACACTACCCGATTAATAATAGTGTTAGAATAATAAAAAAAAACTCGTTCGAACTGGATCACAATACGACAATACATCAGTTATGACACGAAACAAGTTATAGCAGCTCAGCTCAGCTCTTAAAAACTTAACAGGAAGCAAACTTCCAATGTTACACAAACACTATATTAATCCACCAGTTAAAGGTCAAATGGAAGCGTAGTTGTAATAAAAATAATGAAAAAAAAAACCAACCAACATTGGATTCAGCCGCGCATCAGCTCATGACTTGCTCGTTGTGCTTGCGGCTCCCCAAAAGAGTCTACCAGATGCGCGTATCATTGAATCGTCTGGTCTCTGCTTAAGTTGTTGCTAGAAAAGTGGCGGTGCTGTCATCGGAAATGGAAATCGCCCGTGTAGAAATGTTGGGGGTTTGTTCGAGCTACAAGTTGTTGTCGTCACTCGCTCTCCGTTGTTGTTGGTGCGAGCTTGAAGACTCACTTATGTTGCCTGTATATGATAGGGTCCAACAATATCGCGGCCAGCACGCAATCGGTTCCAAACCTTGATTTCAAACCTTAAAATCTGCATATAAAAGACAGCAATCCAAGCAAACACAGAACACCGATGTTACAAATTAGAAATCGCCAAAGCGAAGGTTGACAACCCGGTGCTTCGATGCGCAATCATTCAGAGATCTCCTCACTGTAAACTGCAACACTTACGAAAAAAGGAATCCTGTTTTATTAATATGGGAGGCGAAACAATAATCGAAAACATCAAACAGAAATGAATTATGATTATCCAATGTTTTAAGAATAACTAAATGAAAACCAGCCAACAAGAAGGGAATACATAGCTCTAATCAACTGTTAGTGAAAACCAAAACGAAATGCAAGTTAAGTGCGAAATGCCCACTGCTACCATCACCACACGAATTGAAGCACTTCGGAAACAAATAAATAATTCAGAATAACCATTGAAATGCTACAATCTGATCAACACAGGACCCTAAAACTCACTTAAAACAATCTGTCAAAAATAAGTTAGGGATTACCGATACCGCCTTCATCTGTGTTGCCGCTGAAAACCTTCATATCGACCTGCTACCAAAATATGTTGCCTGTTGAACAGCCTGATTCCAATCGAACAGAATTTCGACCTCTGAGTTTGTATTTGCACGAGGGTTGTCATGAATCTTCGTCAATGTCGGTACTTGCTCCGACTCAACAACGCTAATTGATGGAGATGGTAACTTGGTCTCAAAAGATGATGATGGTGGTTAAGGACAAAAGAGAACGAGGGAAAATGGGAGTGACGGCGGTGAAAGAGGGTTTTGGGGACGCCGCTTTGAGGTTTTGGGAGAGATGAGACTTTAGGGTTAGGGTTTCACGGTTTTCCGATTGGGGCTGCGCCGTTTCGTCTTTTCCGTGATGAACAGTAGCCTCCCCTTTTCTCACTATGAAATTCAACTTAAATAACCACCCAACCAGCAAAACCCTAACGGGTTCCCCACAAATGGGCCTGCTCCATCCCAGTTCCCTATTTTTTTACAATTTTCTTACAATCTGCTCCCAAAATTAAAAACAATATTAATAATAAAACAAATTATTAATAATTTAACCTAATAATTACAAATAAAACAAATTAATATTAACAAACAAATAAATATTAATAGTTTATAAAAACAAACTAAAGGATAAGACAACATTAATTATTTAAAAAAAACTATTAGTAGTAACATTTTTTTTATTTAAAAACTTAGGAAACTAAAAGAAAGTTTAATATTCACAAAAGAAACCTTAGGCCACATGTCGCGCCCTAATTGGTCATAAAGATAAATTTTTAAAAAAAACGCCCAATTGCGAGCGGACACATGTCTAAATAACAAGGAATAAGCAGACAACGTAAAATAGAAAATAAAAATAAAAAAAAAAGAAAATAATTGAAAATGGGTAGGACAAATTTAGGGTATGACACCCAGCAGTTGGTCAAGCTTACCTCTAATCCCCACAGAGTACGAGTATGGGTTTGTTCCCCAGCAAGTCGAGATCAGATTTCTCTTCACCAGGCATGTGTGGAACATCCTCCAGCAGGTCGTTCGTGATCCCAACAGTGTAAGATGTGTTCCAGGGAGCGTGCAGGACCTTTACTCCGTCCCTCAGCAAGAGTCGCTCATCCTCAGCAGAGAGTTGTTCATTTCCAGTAAAATCTGTAACTCCAAGTTTGTTGGTATGTCCCTCAGCAGAGTCGGGATTGCATCTTCCAAAATTGTTCAGAGTTCTTCTCCCCAACATGGAATTGTGGTATTCAGATATCAGTTTTTACGTTGAGTATTCAGGCTCCGGTCAGTACGTTGAGTGTTCAGACTCTGGTAAAATCAAGCAAGGGTCCAGACCTCTATTAGTGTTTGTGGCTATTCCGTCGAGTATCCAGGCTTCGGTAATCTCCAGTTTGTATTGATTCTTTCTCTCGTCGAGTATCTGGACTCCGGTAAAGATTTTGTAAGGTGATCTTGATAAGTATTTGTAGTATTCTCTTTCCGGTTTGTATCTTCGTCGAGTATCCAGGCTCCGATCTGTTTGCTTCGTAGAGTGTTCAGGCTTCGATCTGTTCGCTTCGTTGAGTATCCAGGCTCCGGTGCGTTTTCTTCCGTCGAATATCCAGGCTCCGGTTTGTATCTTCGTCGAGTATCCAGGCTCCAATTTGTTGCTTCGTCGAGTATCCAGGCTCCGGTTTGTTAGCTTCGTTGAGTATCCAGGCTCCGGTGCGTATTCGTCCGTCGAGTATCCAGGCTCCTGTTGCTGCTTCGTTGAGTGTTCAGACTCCAGTGTGTTTTCGTTGAGTGTTCAGACTCCGATTTGTTGTGTTGAGTATCCAGGCTCTGGTGTGTCTTCGTCGAGCATCCAGGCTCCGATTTGTGTGCTTCGTTGAATGTTCAGACTCCGGTTTGCTGCTTCGTTGAGTGTTCAGACTCCGGTGTGTTTTCGTTGAGTGTTCAGACTCCGATTCGTTGCTTCGTCGAGTATCCAGGATTTGGTTGCTGCTTCGTTGAGTGTTCAGACTCCGGTGTGTTTTCGTCGAGCATCCAGGCTCCGATTTGTGTGCTTCGTTGAGTGTTCAGACTCCAGTTTGTTGCGTTGATTGTTTAGGCTCCGGTGTGTTTTCATTGAGTTGTCAGACTCCGGTTTTTTGGCGTTGAGTGTTCAGACTCCGATGTGTTACGTTGAGCGTTCAAGTCCCGACTCCTCCGTCGAATATCCAGATTCTGGTGAAATTTCCAATTTGTAACGTTTTGCTTTGTCCGTTGAGTGTTCGGACTCCGATAAAGGCAGTTGGGTATACAAATCCTAGTAAGTGTTGCGATAATACTCTCTCTCCGTTGAATGTCCAGATTCTGGTGAATGTTCGGCTTGTGATGTATTGTTTCGTCCGTCGAGTATCCAGGCTCCGGTAAATCCCCAGTGAAATCAGCAGTTACGTCGAGCATCCAGGCTCCGGTCAGTGCGTTGAGTATCCAGATTCCGACAGATTTTGATGTGGCCCTATCGTGCGTTGAGTATTCAGATTCCGACGATTCGAAGGATTGTTCTTTGGCCCATGTGGTGATCATACCATGGCCATTTACGTGTTTCCTGAAGCAGAGTTACTTGATTAAGTTTCTCTTTCCCTTGGTGGGATGTTCAAGATGTTCATTATGTTCGGTTTCTCCGGAGATTCTATCCCAATCAGAGTTTGCATTTTATTTCTGCGGTTGGCAAATTTCCAGGTTCTTTTGGTATTCAACCATCTTTTACCTTGATTGATTGAAAGCCGTTCGCTTTTCACTCATTCAGGTCCAAGTCGCTTGAATAGGGGCAGCTGTTGCACCCCAAAATTTGCCCAACCTTTTCCTTCTTGTTTTTGCATTATCATAACATCATCATAGCATTGCATTAGCATTTACGCAGGGGATCAAGTGTGATATACATTGAGAGAGGCCTATCTAGAGATTTTATTCGAGCTTGGGGAGTCACTAAAGTCACCAGGAAGTGGTTCATGCCTTTGAGAAGTTCAGATGCTTGTGTGGGGTTCATCCCCTGACTTAGAGGCCAACTGAAGGTTATCAATGAGTTGGGAAACTATGATTACAGGTCATAAAATTACAGGTCAAGTTCAATACTTTGCATAACTCAAATGGACTTTTTTCCAACGTGAAAGTTGCTCCAAATTGGGTCATTTGGTCAACTAAACATCAAGGTTTTAATGGGCTAGCTCATGGTGGAAGTTTGATAAAAGTCACTTTGGTGAAAACATGTGAAAAGGCCTAGTTTAGTATTTTGTCAAAATTTAACCAAACCAATCCATATTTGTACTCATTTTGAATGGAAATCATGTTTTAAGAACAATGACATTACTACATTTTTCATTTGAGGATTTTATCATGAGCTATTCTAAGATTTCTTACAATTCAAGTAACATAATGGATCTTGGGCTTGGGCTTAGAAACAAGGAACTATTGTGGGCCTTAAACCTTCCTTATGATGCAAGGAATATAAAAACTAAAAACTAAGGCATTTTTTTCTTCTTCCACCATTTTTCCATTTCCCACAATTTTCTACATTTGAAAAAATTGATTTTTCAATTCCTTTTTCTCTCCACTTTTTTGATCTTTTCTCATTGCAAATACATTCAATATACTCCATAGAATTTTTCCATCAATTTTTTTGCCATAATTAGTGCAATACCATGGTTGTAGTAACATGAAAAAGTGAGCTCCAAGTGCAAAATTGATTTTCATTTCCTCACCAATTCAAGTAATTTCTTTGATCTTAATACCTCTACCAAGGATTATTGAAGGTTTCTACATAATTTCCCAAGAAAATTCGTGCTCCATTGAAGCTCCATAATTCATTTTTCGGAGGTAATGAAAATTCAAGTTTTCTCCATAATTATGAACCTTTTCAACACCATTTTTATACTATTGCATCACCCTTGAGTAGTACATCGTTTCTGGTAAAGAAAGATTCATTTTTATGACAATTTTGCGGTCTTGAAAGTTTGAGATTCATATACGGTTTTGGAGTTAGAGGAAGATTCAGGAAATTCTAGTGGTATATTTGTAATCCTTGCGAAAAATGCTACAAGTTTCATCTAAGAATCATTGATTTTCGTTGAGAATTGAGAGGGTTAGGGATTGATGGACATGGATATGCAAGCAAGGTTTCACGTTTTTCTTGTGGCTGCATTTTCCTCTTCAAAAATTCAAAAGGAAGAAGATATAATCGTGACCGTCCATTGGTGTTGAAATGTTGACTTTGTCTCCTCATCAAACGCACAGAATTGCGCCACACGCACAGCCCAGTGAGCCTCATTAATTATGGTGGCACGCCAACTCAGTGTTTTTGACCCCCTCACCTCTGTTCGATTCCTGGTTGTACCACTTTTATTTATTCTCACTATTTCTCTTGTTTTCTCATGTATTTATATGCTTTCATGTATTTTCTTTTATTTTTCTGTTTTATATGCTGACTTCAAATAATCATAAAAAATAGGAAAATTAGTCTTTTTGATCCCCATTTTTTTGTGCTGAATCTTTAAGATGTCTAGGATTTAATAAAACTGGAATTATAATTTTACCATTTTTGACATTTTCTTTGGAGTTTTTACATTTGGGTCGCCATAAAAAGGCCAATGCTGGTGCTATCATTTTGTTGAAGTTCCTTGACCTATTAATACATCATTTAAATGCCAAATCTTTTGCAGGGATCTCATACACATGTTGAGGTATTGTGATATATTTTTGTAGGAATTTTTTTGTACCATTTTAATTGGTTTTGGATGCTTTCTTTAACATGCTCCATTTTAACCTTTCCTTTGGTATACATGAGATATCTTGCAATGTTTTCATCTTATTTGACCATTTCTCTTTGGATATTTTTGTGGTATCTCTCACCCCTGGTTTGTGGCTTGATGTAGGGCATTGGAGATTTTTTATTTGAATTTTTTTTAGCACCTTTTGCTATTTTTCTTATATTTTTGTATTCGGACTTGTCATTTGGACTTTCGAACGGACTTCGCTTTTCTTTTGGCTCCAACGGCCTCGAATTGTTTGTGTGGTGAACGCTAGGGTTCCTATTGCTTATTATAGACATTATATAGGATGTGTAGATCATTTATTGGCTGGTTTTATCATACATAATTGCCCATTAGGTTCCATATTTCCGTGATAGCGCGTTATGATTCCAAATTATGGTATGCGTACGTCATTCGTAGGTTTTATTGCCTCGCATCTCTTTATAATCACTTGTGGCCAAGATTTTATGTTTAGAACAGGCCATCTTCCATTAATTATGGGCTTGGGGTTGAGATGACTTCCTCCCTCACTTGCATTCCAGGTTTACTGTTATGAATTTGCATTTCCTGTATGCTGTTTATTTCATCTGTTCTCTGTTGCTTCCTTTGCCTTTCCCTTAGGATCTCCATTCCTTCTTGTTGAAGATGGAATGTGATAGACATTAGGCTTTGCAACCACATATGACAAAATTAGGGTAGCCTTCCCTTTTGCAAACTTCAACCTTAGGACGAACTTGGCATGATAACGTTAGGATTAAACTAGTCTCCCCGTAGTAGCCCGAACTACGTTTGCTCTGATCTTTCATACCAGATGAAAGTACGTATGCACGAGATGCGATATCTCGGCGAGTAACCTTCCCCCCTTTTACCCGTAGTTAGGCGAACTACGTTGACTCTGATTTCTCGTTCCAGACGGGAATACGTAGGCATAAAGTGCGATACTTTGCCGAGTCACTTTTCTTCTCTTTTGTCCTTAAGCCTTTAGCTAGATAGTATTAATCAACCCTTCAAGATAAACAATTAAGCGTGGATTCCGTCGAGTACGATGGACGTGAGGGGTGCTAATACCTTCCCCTTGTGTAACCGACTCCCGAACTCAGGCAATGGTTGCGATGACCATTCCTTTTCCCTCTTTTCGTTAGGTTTTCTCTGAGCGTTTCCTTTCCCTCCTTTGGGATAAATAACGCACGATGACGACTCTTCTGTTTTGCCGGCGCCGATTTTCGCAGTAGCGACACATAGTCCAATTTCATTTCACTAAAAATTTAAGTCAAAATGAAGGTGCAAATAATCAAAGAGTCCAAATTATAAAAAATAAAAAAGAAGAAGTCATTTTTACAACATACCATAAGGCCCATTACAAAAAATAAATTTCCAAAATTCATCTCAAGCTTATACAAAAGGTAAGGCTCATGGAAAAATTATAAAGGAAAATGGATAGGCCAATTTCAAATTATGGCCTAAAGAAGTCCCCATTTGCAAAAAGGTTACTAAAAAAAAAGGAATCAAAGGACACTCACACAAACAGAGTCTGAGATTCCATTTTTGAAAGTTCAATGTTGAGTTACCCTCAATAAATCTCTGACCTTTTTTACCATACCTTCATCTTCGTCTCTATCACTACCTACACTCTCTTATCCTTGCGGCGTATTTTCCAAAGCCCCTTTCTTTCTGTTACTTCTTTCATTGCCTCATTCTCAATAAATAATGTTCTCTGTCAAGGATTTTTGGAGGCGGCATAAGAGGAAGATTATCATCTCTGTCGGTGTTTTAGGAGGTGGGTATTGTTTGTATAACCTTATGGTGTTCATAGGTAAAAGCTCCATGGCCTTGAGAGGGAACTTCAAGTTCGAAGAGAAATTGAGGAGCGCATGAAGGATCAGATGCAAGCTCACTTTGAGAAAAATCAGAGAATTTCAGATATAATTACATTACCTCATTCTATGCACAACCTAAGTTTCTGGATATCAGAAGAGTTGGATCTTTCTCACCCTTTTGAGAGACTACGCAAATGAAAAAAAGCCGATTGCAACACAACTTCAGAATTGGCCCCACCTTCAGCTAGCCAAGATGAGAAATAAAACGTTTACATTACCAAACTTTTCCATAAAAAATGCTGAAGATACAAACCTTAACTCATACCACATACTGATGTTTCCTTTGTTTAACCTTATTTTATTTTTGATTCAAATTACATTTTATCTAAAGGTTTTTTCTAGCTCAATGTTAACTTTGATTAATTTTTAATTTAGAGTCTTAATTCTTTTTAGTTACTTTGTTAATTTTCTTTTAATAACTTTGCCAAATTTTGTTATCTATTTTGTTAAAATTTCTTATTATTTCTTGTTAAGTGTTTTATTAGATAATTTTGTTGATATTTATTTGACATTCTTATAGTAGATTTTGATACAAAATATTTTGAATCCATTACTAATGTTTTGATATTTGTTTCTTCTCTTTTGATTTTCATTTCTTTTTCATTTACATCTCCTTTTCAATCTTGGTCAATGAAGTCTAAATATCGCGAATGTTGGTTAGTCGAGGTTGTTTAATCTTCATGGTTCCAAATCTGTAGAAAATGATCATTGAGATCATTTTTTATAATTTGGGATAATGATAGGTTACCTTCGATTAATCGACACGATTTTGTGATTAAGACGAGACCGTTACCTTTTCTTTTCGTGTGGCGCGATTTCTTTGGAGAATGATCCTCAATATCATATCTCCATTGTGTTTAAGCACGAATATCAACTTGCGCGACCTCATATAGTATGACATTCGTCATAGATCGTGCTACGATAGTTTGTGCTATATTCGACCCGATTCAAAGCAATAACGACTAATCACTAACTTTAATTTCCGTCAATATATCCTTGATTTACTTTTATGTCATTATATCTTGATCTTATTATCATTGTTCATATACTATTGTTGATATTATCTTGATTATATTATTGTTGATACTATTATTCATATTTTATCATATTGTTCATCTTGTTCATATCATATTCATCATATCTTGTTCACACTATTCGAAAACACAATAATAACAATCGAAACCCTAAAACCTTAAATTGGTGAACTGTGGTTACTTTTCCGAGCAACAGAACTTGGACTTTATACAGAAACCCTAGCTTGGAGCTTTTGTCTGACTCTCGCTCAAGGCTTAGTTTAGGACACCTCGCACACACACGGCTTCCTCTTGGGCTACTTGACAATGAACCCTTTTATTTCCTGCAATCTCGTGTAACTTACATGTACCCCGCTCCCATTCCGATGTACGCATTCATATTACTTTGTTTATGGTTTGTTTACTAGGAGCACACCTAGGGGATAACATAGACTAAACCATTTTCAAACTAATTCTAGATTCGTCATCAAGCCATTTTTAAAACACCTCTGTAAGTCGATTACTCGTAAGCATTGCCATCAACCTATTGCATACACTCGCACATTTCATCGTGGTTTCGTTACTAGGAGCACCCATAGAGACTAGGATCAATTCTCACCTCTTTTAAACCAAACCCTCGATTCATCATCGAGCCATTTTCAAAATCAACTCTTTTAACCAACTTCTTCGCACGCAAATACAATTAAACCCTTTATCCAACGTCAAGCGAATTTTCACAATTAAACTATCATAATAATTAACAATTATCGAAACTCTTTTTCAAGGTGAAAAAAAGAGGGATTGAGCCTTTGATCTCTCTTCAGTTGTTTGGACGCGAGTTCTCTTACTTGTGCATAAGCAATTGATGCCTCACTTCCAACTCGACAACCTTCAACTATCTTCCAACCACTCATTGTCCAAAACTCGTTTCAAACACAACCCCTTTCAAGATGAAAAAGAGAGAGATTTGCGCCTTTGACTCATTCTATCAATTACTTAGGCCCGAGGAGCCTTTCTTCAGTTTCAAGTAATTGTCATCCAAACCAAACTTCAACACGTTAACCCTTTCTCTTTTCGTGGTCATCTCCATGAACTATGGACGCTCAGGTTCTTTATTCTCGTCCGAATAAGGATACGTAGGCACAAGATTGCGATGATCTTGGCGAGCACAATTCTATCCATCTTCTGTTTCCCACTATCCTTTCCCATAGTCGAACTATGAAAGCTATGATTTCTCATTCTCATCCGAATGAGCATACATAGGCACAAGGGCCCCAATCCTTGGCGAGCACCCTATCCTAGAACCACCATTTTCTCCTTGGCATATATTCCCTTTTATCGTATCATTTTGCATTTACCATTGAGAGGAAAACAAATAAGCTTAGCTAACATTGATCACAACTCAAATTAAGAGGTTCCTGTTGAGTACAACGGATGTAGAGGGTGTTAATACCTTCCCTTTACGTAACTGACTCCCGAACCCGGAACGTGGTTGCGACGACCATGTTCTTATCTCCCTCTTAAAGGTTTTCTCAATATTTTGCTTTCCCTCTTTTTGAGATAAATAAAGTTTGGTGGCGACTCTGTCGAACCGCATTTCTGCGCCTTTCGCACGAGGGTCGTATTTTCAATGATTTTTCGAGGTACGACAATCCCCTTCAAAGCCTTGTACGGTCGTGACACACCAAATATTCTGGACTTTCTGGATGGAACTGGAACTGCGGACTCCTTAGATGCTTCACTGCAACAACGACATAATATTCAATCTAAGTTAAAATCCAACTTGAAAAAGAGCCAAATCCATATGGAAAAACAAGCTAATACAAATCGTAGATATTTTACCTTTAAGGAAGGAAATCTCGTTTTGCTAAAACTTCAACCTTACCGACAAATCACGATCAACAAATACGTCTCTCCGAAACTGTCAAAGCATTTTTTTGGACCGTTCAAAGTTATCAAACGCATTGGAGAGGTTTCCTACATGTTAGATCTCCCTTCTTATTCCTGCGTTCATAAGGTTATCCATGTTTCCCTTCTGAAAATGTATTATGGTAACAACCCAAGTGTGGATTTTCTTCCTTTTCCTTTGCATGCAAATGATTTATTCGGTGATGAAGCAAAAACAACGTAAAGACCATGACAATGTGTTACAGCAACCATAAATTAAAGGGTGTGTTTCAATAAAACAAAGGGTCCAACGTTCAAAATGGGAACACAAAAGAGATAGAGAAAAAATTTCAAAACAAGGTTTTTCACGGTTCTTATGTGAGAGAGAAAGTAAAGGGAGGATATGAAAATGATCTAAGTACACCACTCACTTCAAATAATGCATCAAATGAGTTAAAATTTTCATTTACAATGGTCCCACGTGATATTGTTCAACCCCACTCCTTCTAACAACTATGTAAAGTTTCAAAGCATAGACCCACGTGGGCGACCATTCTGCCCCATCCTGTCCAAATACACATAATCCCACTTATTCTACTAACCAAGACATGAGATATTAGGATGCTTCTTATCCTATTTCCCGATCACACAATCCTTTCCCACCGAATGCTGTATATCACGTCCCTAATTCTTCAGCCAACAAATATTTTTTCAGTTGTCCCCAACTAAAATCCCTTATCTCAATAAATCACCAGCCTATTCCATATCCAACTCCCTTTCAGTCCAGACCAATTGATATTTTGCCCCATCAGGATGTTGTCTCTATGAACCTTGAGGACAAGGTTCTTTTTGGGCCTGAGAGTATTGTTAAGAAGTTAATACAACCCATTAGAGAAAAGAAAACTTCATTTTTATTAAAGGACTTTAGTATAGACTAGAGGTGAAATTAGTAATTTTGTTAGTGTGTCTGCTGTTTATGTTTATTTCTTTTGGCCCATGGCCCAATTTAGTCATAAAAAACCTAGCTATATATTGTAAGTCTAGTTGTTTATTGAAACCAAGATAACAAGTTTGTACTTCTTACCATAGACTTACTTAAAACATTGCATGTTTTTAATAAAGATGATGTTATAACTATTATTTCATAACTAACTTATGAATAATAATACACATTACACTTTCAATAAGAAGTACATTAAATATAGAAAGAAGAAATTTGTTACCAACTCTTCATCTCTTTGAATTCTTCCTTTCTGGCTTCCTCTGTATTTTTAAGTTCCTGGCTGGAACATATGCCTTCTTTCCTTTCTCTTCTGAGTTTTAATTAGAATCTGCTTCATCTTTTGGAGGGGTCTTCTTATCAGAAATTCCAACTCTAGCCATCAATGTTATACTAGCTTGCTCTACATCTGAGTTGTCTTCAGAGAGATCATCCCTAGTTGCTTATCAGCTCTTTCTTCCATAGACGATCAACCCTTCTAAATAGGAGTGACATCACATCTTCATCTTCATCTTCATCTGAGTTTTCTTTGAGATTTTGATCTTTTCACTTATAGATATTCTGATTGTCTCAGTTTTTGTTAGTATTGAGCGTAACAAATTTGCCTATCTTCTGAGATACTAATTGTCTTAATTTCTGTTTGAACAAGAAATAAGGGGGTTTGAATTGGGTTTCACCGATTATAACCTTTTCAAACTTTTATCCACCAAAGTTAATCAAGAGAAAAAAGATAAAGAACACAATCATTTTTATCCTGGTTCACTATTAACTAAGTTACTCCAGTCCACCCGCCAAGGTAATTTTACCTTCAAAAAGGACTTAATCAAATAATCTTGAAGGATTACAATAATCGTCTAAATGTTTATAAAAACATCTTAGCCCTCTCAAGTATATAGACTAACACATAGTCACTTGAGGAAACATTAACTCAAAAAAGATTACATATGTGTATATAAGAATGCTTCTACATAAGCAGATTACACAGATTTAAGCTAATAAGACAACAGTGCTAATTACAAGATATGAGCAGAAGTTCCTAGTTGTTTTACAAAACTATATTGAGTAAATATCACATGATATTTTTATGCATCATTTTAGTATGAGTTTTGTAGAATCTTCCTTATGTGTGTCTCTTTTTTTGTTTTATATTTCACACACTTGTTTTAGTTATTCAAAGTCTACCTTTTTATAGTTGAAATAATAGATCCATTGAGGGGTAGAATGGGAAGTAGAAATCCAGTTGTTATGTCTTCAACAATCAATATAGAAGTGTCGGACATCATCGTATCATAAGTCACTTTCGCAGGATAGTAGACAATGTACTTGTACTTTTATGTTTATCCATTCACGCAAGACATTTCTGATCTTCAACTTCTAATCTTCAGATGCTTCTGATATGTGTGATGATGAAGCTTGTAACAAGAGGATAATAAAACTTAGTCCTTAAAAATTAAGTTAAGTGCGATTATCTTCAGAATTTGATCTTCAAAACTAATTTCTTCAGAGTATTCAGAACTATCATCTTGATTCTTCAGAACTATCATATCGATTCTTCAGAACTTGAATCTTCAAAATTATCATATTGATCCTTCAGAACTTGATTCTTTCAGAATTATCATATCAACTATTGATTAGAAGCTCTAGTTCTAACGTTCTTTTATAATATATGTATCAGAGGCATCTCAGTGTCTTGACTTGAGTTCTATAATCACTGTATGTATTCTTTCAAAAAGTTAAGTTTGGAGTTTGATGATGTTACACGCCTTTCTATCAGAGTCAGAACTTATTTCATAAAAAGTTATGCACTAGATAAGAAAATAGTTGGAGTATAAGATTGTTCTCTAAAATAATATGTAAAGTTATCATCAAAACATAAGGCCAGATGAAAAATCATATCTTGTTCTTACAATTCTGACATGAAACTTCTGCTTCATAGCGCCTAGTGCTATTTTTCATTTACCACAACCTTACCTTTGTTTTTTTTCCATTTCCTTTTACGTGAGTCCATGTAGAACTCTCATTCTCTACTAATATGTTAATTGATTTCTTTATTTCTTCTATTGGTTGAGTTATTTTGTCAGGTTTAACAACCCATTATTTTTCAGTTTTTAGCTCCAACTTGAATTGGTGGCCTATCTTTTCGCATGTTTCACAATATCATGGTTTCCATTCAAACTCCACTGGTTTGATAATTTTATTTCCTTCATCATCCTTGATTGTGATACTTCATTTTGCTTTTGTGTGATATCAATTTCCACGAGTATAGTACCATAGGAGACACAAAGCTTATTAGTTATACATTCCTCAGTGAATAAAGACTTTCCTAGTGTGTTCCTAATCTTTCCCAAGCGTTTGGCTCCCTAAAAGTGAAGAGGTAAATGTGGAAGCTTTACCCATACTGGGTGAGTACGTGACATATCTCTCTTAAAACTGAAATCAGGGCTCCATTCCTGTAGGATCATCGACATGTTGTTGATTGTGTATGGTCCACTCATGAGTACCATATCTTTGTCTTCGAATGTTAGAAATTTCAATAGAAAGTATCCCTCTTCGTGATAGTACATATCAGGAAACTGAATAAAGTTCCAAAATCTACTCATGTAGCCTTCACCGCATTCATGCAAGTCTCTACAAATGGCAACATAATTAGGAACGATTTCCAAAATTTAACCTCATACTCCACATCGACGTCTTTGATTTCCAGTTTATTTCATCGTCCACTATGTTGGGTGCTACGAGTTCAATCACCATCTCATTTGATGAAATTCGTTTTCCGCTGATAACGTCCACCCATATTTTCTTAGCACACCCCTTCCTCATTTTGGCGTTCTTTATACAAATCAAAGATATAAGACGATAATTAGAAATCCATCATATATGGTAATATAAAATAGATCAATTAAAAAATATTGTTTGATCATTACTAAAAGAATTAGGACTAAGAATTCTTAATTAAATAATTAAACAGAATAGAGAGGTGTTACACGTGATATTAATATTAAATATAAATTAGTTTAAACTATCAACTTTTGAGATTTTAAAGCATATCAAAATAAAAAATATATTGCATAAAAATATTTCAACTATTAATTAATGATTAAATAGTTTATTAAATATTAAATATTATTTCATATTTAAAAGTATATTTGAAATAAGTTTTTATTAGTATTATAAAATATTTCAACTATTTATGATTAAAAAGTTTATTAAATATTAAATATTATTTCAACTATGTGAATATTTCAACTATTAATTAAATTAAATAGGTTATTAAATATTATTTTATAATATTAATAAAAATAAATTTCAAATATACTTTTAAATTAAAATGATAATATATATATATATATATATATATATATATATATATATATATATATATATATATATATATATATATATATATATATATATATATATATATATATATATATATATATATATATATATATATATATATATATATATATATATATATATATATATATATATATATATATATATATATATATATATATATATATCAAACAAAATAGTTGGCCAAGTTGTCAACTTTTTTACTCTCTTGATACTAAGTCATGGAAAAATTTGACTATTTAAGCCTAATAATTATTATTTTTAGTTCAAAAATAAAGGAACTGATTCACTTTATTGTCCACTAATTTAACTTCAACATTTTATATATTTAAATTAATAATAATTGTATTAGATTTTTTTTAAATAATAAAAATAAAATCTTAAATCTTAAATATGTCTAATTCAAATAATGTTTTAATTTTAATAATTATAATATTTTCGATAATTTATAAAATACAAGTAGTGCAAGTCTCTTATCTAATTTCCATCATCATCATTATATTAATATTAAGTTCGCTAAAAATATTTAGTTTGGTTATTGGGAATATATTTAAATATGTTATAAATAAATAAAATATTATAAAAGGAGATTAATTGGATGAACATCTATTTGATCTTTGAGTTGTTAAAGTGTAAGTTGCATAAGTCATTCGTCTTAAAACTCGTTTTTAATAACAAAATTGAATTAGAAAATGATTATTCATATGTACATCCCTTTTATCCTCAAGTGTTCAAATACAAGTCATACTGCTAGCTTGTCCTAACCAGTGGCGGAGCTAGAAAGTTTTTGAAGCCTGGGCAAAAAATTAAAGACAATATTTGTATATATAAATAGTTATTAATCAAAATAAAAGATTTTTAATTTAATTGATTTCGGCAGAATTTTAAAACTAACATACCCACATCAAATTTGAGTTTGATACTAACATGCAATATCATTTCATGTGATTCATAATAATTCTTAAAATTAGCAACAAGTTAACAACATAATTTTATTTACTAACTACTGTAACTACAAACTAAATTTAAAATACAAATTCCTAGTTAACATCAATTGAACCATATAATTTAGAGTGAACATAAATTGAAGAATTGGACCTAATATATTTTTTATATTATTTGAGAATAAAATTTATTCTTTTCTTCTTCTTTTTTACAACACTACACATATTTTTTTTAATAATTTTAGTAGCTGCTACTTTTATGTTAAATTTTATTTTTTCAAGTATTCATTTTTTGTTTTTGGTTAATTTGGTCATAAATAGCAACTTTATTTTAATTTTGCACTTTTTGTAATGTAGTTGAATCTAAATATTATCATATAAAAAAAATTAATATAATTTATGCTTAATTTCATAAAAAAGGAAAAAAAGTTATGTTTTATTTGTGAAAAATGTTTAAATTACGGCGGTTAAAACTGACATTATCAACGACAAAAAACCGCCATGAGAAATTTTACTCGAAAGTACTATTTTTCTGCATTTTCGTTAATTGTGGCGGTTTTAAACGCCATAATAGCACTTATTAACCGCCACAATTTTCATATTCTTTTATTAAGGAAGGCAAAATTTTGGGGCCCAGCCTGGCCGGGCCTTAAAACCGCCCATGGTCCTAACATTCGTCCTACTTTTTAAAAAATTCATAACTTGATAGTTTTGAGTCCATTTTTTATCCGAGTAAAAAGAAATTAGTTGAATGCAGATCCCTTTTATCTCCAAGTGTTTGGACATAAGTCATACAACTTGCATGTTCTAATGCTTGTTTTCCTGTAAGAGATTACAACTTGATTCATGTTGAATCTTTTCTTTTATCAAAAAAATTGAATTAAAAAGGATTAATGAGATGTATATCCCTTTTATTCTCAAGTGTATGGACGCAAGACATACTGCTTGCTTGTTCGAACGCTTTTCTTCCTTCTAAAACCAATTACAACAAATTAAACAATAATTTTCAACTTTAACACAATCAAAACATTTTTTCTTTAAAATCAATAAACACATAATTTTTTTCTACCAATAACTACGTAGCTTTGAATTCTCCATCACACCAAAATATACGTAGGAGTGAGAATCAAATCTTGTCAAACACAATAATAAAAAAAATAACCTTTTCCCATTTCCTTGTAAATATGTTATACTTTCTATTTAACGATTAGGAGAAAATCGAGATAATAACGGTAACAACTTTCTTCTGCAAAATTAACTACATTTAACTCCTTCCTCTATAAAAATAAATGTTTATGGAAACTTTATTGTTTTTCGAGCGACCCTCAAACTTTTTAGGCTGCAACATTTGGGGATCCCCATAAAGAAATTTTAAATGATTTACAATGACTAGGAACATGACCCTGATAACTCTTTTATGTTTGCGACCCTCAAACACGACTATATACCCCTAGAGTTTGGTGTAAGAACCATACAAACCTTGGAGCTTTCTATTGTGGTAAAATTTAATGATTCCCCCCAATCCTAATGTATAATGAACTTCTACGTACATTGTTTTTCAAGAACTTTTTTGGCCTACTAGCATGTGATAACCATCGAAACGGGTCACCATCGCCCATATCAATAGTGAGACATGGTGGTTAGGTACTTCAATGATCAGTTCTTCATCATAAAAACAAATGAGAGGTTTCCTCTCCCAGAATATTTCCCTTTGAAGCATGTTTTTCACACTCCCTGGTGAAAGAATAACATATTGCTTAATTTGAACGGGGAATCCCACCTAAAAATGACGTTATCTTTTTCTTCCACCTGACCCTTCTGTGTGGTTGTCTTGTTTGTAAAACTATCTCGTTTGGTTCTGGGTGTCTCTCGAGGTATGCTTCAAAGAACCTCTTGCACTTCTTCTAAATTGTAAATATCTCGGCAGAGCCTCGTCAAAATGAATAGAGTGGAAATATTAAAGATTATTTCCTAAAGATGAATCCAATTAGTCTGGTATTAACCTTTTTAATTCATAAATGAGATAGTGAACTAAGATTTGACGGGTGGTCTTAATGACATGGTTTGATACCCAAGTCATCGATGACCGTAGGTGAAAGGTATTAAGAGTTAAAATATTGTATAGCTGAATATGATGTGTTTATTAAGCTTCTATATTAGGGTTTGTGTCCCTAGAACCTTCTCTAGGAAACATTTATCTTAGGGGACATATGTTCTAAGATCTCAGTTTGCCTTGATCTGACTGTCATGATCACTTCACTTAATATTTTGGCCTTTTGCTATTTGGATTATTCCTTTGTTAGGCCTTTGTGAAATGAGCTCCAGAAATCCACAATACTTATTACAATAAAAATCTACAATATTTTTAACTTAAATAGAGTGAATATTCACTGATTTTCATGTCAGATAACACCTTAATGTTTTGAATTTTGAGTTTATATGCTTTAAAGATTAATTTCTCCCTTATCTTTTAAGGGTGTTTCTAATTGGTACACAAATTCCCCATGTCTTGGTTAACCATGTGACGCATTTGAATCAAATATCTTATTTGGTTGCATATTTAAATTGAGGGTTGTTTAAGGACAAGCAAAAAAAATACATTTTTTAAAATGATAATACTTCTAAATTTAAAAAGGACAAGTAAAAAGATATCAAATTATTAAAAAATGCTATACATAAAATAACTAGAGGAATATAATAAAAAGAGATAGACAAAATAATTTCATATTATGTTATTTAGTATGAATATTCCTATTATAATTTTTTTAATTACTCAATAACTTTTTTTTTTTGGAAAATAAAGAGTTGTAGTGCATAAGATCTATCATTACAAATTTACATTTTGTTGTGGTGTATTTGAGCTTCCAGTGTGGTGGAGGTGAGGGCTGACCTGCAAGGTTAACACTCAAATGTCTAAGTCAGTGAGAAAATAATGAATAACGTGAGAGTGAAAATAGATTTAAGATCATACCGTTTTATTCACATTGGATCTCTTAAATATGAGAGTTAGTTGTGGTGTTCAAGATCTTGACCAGATGTATGCCTTATTTTTTTGGGTCTTTGGCCGACTCATAATAGTTCCCCTTAAAGATTTTTGTGGCATGGTAATGAGAAGCATTTTAGAGAATTGGAGTGTGTTCTCTACACCAGGGTGGTTGCTTGGAGAACTGGGAAAGATTGACATCCGACATGAATAACCTTGGAAACAACTGCATTAAATATAAGTCTTATCATTGAGAAATTTTGCAGGATTCCTTTGACATGTGACCCTAGGTTTCTAGGTTAGGAAGTGGCGCCTCTTCCCAGGATGCCCAAGTTTAGTTGTATTCCCGAGACAAAATCCTTTTGTTTCTTGATTTCCTCTTCATTTTATTTCATTATGGGTCATTCATTGATATTTCTAGCTTCTCTCTATAAGGGACACTTGGTGTCTTAAAAACTCTTTTCACCATTTTACACAAACTGCAAGTTCCTTTCTTCTTCAAACTTTGATTTTATCCTTTGAACTTTGGGCATACCCATTTCATCAATATTTTTCTATGTTGGGTCATACATTTCATGGTACAACACATCTTTTGAGTCATTTTCTTTAACTATTATCTCCCTTTTTTGTATTTTTCAGGTACCATCTTTCTTTTTCCTGTTTGTAGTTCATTGCTCTATTTATGGTCAACATAGGAAATGTACATGCAAATGTAATAAATATACCCATTAGATTTGATTCCTCTTCTACTATTGAGGTAATAAACTCATTGATGCAATTCTTTGACCCTTTAGAGGTTAAATAACCTATTTCAAACATTATCATGTTCAGTGGTAAATTTGGGTCCATAGCAGAGACAACATATCACACACAATAGAGTGTTGCCCTATTGTCTCTAGTGGAGGCTAGCCGGGGTGAGTTGATGGTCTTTGAAATACTTTGAAGAAGAAAGAGCATTGAAAATTTTAGCACGACCTCGTTGCCTAGGGGCGTAAACAACTTCTAATAAATCTTGATAGTTTCTGAAAGTATGTGGATACCCATGGTGCTCCTTCAGACATTGCTTCACAAATTATTTCTATAAAGGTGTATCTTTTACAGAAGGAGAGGACGCGAGGACTTCATTGAGCAACTTCGAAGTGGCCAAGGCAACATTGACCTCTCGAGTAGCCTAAGTGGAGGATGTCTTGGAGGAGGAGAAACAGAAGGTGAAAGAAGATATTAAGAAGGTGGTGAAGGAAAATGATTAGTGATCGGGAAAATAGCAAGTGTACTATTTTTACCAATTGTAGTAATAAGGGAAAAGTCCCAAGTATCGATCTCGAGGACTGCGTAGTAATTAACGGGATTTTTAGGATTCAAAGGAACAAAAGGTCTAGTGGTTTGTTTGGTAGCAGAGTAATATAACAAGTAAATTAAGACTTATAAATCAATTTAAGAACAGTGTTAGGGGAGTGGAGACGATGCGAGTAAATACCATGTATGATTATTCTGCTATAATAGTTATTAACCTTAATTCATCAGTTGGCCAATTTAGTTTTCTTAATTCCTTAATGAAAACCCTTTGATGAGTTTCCTGTACACTAATTCCTCAGTGTCCATGAAAAACATCAAGCAATAGTTCCGACCATAAAATACGTGATACGAGATATCCTCATTCCTAAGCAATATCGACCGTGATACTATTTTGCAAAAGTGTTAGGTTGACTTTCCAGATTAAAACCTAAGCATAATTCGAATTCTACTTTCCAATATGAATACGCGTTAAGATTAATGCAAAATAATATATATATATATATATATATATATATATATATATATATATATATATATATATATATATATATATATATATATATATATATATATATATATATATATATATATATATATATATATATATATATATATATATATAAGGTGAATAACATAGTTCTAATAGAATAATCAAATAAAAGTCATTACATTGCAACTTAGGACCACCCCCTAACAACTTGGGGTTTAGCTGCTCATGTTCTTGGTAAACATAAAAGCAATTAGAAATGAAAAGGAGAAGATCATTACAATGCGAGTTGAAATCCTTGGATCATCAATTGCTTCCGCTTTTGATCGATCCTTTGTTTTCCAGCCGAACTCTCCTCTCAGTTGTCAATCCTAATCTCCGTTCAAAAGTGTCCCCTACTTTCTAAAAAGTGACTCTTATATCTAAATTCAAATTACATCGCGAAATGTCTCAAATGCCCTTCGAAATAGGTCTGACAGCAAAAAATCAGAAAATATAAAAGTTTCACTCTCAGTGGCCCTGACACGGGCCGTGTTGTGCAACACGGGTGGCCGTGTCAGGCTGCTGACTTCTTCAGGGCGTGTTTCATCTCCAAGGGCTGCAACACGGGCACCCGTGTTGTACGTCTGAGTCTCCTTTTCTTCTGCTTTGGTGTACTAGTGTCTGCCAACCGTGTCCTCCATGACACGGGCCGTGTTGTGCAACACAGGTACCCGTGTTGTAGCTCTGACTTCCCTTTTCTGACTTTTCTTTGCCTCCGAAAGCGGTGCGACTGTCGTGCTATCCATTCCTGCCAAAAACACACTAAAAGAGACCGAATCAAACGCACCAGGGGCAAAAGTAATATAAACTTAAAAATAAGACTTGAAGACACACAACTACGAGTAATTTAGATAATAACAACTAAAGTTTCGAAAACAGATAAAAACATTGCGAAATTAACAACAAATAGCGTTTGAAAACACAAGTGAAATCCACCGATCAATTAGGTGAATACTAGCAAGAAAAACATATTAATAGTTAGGAACGAGTATAAGCATTTTGTGGATAACAACATCCAAGTTGTTCTTGAGGCCTTACAAAAAGTTGTAAACCAGATATAGGGTTTATGCCAAAAAAACTAAGGTCCTTTGGGATTTGATGGACCCTGATACGAAAGTTCTAGAAAGGAAGATAATTTCGATCCAAGAGGAGGAACTGTAGTTTTTATAATGAATGTTTGTGATTTTCTATAGTTTATGGCACTTGTAATAGATTCACATTATGAATTTGCAATGATTTATCCTTCTCTTTAGTTAAGTTCTTTGACTTGATTTTATTTTTTCTTGTGTGGTTTTGTTTCATCACTTAGCCCTTCATGATTTTATTTCATCAATTTTCCTTTCATGATTTTATTTCATATTTATTTGTGACAATTTTGTTTCATCCTTTTGTCTTTCATGATTTTATTTCATCATTTATTTGCTATGCGTTGGGGTTTGAAGCGTGCACTGACATCATGATAACGCGAAATCATATTGTTTATTTGACTTGATTTACATGCATTTATTTGCGACTATTGTTAATTTATCTGGATTCATGTTCCATCATACGGTTAACTTACTATGTTTTGCATATTGTGGAGAATTTGGATTAGAGAAAGAAAAGAAGAAGAAATGGAAGGAAAAGAGAGAAGAAAAACAGAAAATAATAGAGAAACGGATTTTGTGCGTGTGACGTCCGTCACAGCTTCCTCACGGTCGTCACATCCTTCACGGTCGTCACGTGCAACACGATCGTCACAAGAATGTCACGACCGTCATGAACCAAATATCAGAATGACGTCCAAATCAGAAGTAGCCACGATCATTCTCAACTTAATTTCTTCCTACACTTTCTCCACTAACTGCCCACTACTGGAAGTTACTCCCACTTCCTCCATAACTCATGCATGATCTCTAGAAGTTGAGAAAGAAAATACCTCCTATAAATAGGCCTGAGATTCACAGCATTGAGGGTGGGCTTCAACGTATCGAAGTGCTTCCGAAATTTCCATTGAAGCTGAATTTACGTTCTTGCATTATTTTCCCATTTCCTTTCCTTTTTATTTTCATTTGTACCGCCGTATTTCTTCCTGTACCTTTTACTTCTCGCCAAAGTAGAATCCTGCCGACATTGTAGAGGACTACTCAAGGATTCGAGATCAGTACGATTTACAGGTTTTTATTAATTGAATTATTATTTTATTTCTGTCAGTATGCATGTTATCTTATTTTGCTGCAATTGTTTATTTCTGTTTGCATTAATTATCATGTCTAGATAAATTAGTTTTATCGGTATGTAATCGAATTAGTAGATTGGGATTCGATAATACTCGGTGCACCTTCCCTTTTTACAAACAATATTTCTGGCTGTAGTTTTTAATATAAATTTCTAAATAAACCTTCGTCGCGAAAGCGAGAAATTATTTACAGTAGTTTTGCCACGAAAGTGGGAAATTCATTAAGGTACGAGCCGGAACGCGAAAGCTGGGGTTCAAACTCGATAGTAAAAACTAGGCATTTATTTTAAATACAACGAAAGCGCTTTAAAAGAAATCATAACTTAATCGTTTTCAAAAAGTGATTTAAACCCCGAATGGGACTGCGAGAGCGTACATTCCGCCTTAGAATTATGACTCGAGTCAACAACCATCGTGAGGCAAAGGTCTTTAAACGATTATTTTCTCCTGAAAAGTGTTTGCAAAAATTAAACTGCACCAGCGATGTGTCGAATCCCCGAAAAATAAAGCATTACATACCGATTTCCCTTTACCGCTCTTCCTTAAACCAATAATCTTTATTTCCGTTGTATTTAATTTCATTCGCATTTAACTTTCCTAATTCCATTAGCCTTAGCTTTACGCCGTGACAATAGATAATGGTAGGTTGACATTGGTCTATGTGGGTTCAACAAATCTTTTATATTACTTCGATATTTCCATGCACTTGTGGATGCATCAAGTTTTTGGCGCCGTTGTCGGGGACCAACAGTCAATATTGTGATTCTGTTGTTGCATAGTATAGACTAAGGCACTCTTATCTAAATCACTATGTATAACCCATATTTCCCTTATAACTACCACCCCAATTATTTCGAGGAACCACAAGATCCGCTTAAATCTGACCTTGAAATATTATTAGAAGATTTCAATACGATGCATTCTCACCCAAATTCCCTCTACAATGAAGGCTCTCAATATTGTGAGGAACCGCAAGATTTCGACACATCTAACCTCGAACTATTACTAGAAGAATTCGACGCGACGCTTACTCACTCTAGGATATAATCTATGATGGAACGCTTTATGGAGACACAAACTCT
Source organism: Lathyrus sativus (assembly GCA_963859935.3). NCBI lineage: Eukaryota > Viridiplantae > Streptophyta > Magnoliopsida > Fabales > Fabaceae > Lathyrus > Lathyrus sativus. The sequence continues at coordinate 467,931,045 of OZ012736.1, read as the reverse complement.
CCATAATGAAGTTTTTAGAAAGAACATCTCCAAATTAATGAAAATCTCAAGCAGATGAGCAATATGGTCGATTCCCTCGCAACTCACAGTGAGGTTTTGGAGATTCAAACCTCCCTGCTTACACTAACACCTCTAGGACCCTTCCTTGAGAGACATGTGGATGTTGTAATAACCATTAATGAAGAACAAATAGAAAATCCTAGGAAGAATGATAATGAGACTGAGGAGAGTTTTGGTGAGAAAGGCATACATATTGAGAGAAATCCACCGACACCACCCGAAAGGGAGGTTTTCAAAGAGGTAGAGAAGGAAACACCTATTGTTGCTCCTCCTCCCTCTACCCCACCTATTTCTTTCCCACAAAGGGGTGTGGAAGCTAAAGTAGACTCCCAATCCAAAACATATATGGAGGTATTGGAAAATATCCACACCAATGCACCTTTGTCTAAGGCCCTCCATAACAAAAGAAAATTCGAGGACCATGAAACTAGGGTCATCATTACTGTTAAAAGGGTAAGATTAAATTTTGAGGTGGTGGATGAAATAACTAAGCCCAAATTTGAAAAACTGATACTCAGGATAGATCCAGAACCACCATCACAAGTTCAAAACAATGAACCACCCTACCGAAGAAAGAAAAGAAAAGGTGAGGGATATGAGAGATGGCTTGATAAGTGGCCATGGAAACCTAAGACTATTCAAAGTTCGATCGAGGAACCATTCTTGAAAGAACCACCATGAGTACTTGCACTCCTTAGCCATCGAGCTATCGACGTTAAACAAAGCGTTGTGTGGGAGGCAACCCACAAGGTCTTTATTTTAATTTGTTTTTTTTAAATTTGCAGAAAATAAGAAATGTATCGCTTGTTACGCTTTAGCTATATCTAGGTGAAAACTCTCTAGATGACGATCTGAGAAGATGAGCTATGCCCACGGACATTCCTACGAGTGTCGCTGCTGGTGGGGACACTGATGATGAGCACTTTCTCTGGAAGCGAGCAACATGATGAGTTGGTTCTAGAATTGCAAAAACGAAGGTATCTCAAAATTCCCACCGCCGAATTAGCAGTGATCAACGAAGATGTGGACATCAAGAGCAGGACCATAGAAGATTTGGCACGCAGTAGCATTCATACAGCTTCTATCTTTTCTTTTCCACCTTTTACTAAAACATTGAGGACAATGTTTGGTTTAAGTGTGGGGGATGAACTCTATCGCTTTCATTTTATTGCTTTTTAGTTTGATTTATATTTTATACTTTAAGAATTTTATCTATTTTTAACGTTATGTCAAAGTCTTTGCATGTGTTGTCGAGTCATTATGCGTGGTTTTCACTTGTTACTCAATTTCCCCAAAATTTCAAAATTTCAAAATTTTAACCTCCAACAATTTTTTGCTTTGATTCATGACATGGTACTCTGAGAGTATATAGGTTGTTCATGCTATGTTAGAAAAACTTGGGAAAGTGTTGATAAAATTGATATCACTCTGACACCCTTAACCCCTTAAATATGCAAAATTGATTTGAGTACCTATTATGCCGAAACCTTAAAAACTCCAGTTCTTTTAGTAATCCCTAAGTAGTTTATTTAAGCAATCATCACCATCCTAAACACACTAAGTAAGAAACCAATACAGATAAGTGTATGATCTCTAGTTTAAAATGAGAATTTAAGAAAGAGAAAAAAATTATTAATAAAAAGATATGTCCCTTCTAAGTTAGGTGCTCCTCACCCGATCACTTAGCCCAACGGTACACACTCTTTAAGTTCAATTGATGCTTAAGCATATTTGAATAGAAAAATGAAATAACAATGAGATCATAATCACTAACAGGTTTACTTGCCATGAATGTGTAAGGATAACAGGCTTAATGTGATTGCACTATAATGAAATGAGGTGAAAGAGAGCATGAGATATAGGTTGAGTTATAATGGCATGATTCAGGTTGGTCTGCATAAGTAAGGAGTTTTTGAAATTGTGTCATTATGGTATCCTTGGTATTGATATTTAGTACCTGTCGATCTAACATTAACCCAGCAGCCACGTATGATTAGAGTCTCATCATGTCTTTGTCTCGAATTATGCTTATTTCTTTTTACCTTGTTGGTTGGTTGCTTGAGGACAAGCAATGGTTTAAGTGTAGGGGTATTTGATAACGCGAAATCATATCGTTTGTTTGACTTGATTTACATGCATTCATTTGCGACTATTGTTAATTTATCTGGATTCATGTTCCATCATACGGTTAACTTACTATGTTTTGCAGATTGTGGAGAATTTGGATTAGAGAAAGAAAAGAAGAAATGGAAGGAAAAGAGAGAAGAAAAACAAAAAATAACAGAGAAACGAATTTTGTGCGTGTGACGCCCGTCACAGCTTTCTCACGGTCGTCACATCCTTCACGGTCGTCACAGACCCTCACGGTCGTCACAAGAGTGTCACGACCGTCATGAACCAAATATCAGAATGACGTCCAAATCAGAAGTGCCACGATCACTCTCAACTTAATTTCTTCCTACACTTTCTCCATTAACTGCCCATTACTGGAAGTTACTCCCACTTCCTCCCTAACTCATGCATGATCTCTGGAAGTTGAGAAAGAAAATACCTCCTATAAATAGGCCTGAGATTCACAGCATTGGGGGGGGGGGGGAGGGCTTCGACGTATCGAAGTGCTGCCGAAATTTCCATTGAAGCCGAATTTACGTTCTTGCATTATTTTCCCATTTCCTTTCCTTTTTATTTTCATTTGTACCGCCATATTTCTTCTTGTACCTTTTACTTCTCGCCAAAGTAGAATCCTGCCGACATTGTGGAGGACTACTCAAGGATTCGAGATCAGTACGATTTACAGGTTTTTATTAATTAAATTATTATTTTATTTCTGTCAGTATGCATGTTATCTTATTCTGCTGCAATTGTTTATTTCCATTTGCATTAATTATCATGTCTAGCTAAATTAATTTTATCGGTATGTAATCAAATTAGTAGATTGGGATTCGATAATACCTAGTGCACCTTCCCTTTTTACAAACAATATTTTTGGCTGTAGTTTTTAATATAAATTTCTAATTAAACCTTCGTCGCGAAAGCGAGAAATTATTTACAGTAGTTTTGCCACGAAAGTGGGAAATTCATTAAGGTACGAGCCGACACGCGAAAGCTAGGGTTCAAACCAGATAGTAAAAACTAGGCATTTATTTTAAATACAGCAAAAACGCTTTAAAAGAAATCAGAACTTAGTCGTTTTCAAAAAGTGATTTTAACCCCGAATGGGACTGCGAGAGCGTACATTCCGCCTTAGAATTATGACCCGAGTCAACAACCATCGTGAGGCAAATGTCTTTAAACGATTATTTTCTCCTGAAAAGTGTTTGCAAAAATTAAACTGCACCGGTGATGTGTCGAATCCCCGAAAAATAAAGCATTACATACCGATATCCCTTTACCGCTCTTCCTTAAACCAATAATCTTTATTTCCGTTGTATTTAATTTCATTCGCATTTAACTTTCCTAATTCCATTAGCCTTAGCTTTACGCCGTGACAATAGATAACGGTAGGCTGACATTGGTCTCTGTGGGTTCGACAAATCTTTTATATTACTTCGATATTTTCGTGCACTTGCGGACGCATCACATCACTAGGGACCGTGCTTGACCAAATTTTGGTTCACCTTCCTTATCTCCAAGTGAAAACCCAGTTTGAGGTTGACATATCTTGGGTTTTACTGCTTGCTCTCTAGAGTGACTAACTCCTAAAAAAAGGGGGGGGGGGGGATGTACCAACTACAACTTCGTGTTCCTAATTTGTGTTTGATTATGCTTTCTTATGGGAGGCTATTATTAAAAAAAAGGTCATTGTACTATTTATCTCAAAAGCATTGCATCAAATAATAACTAGTCACTTTGTGTTTGAGCACTATGGGCGACATTCAACTAAAGTACCATATAAGCTTGGGTGCATTCCCCTTCTTAGGGATTGGTTCCCTGGTCAAAGCCTATAAATTGTAAGTTTCATTCTCGATACTAGTTTTAATCATGTATGGTTTTTCCCAATTAGTTGTATGCTTTCCATCTTCGACATTCTTCTGTCTGCCTTAGTGCAAAGTCCCTGGTTTGGAACTCTCGAGGTCGGATTTTCTTGTGGTATCTGGTTATAGTCACTTGCTTCATAATGGCACTTATGAGGGTGACATATGCTATTCTTTCTTCTAGAAGATCAACTACCTCCCTGATTGTCTAGGTGTTGTTTTATTCTAGCAAAGGATATGTCCTCCTCCAGCTAAGCTGTAACAGCCCAATTTTTCAATAATTAATTATTTACATTAATTAATTGATTTATTTGGATCATTTTAATTATTGGTAGATATTTGAGAGGAGAATATATGGAAGGAAATAGAATGGAAGTTGTAACACCCATTTTATTTATTTAGTCATTTTGGTGTTAATTTAATTATTTTATGTTGGTGTGCCCTTAGGTGGGGTGTGTTGGTATGTGATTGGTGAGTATCCTTGATATATAAGGATCATTGTGGTGTGGAGATAATAATATAATAGTTAATAGTAATATTGGTGGTATTATTATTATTATTATTATTATTATTATTATTATTATTATTATTATTATTATTATTATTATTATTATTATTATTATTATTATTATTATTGTCATTATTATTATTATTATTATTATTATCATCGGTATGAATATTATTATTGGTGGTGAATTGGTGTAGATATAATAATATAATAACTAATAGTAATATTGGTGGGGGTATTATTATTATTATTATATTTATTACATTTATTATTATTATTATTATTATTATTATTATTATTATTTTGGTGAGATAATAACATTATTATTATTGTTATTATTATTAATAGTATTATTATGATTAGTATTATTAATATTAGTAATATTATTATATTATTATTATTAAGTTATTATTATTATTGGGACTAGAGAATTAAAATAGAGAATGTGAGGGGTTAGTAGTTTCACGATACATTGTGAGAAGTTAGAGAAAGTGGGAAAAGAACGATAGAAAGGAGAGAATGAGAAGAACGGGAAAGGGAACGGAAAAGGGAGCGAAGAACGAAGGAACGGGGGAAAATCAGAATTGGCCAAACCTTGGAGAATTCTTTCATCGATCAACCGATTAACAAGGTAAGGGGGGAGAAACTTGATTGGGATGGTATATACATGTATAGGGTAGAGGGGAGTCCTTAACCCCGTAGGAAAATTCCGATCTATGAAGTTTTATATTGGCATGCTTGTTATTGTTGTTACTAATGCTAAATTGATGCTTGATATTGATGAATTGTTGATTGGTATTGGTGAATTTGGTATATATATATATATTATGGTGATGTTAGTGAGATTATGGGTTGTTACTGCAGTGTTGATAGTAAATATAAATAGAGTTTTGGTGAGATTCTGTGTTGTTACTGTAGTGTGGGTAATGACCATGATTATAGCTTTGGGGAAAATTATATGTTGTTACTGCAGTGTTGATAGTAACTATAAATAGAGTTTTGGTGAGATTCTGTGTTGTTACTGTAGTGTGGGTAATGACCATGATTATAGCTTTGGGGAAAATTATATGTTGTTACTGCAGTGTTGATAGTAACTATAAATAGAGTTTTGGTGAGATTCTGTGTTGTTACTGTAGTGTGGGTAATGACCATGATTATAGCTTTGGGGAAAATTATATGTTGTTACTGCAGTGTTGATAGTAACTATAAATAGAGTTTTGGTGAGATTCTGTGTTGTTACTGTAGTGTGGGTAATGACCATGATTATAGCTTTGGGGAAAATTATATGTTGTTACTGCAGTGTTGATAGTAACTATAAATAGAGTGTTGGCGAAGTTTCGCCTGGCGAATGGTGGAACGGGGGCTTCGCCAGCAGGTTCGCCTGGCGAATGCTAGCGAGGGTTCGCTACGGGGCTTCGCCTGGCGAATGTCAGCGAACGTAGCAGAACCAGAATGTGAGTGTTGTGATATTTTAGCCTTGAGCTCTGGACTTGTGTGATTCCTTTGGCCTTGATGCCATGTATGAGTGATGACTGTGGGAATTAACTTGTGTACTCGGTGATAGTACATGTTTCCCGTAATAATGACTGGTGGGCAATTAGTTGATGTATATGTGTGTAGTGATCAGTAGGATCGTGTATTCCCCGAGTGTTGGGATGTGATTATATATGGTGTTAGAGTGTGAACTCGTTTAATATCTAATTTAATTAAAATGAATGATGGGTGTATCATGTATATGATTATGGTGCAGTGATCAGTAGGATCGTGTATCCCCGAGTGGTGGGATGTGTTTATGTCTGGTGTTGTGGTATGAATTTGTGTACTATCTGGTTGATTTATATGGTGTTGATGTAATATATCTATACATATATGCATTGATGTATGATGATATGATCAGGAGGATCGTGTGCACCTTGAGTGCCTAATTATGATAGTATGCATTGGTGTGTGCATATCATGGTGTTTTGGTGGGATGAATCATGTCTCAGGAGGAGCGTAAGTGATTCATCCGTACTCCTTTGTGGAGAATGGTGGGGGATAGATCATGTCTCAGGAGGAGCGTAAGTGATCTATCCAGGTTCGATTGAATGAACCAATGAGTCGGTACCGCATGCATGGAGTTGAGTTGCATATTTACATTATAATATGTTATATTGTAATTTGAACAGTAGGTTCGTCATATGGTGTTGTTAGGGGTGAATCTTGGTGTGTTGGTGTGTTGTACTACCTTGTTTACATGTATTACATTACCATTATATTCTGATCATTATTTCTCACCCCTTTGTTGTTGTTGTGGTCTGTGCTTCTTCGGAAGTACAGATAATCCAGGTGCTTAGCTAACTTGGATAGTGGTGTGACAGTCGAGTCGTAGGATGCTCTGATACGTAACACGGGATATGGGTGTTTTAACTGTTTCATGTCAAACTTAATGTAATCCTGTGACGTATCATGAATTTGATGTATTTTATTTTATTAAACAAATTCCGCTGTATTATTTTGAAAAGAATGAATAAAGTATTTTTATAAAATTTGGAGATGTGATATCCCACTTTTTGGTGAAAACTCTGATTATTATTATAATATTTATATTTTATTTAATACGGGGAAGTGGGGTGTTACAATTGGTATCAGAGCAGGTCGGTCCGTCCGGCCAGTGTTGTTGAGTTGAGTTGAGTCTGTTCTTTGGGATGGAGACTGTGTGTTGTTTAACCTGGTGTTGTGGTTTAAATCCCTAGTATACGGCATGTGTGTGAAAACACTGTCGGTACGTGTTTATTTCCTAACCTTGTCTGCAGAAGCAGGAATGATTCCAGTGGGGGGAGAAGTTTGTAATTCTCCGGAATGCTACGGTGTGGTGGCTTATTGTGTTGAGGAATGCTATCATAGTTTGGTAAAGATGGTTTGTACCCCATCATGATTTCGGCTGTCTATTAACAAATTGAGGAACTGATCACCCTTAATCTCTTGTTAATAGTAGACGGGATTGTGTTGGATGGGATAGACGTGTCTTGCAAGCTTGTGTGGCGTGAGCAACGAATTGTCCTGAGTTAAGCTAAGTGCTTAAGGGATTATTTTGAGGAGTTGGCGTAATACGGTGTTGAGACGTTTATTTTGACGAAAACTTTGAATGAGAAGGAAAGTGAGAAAATTGGGATTTGTCAATTAGTTGAAATTGCCAGGGGTTCCCTAAGGAAGTAAGCGATTTACTATCGGAGTGTGAAGTAAAGCTTACACGTTTATTTTGTTTTTAGGACGAGTCTGATATTGATGACTCCATATTGTATGTTTACGTTGGGATTGGAGAAGTTGAAGAGTCAACTTGAAGACCCGTTGGGGGAGAGGTTCTTTTGTTTGAGTGTGTTACCGTAAGGTGCACCAATTTTTGTTGGTTAGACAGACAGAAGGTTTTGTGAAGCTTTGGGTGAACTATAGGTAAGTGAACAAGGTGACTGTCAAGGATAAGTGTTTGCTTCCAAGAGTTAATGATTTGATGGATCAATTGATTGAAGGACGTGAGTTTCCGTGTTCGTGAGATCGCGAGTAGAATTATTGTGTTGTGGTGTCGAAGGTCGAAGTGGTATCGTAATAGGAGGCTCCACGATCTGCTGTTGAGATTGGAAGTAATCAGGTTTTAAAATATTTAAAGATTGAAAGTGTGTTGGACGGCCTCCTACGTATGAAATTGTGGTTATACGTTGAATTCCGAGATCGCAGCTTTTTAAGGAATCGAAATCGAACACTCGGAAGTCAGGTAACGGTCGAAAATAGAATTTCGGGACTGTCATGTTCGCCGAGATTCGCCTGGCGAAGTGCCCTGAGCAGAAAAATGTTGTTGTGGTATTTTTGTCGTAACGGGAGAACCGTAACTCGGAATGACGCCCGGTTCGAAGCGTTGGAAAGCTATTGAAATTATCTATGAGATGGTGAAGTATTAACATGGAATTAAGCTATTTATTGATTAAGTGTGTTTGAATGTTGCAGTAAGGGCTGGTAGTACGGTACGTGTTCCCGCCATAACTCACAACTTATTTGTCCATTTGGCATGGGATCTTCTTTAATTATTTATATAAGGCAATGGTTGTGTTAATAAATGATATTTTAAGGCATTCGAAGATTATAGAGGATTATGTTGAGCATAAGGAACTGGATTTATCAGTGTTAGAAAAAGAGCGGTGATATACTTCCGTAAGGAAAGTTCTGCCGAATCCGATAGAACTAACTGTGGTGTTTATGATGCTTGTTGATATAATTAGGGGATTTGCTAAAGACAACTTCAGCGAGTTCAGTTATGCAAAAGGCAACTTGAAGTGTGTAAGAGAAACCATCCGACCAGTGATTTAGAGTTGGTTGCTATTGTGGTTGTACCGGAGTTGGAGGCTTCGAAAGTTCAGACTGAGATCGGAGATGTTTGGTGATCTTAAGAGTTAAAGGTGTTTGTTTGATTTGAAAAAGTTGAAAATGAGGCAGAGGAAATAATTAGGATTTCTGAAGGATTACGACTTTGAGTGTAATTACCCTTTGGGTAAAGTCGATGTGGTAGATGATGCGGTGAGTTGGAAATGTTTGTGCATACCGAAGATGATGGTGGAAAGAGGTAGAACTGATTGAGAAATTTCATAATATGCGCTTTGTGAGTAAGGATACTTCTTATGGAGTTAAGCTTTTATTATTAAGATCTGACTAGTGATATCCTTGAGAAGAATCGAGAAAGTCAGAAATCTGGGTTGAGTAGTGAATTAGTTGAGATTGATAAATTAGAGTCGAAGAGTGGATTGTCGGGTTTGTGGAAATAATACCACGAGGTGTTATGATAGAGTATGTGTACCAGATGTTGTTGAGGGGAGTAGAAGTACTCGTGGAGAAATACATTGGGGTAGATGGAATATCCACCCCAGTGCTATGAAGAAGTAACCGAATTTGAGTAGATTGTTTTGGTGACCATAGATAAGGAGAGAAGTGGTTGAGGTTGAATATGCTGGTTAGAATCGCCGAAATTCGAAGAGTGAACATCAGAGACTGTTGAGTCTGATGCAGCCGTGAATATTCCAGAGTGGGAATCGGGTAGTATTTTCGTGGAGTTGGTGTTGAGATTTCCAAAGAATTGGGAAGACATAATTTTAATTTGGATTATTGTTAGTGGATTAACTATTCTACGTTGAGGATATATGAGATGCATATTGGGTAAGTGGCGAAGTTAGAGGAGATACTGACGAATATTGTGTCAGATGGGAATTTGAGGTTTATATTGAGATTTTGGAGGGGCTTACAGGAAGCATCGGGTACTAAGTCGAAGTTGAGTTCGACTTACCATCCGCAAACTAATGGTCAGTCAGAGAGGACTATTGAGTCTGTAGAGAATTGGTGAGAGCTTGGGTGTTGGATCGAGGTGGATTGTGGGATGATTAATTACCGTTGGTTGAGTTACCTATAATAACGGTTACCATCCTAGTGTCGGAATGGCACTATATGTGGCTTGGTGAAATAGGGAGTGTAGGACTCTACTGTGTTGGAATGGGTCGAGTGAGAGTGTTGTGCTCAGACCTGAAAATTATGTTGAGAGGGCTGAAAAGATCAAGAGGATCTAAGGAAAGATGTGTTTGGAAAGTCACGCCGGTGACTGATGTTGGTCGAGCTTCGAAGTCTCAGAAGTTCGCACCGTGTTCTGTGGTTTGTATCAGAGTGGCGCAGCAGAGGTATGGGAGGAGTAACATGTTAGACCGTTTTTCCCGCTGTCGTTATGAATTGGCATGATATGTTTCATGTGTCGTAGTTGAGAAAGTACATTGAACCAGGTGGATGATGTACAAGTGAAAATAATTTGATTGTTGAGGCATTGCTATTTCGTTTGGACGAGCGAGAAACAACTCCGAAGGGAGGAGATATCTTTGGTGAAAGTAACTTGGGGAGGTGCTGCAGAAGGCAGTGTGACCTGTCAGTTGGAATGAAGGATGCGAGCAGCGTATCCGGAAGTGTTCCATCAGGTAATTTTCGAGGACGAAAATACTTAAAGTGGGGGAGAGTTGTAACACCCATTTTATTTATTTAGTCATTTTGGTGTTAATTTAATTATTTTATGTTGGTGTGCCCTTAGGTGGGATGTGTTGGTATGTGATTGGTGAGTATCCTTGATATATAAGGATCATTGGTGGTGTGGAGATAATAATATAATAGTTAATAGTAATATTGGTGGTATTATTATTATTATTATTATTATTATTATTATTATTATTATTATTATTATTGTCATTATTATTATTATTATTATTATTATTATTATTATTATCATCGGTATGAATATTATTATTGGTGGTGAATTGGTGTAGATATAATAATATAATAACTAATAGTAATATTGGTGGGGGTATTATTATTATTATTATTATATTTATTACATTTATTATTATTATTATTATTATTATTTTGGTGAGATAATAACATTATTATTATTATTGTTATTATTATTAATAGTATTATTATGATTAGTATTATTAATATTAGTAATATTATTATATTATTATTATTATTAAGTTATTATTATTATTGGAACTAGAGAATTAAAATAGAGAATGTGAGGGGTTAGTAGTTTCACGATACATTGTGAGAAGTTAGAGAAAGTGGGAAAAGAACGATAGAAAGGAGAGAATGAGAAGAACGGGAAAGGGAACGGAAAAGGGAGCGAAGAACGAAGGAACGGGGAAAAATCAGAATTGGCCAAACCTTGGAGGATTCTTTCATCGATCAACCGATTAACAAGGTAAGGGGGGAGAAACTTGATTGGGATGGTATATACATGTATAGGGTAGAGGGGAGTCCTTAACCCCGTAGGAAAATTCCGATCTATGAAGTTTTATATTGGCATGCTTGTTATTGTTGTTGCTAATGCTAAATTGATGCTTGATATTGATGAATTGTTGATTGGTATTGGTGAATTTGGTATATATATATTATGGTGATGTTAGTGAGATTATGGGTTGTTACTGCAGTGTTGATAGTAAATATAAATAGAGTTTTGGTGAGATTCTGTGTTGTTACTGTAGTGTGGGTAATGACCATGATTATAGCTTTGGGGGAAATTATATGTTACTGCAATGTTGATAGTAACTATAAATAGAGTTTTGGTGAGATTCTGTGTTGTTACTGTAGTGTGGGTAATGACCATGATTATAACTTTGGAAAAAATTATATGTTATTACTGCAGTGTTGATAGTAACTATAAATAGAGTTTTGGTGAGATTCTGTGTTGTTACTGTAGTGTGGGTAATGACCATGATTATAGCTTTGGGGAAAATTATATGTTGTTACTGCAGTGTTGATAGTAACTATAAATAGAGTTTTGGTGAGATTCTGTGTTGTTACTGTAGTGTGGGTAATGACCATGATTATAGCTTTGGGGAAAATTATATGTTGTTACTGCAGTGTTGATAGTAACTATAAATAGAGTTTTGGTGAGATTTTGTGTTGTTACTGTAGTGTGGGTAATGACCATGATTATAGCTTTGGGGAAAATTATATGTTGTTACTGCAGTGTTGATAGTAACTATAAATAGAGTGTTGGCGAAGTTTCGCCTGGCGAATGGTGGAACGGGGGCTTCCCCAGCAGGTTCGCCTGGCGAATGCTAGCGAGGGTTCGCTACGGGGCTTCGCCTGGCGAATGTCAGCGAACGTAGCAGAACCAGAATGTGAGTGTTGTGATATTTTGGCCTTGAGCTCTGGACTTGTGTGATTCCTTTGGCCTTGATGCCATGTATGAATGATGACTGTGGGAATTAACTTGTGTACTCGGTGATAGTACATGTTTCCTGTAATAACGACTGGTGGGCAATTAGTTGATGTATATGTGTGTAGTGATCAGTAGGATCGTGTATTCCCCGAGTGTTGGGATGTGATTATATATGGTGTTAGAGTGTGAACTCGTTTAATATCTAATTTAATTAAAATGAATGATGGGTGTATCATGTATATGATTATGGTGCAGTGATCAGTAGGATCGTGTATCCCCGAGTGGTGGGATGTGTTTATGTCTGGTGTTGTGGTATGAATTTGTGTACTATCTGGTTGATTTATATGGTGTTGGTGTAATATATCTATACATATATGCATTGATGTATGATGATATGATCAGGAGGATCGTGTGCACCTTGAGTGCCTAATTATGATAGTATGCATTGGTGTGTGCATATCATGGTGTTTTGGTGGGATGAATCATGTCTCAGGAGGAGTGTAAGTGATTCATCCGTACTCCTTTGTGGAGAATGGTGGGGGATAGATCATGTCTCAGGAGGAGCGTAAGTGATCTATCCAGGTTCGATTGAATGAACCAATGAGTCGGTACCGCATGCATGGAGTTGAGTTGCATATTTACATTATAATATGTTATATTGTAATTTGAACAGTAGGTTCATCATATGGTGTTGTTAGGGGTGAATCTTGGTGTGTTGGTGTGTTGTACTACCTTGTTTACATGTATTACATTACCATTATATTCTGATCATTATTTCTCACCCCTTTGTTGTTGTTGTGGTCTGTGCTTCTTCGGAAGTACAGATAATCCAGGTGCTTAGCTAACTTGGATAGTGGTGTGACAGTCGAGTCGTAGGATGCTCTGATACGTAACACGAGATATGGGTGTTTTAACTGTTTCATGTCAAACTTAATGTAATCCTGTGACGTATCATGAATTTGATGTATTTTATTTTATTAAACAAATTCCGCTGTATTATTTTGAAAAGAATGAATAAAGTATTTTTATAAAATTTGGAGATGTGATATCCCACTTTTTGGTGAAAACTCTGATTATTATTATAATATTTATATTTTATTTAATACGGGGAAGTGGGGTGTTACAGAAATAATATAAAGAAAAGTGGAAAGAAAAGGAAAAGGTAGAGACATAAGAGAAAGGGGAGAGAAAGAAAGGAGAAGAGGAGAATAGAGAAGGAAGAAAGGGAAAAGCTTGGAATCATCGAGAACAACTCCTAGCTTTTGATTTAATCAAGGTAAGGGTGTGGAATATCATTATATTGTCAATGTATATGATTATGTATGATTGGTTTGGATTGTTTGGATGTTGTTCTACATTTCCCCATTTTAGGGCAGAAAGAGGTTTAATCGGTAGAAATCGAGTTTTGAACGGTTAGAATCTGAAATAAGTGGCATAGTTTAGTCGGGTAATGTTGGGCTAAGACTATTGGAACTGATTGGAATTAAATCGATTGATTTTGTGATGATTTGGTGATTTTAGACTGTTTAGGAGTATAGAAGGGGGTGTTACATTAGTGGTATCAGAGCAGGTCGGTCTGTTGACCAAGTTATTAATGTGTTCATTCCCTTATGCATTTGGTATATGTGTGTAGCACTATCCATATGGTTATTCTAACGAGGATTTGTTATGGGAATCAAGAACAATGTATGCAGGCAGGAATGATGAAGCGATTGTTGAGGCTTTGGCGATGTTTGCTGGAGCGATTGGGCAGAATCCTCAAGCCAATGTGAATGTTGGAAATAACGCTGATGATGAGTTTCGTGCTTTAGGGAGGTTCCAAAGGAACAATCCATCGATTTTCAAGGGAACCCCTGAACCTGACAAAGCACAAGTATGACTGAAAGCGATTGAGAAGATCTTTCGAGTCATGAACTGTTCGGATGTGTAGAGGGTGCAGTTTGTCACTCATATGCTCGAAGAGGAAGCTGAGGACTGGTGGGGTAACACTCGCCAAAGGTTTGAAGAAGATGAGATTGTGGTTACTTGGGATGTTTTTAGAGAGGTATTTCTGGAGAATTATTTTCCAGAAGATGTGCGTGGTAAGAAGGAAACTGAATTCCTTGAACTGAAGCAGGGTAACTCAACTGTAGCCGAGTATGCAGCCAGGTTTGAGGAATTGATTAAGTTTTGTCCTTATTACAACACTGCTAATGCTGAGAGATCCAAGTGTCTTAAGTTTGTGAATGGTTTGAGGCCTGAAATCAAGCAAGCCGTTGGTTATCAGGAAATTATGCGATTTTCTGAGTTGGTGAACAAGAGTAGAATTTATGATGAAGATAGTAGGGCTCGGTCTAGTCACAACAAGAGTTTAAATGATAAGAAGGGAAAAGGCCAATTTAGAGGAAAGCCGTATGTGACTCCTGCGGATAAGGGGAAACAGAAAGCTGGTTACGGCAAGAAGCCGAGTGGGGGAGGAGCTTCCACCCCGGTAAGATGTTATAACTACGGTGAAGCGGGACATCATGCTCCTGAGTGCAAGAGTGTTGGGATAAAGTGTTTAAAGTGTGGGAAGCCAGGCCACAAAGCTCTTGAGTGCAGAAGCGGTGCGAATGTGACTTGCTACAACTGTGGTGAGCAAGGACACATTAGTACCAAGTGTGACAAGCCAAATAAGACTCAAGGGAATGGGAAAGTGTTTGCTCTATCAGGATCAGAGACTGCTAGTGAAGATCGATTGATCCGAGGTACGTGCTTCATTAATGGTTTACCTTTGATCGCTATAATTGATACTGGAGCTACACATTCTTTTATTTCTTTGGATTGTATTAAGAGATTAAATCTTGAGTTGTCTGTTATGAGTGGTGGTATGGTTATTGATACTCCTGCTATGGGTTCGGTAACTACCCCGTATGTGTGTTTGAATTGTCTATTGAGTATCTTTGGTAAAGACTTTGGAGTTGATTTAGTGTGTCTTCACTTAGATCAACTTGATGTTATTCTTGGGATGAATTGGTTGAAATTCAATTGTGTCTATATTAACTGTTTTGATAAAACGGTTATCTTTCCTGAACCTGAAGATGAAGGGGATTTGTTTATGACTGCTAAGAAAGTGAAGGAATCAATGCAAGATGGTGCGAAGGTATTTTTGTTGATGGCAACTTTGAACATTGGTGAAAGTGGAACAATTGATTCTTTACCAATTGTCCGTGATTTTCCGAAAGTTTTTCCTGAGGAGATAAAAGATTTACCATTGGAACGCGAAGTGGAGTTTACGATCGACTTAATTCCTAGAACTAGTCTGATATCGATGGCTCCATATCGTATGTCCACATCGGAACTGAAAGAGTTGAAGAGTCAACTTGAAGATCTACTTGAGAAAAGGTTTATTCGTCCGAGTGTGTCACCGTGGGGTGCACCAGTGTTGTTGGTTAAGAAGAAAGAAGGTTCTATGAGACTCTGTGTGGACTACAGACAATTGAACAAGGTGACTATCAAGAATAAGTATCCACTTCCGAGGATTGATGATTTGATAGATCAGTTGGTTGGTGCGAGTATGTTCAGTAAGATAGATTTGAGATCTGGGTATCATCAGATTCGTGTGAAGGCTGAGAATATTCAGAAGACTGCTTTTAGAACGAGGTATGGACATTATGAGTATTCTGTGATGCCATTTGGTGTGACTAATGCACCAGGTGTATTTATGGAGTACATGAATAGGATTTTCCATCCTTATTTAGACAAGTTTGTGGTGGTGTTCATTGATGATATTTTGATTTATTCGAAGAGTGAAGAAGAACATGTCGAGCATCTGAGAATTGTGTTATCCGTGCTGAAAGAAAAGCAGTTATATGCTAAACTTTCTAAGTGGGAATTTTGGTTGAAGGAAGTGAGTTTTCTTGGTCATGTGATTTCGAGTAAAGGTATTGCAGTGGATCCGTCGAAGGTTGAAGCGGTATCGCAATGGGAGACTCCAAAATCAGTCTTTGAGATTAGAAGTTTTCTTGGTTTGGCGGGATATTATCGGAAATTCATTGAAGGATTTGCCAAGTTATCATTGTTGTTGACGCAGTTGACTAGGAGAAGTCAAAATTTTGTTTGGAATGCAAAGTGTGAGGGAAGTTTTCAAGAGCTTAAGAGGAGATTGACGACAGCTCCTGTTTTGATTTTGCCGAATCTGATAGAACCATTTATTGTGTATTGTGATGCTTCTTTGATTGGTTTGGAAGGAGTGTTGATGCAAGATAAACAAGTGGTAGCTTATGCTTCGAGGCAACTCAAAGTACATGAGAAGAATTATCCGACGCATGACCTAGAGTTGGCCGCCGTTGTATTTGTGCTAAAACTTTGGAGGCATTATTTGTTTGGTTCGAGATTTGAGGTATTTAGTGATCATAAGAGTTTGAAGTATCTCTTCGATCAAAAATAATTGAATGCAAGATAGAGGAGATGGCTAGAGCTTCTGAAGGATTATGATTTTGGTTTAAATTACCATCCGGGTAAAGCAAATGTGGTAGCTGATGCATTGAGTAGGAAATTGTTGCATATGTCGATGATGATGGTGAAAGAGTTGGAATTGATTGAGCAATTTCGCGATTTGAGCTTAGTGTGTGAGAAGACTTCTTACGGAGTTAAGCTTGGTATGTTAAAGCTTACTAGTGGTATTCTTGACGAAATTCGAGAAGGACAGAAATCTGATTTGAGTTTAGTTGATCGGTTGACTTTGATCAATCAAGGTCAAGGTGGTGATTTTCGGATTGATGAAAATGGTATCATGAGGTGTCGTGATAGAGTTTGTGTTCCTGATGTTGTTGAGCTGAAAAAGAGCATTCTTGAGGAAGGGCATCGTAGCGGATTGAGTATTCATCCGGGTGCTACTAAGATGTATCAAGATTTGAGAAAAGTGTTTTGGTGGCCTCGTATGAAGAAGGATATTGTCGAGTTTGTGTATTCTTGTTTGACTTGTCAAGAGTCAAAGATTGAGCATCAGAAACCTTCGGGTTTGATGCAACCGTTATTTATTCCTGAGTGGAAATGGGATAGCATTTCTATGGATTTTGTATCTGGTTTACCGAGGACGTCGAGTAACTTTGAAGCTATTTGGGTTATTGTGGATAGATTGACCAAATCTGCTCACTTTATTCCTATGCGAATGGATTACCCGTTAGAGAGATTGACAAAGCTGTACATTGAGAGAATTGTCAGTTTGCATGGTATTCCGTCTAGCATTGTGTCAGATAGAGATCCGAGGTTTACTTCGAGATTTTGGGAGAGTTTGCAAAGTGCTTTGGGTACGAAGTTGCGTTTAAGTTCAGCTTATCATCCGCAGACCGATGGTCAGACTGAGAGGATGATTCAATCGCTTGAGGATCTTTTGAGATCTTGTGTGTTGGAGAAGGGAGGAGCTTGGGATAGCTACTTACCTTTGATTGAATTTACTTACAAAAACAATTTTCATTCGAGTATTGGTATGACACCGTTTGAGGCATTATATGGTAGACGGTGTAGGACGCCATTGTGTTGCTATGAGTTGGGAGAGAGTTCTGTGGTTGGACCTGAGATAGTCCAGCAGACTACCGATAAGATTAAGATGAATCAAGAGAAAATGAGGATTTCTCAGAGTCGTCAAAAGAGTTATCATGACAAGAGGAGGAAAACACTTGAATTTCAGGAGGGAGATCATGTGTTTCTTCGGGTTACTCCTATGACTGGTGTTGGTAGGGCATTGAAGTCGCGTAAGTTGACGCCACGTTTTATTGATCCCTACCAGATTTTGCAGAGGATAGGAGAGGTAGCCTATCGAGTTGCTTTACCGCCATCGCTTGCTAATCTCACTACGCCAGAAATGACTTTTAGCAGCGCAACAAAAGACAGCGCTTTCTAAAAAAGCGCTGCTAAAGGGTCATGAAAAAAAAACAAAAAAATAGCATACCTAAGACAACGCTTGTTAAAAAAGCGCTGCTAAAGGGGGGGGTCTACGAAAGCGCTTTTAAAAAAGCGCTGCTAAAGGGGGTCATAAGGCAGACCTATAGCAGCGCTTTTAAAAGCGCTGCTAAATGCCAAAAAAAGCGCTGCTAAAGGGGGTCCTAAGGCATACCTATAGCAGCGCTTCTAAAAGCGCTGCTAAATGCCAAAAAAAGCGCTGCTAAAGGGGGTCCTAAGGCAGACCTATAGCAGCGCTTTTAAAAGCGCTGCTAAATGCCAAAAAAAGCGCTGCTAAAGGGGGTCCTAAGGCATACCTATAGCAGCGCTTCTAAAAGCGCTGCTAAATTCCAAAAAAAGCGCTGCTAAAGGGGGTCCTAAGGCAGACCTATAGCAGTGCTTTTAAAAGCGCTGCTAAATGCCAAAAAAAGCGCTGCTATAGGTTTAAGTAGCATAAATTTAAAAAAATTCCAATATTTTCATAGAATCAGAACAGTCTTCTTCTTTCTTATTTCCACTCGCGAACGTTGCCCTATTCAGAATTAGAACAGTCACCGTCGACGCATTCCGTTCGCGCCTCCGTCTGTCGTCTTTCCTCCGGTCATTTCGTCGTCACCTCATTCTGCCGCCGTCCGTCCATTGTTACGGTATTTGAAGTTTTTCATTTTGCATTTTTCTGGATTAATGTCTTAGTATTTCATTTTTTTGGATTATATGATGTTAGTGTTACTTCTTTTCTGAGTTTTTGACTTGTTTTTGTTGATACCGTTGATGAAAATTACTCGTTTGATATTGGCTTGAGTTTTGTATACAAGGTGTTTGTTGAAATGCCACAACGAATTTACTTATGTTAACTTTCATTATATCTAGTTGTATACAAGGTGTTTGCTAAAATGCCACACCTTATATGAGTTTTTTTTACTAATAATTTTTATAAGGGAAATACTGCACATATATTCAATGATTTTTTAGATTATGTTGCTTTAGAAACTTCACACTATTTGTGATTTAGATGAAAGCTTTAAGTTTCTGTTAATCTTGAAATTTATTTATTTTTCTTAATCCTTATTTTTCTATGAAATAGTCTAAATTCACAAATAATCCTTATTTATTTATTAAATTTTAAAACATAAATATATAGATCCGACAACTTTTTTGAAATAAAGTTTGTTTGGCGAGTTACACAACATTTAATGAATTCACGTGTCTTCATGAATGTGGATATAGTTTTAGAATGTATAGATCATTCATACAGCTTTATGTTTGTATATGTATAATGATGTTTGATGTTGCAACATTACATTGTATCAAAATCTATATTTTGAGGGACTATATCTTTCGTCTTCTTCAATTGCAAGTGCCATGATCAATCTTATTCCCGGAGTTACATTTTTAATAGCAGCCTTTGTAGGGTAATTAATAACTAACTTAACTTATATTTGTTAGTCAATCAAAATTCAAACCAATAATAATATGTTTCTTTGAATATTTTACAGAATGGAAAAAGTAAATATTAGAAGTTTGAGAACTATAGCCAAAATTGTGGGGACTTTGATATGTATTTGTGGAGCTTTGTCTATAGTATTGTTGAAGGGTCCAAAACTATTAAATGCAACGATCATACCTTTAAAATCAATCATGGCTGGAAGTGATACCGATAAGAATTGGTTGCTAGGATGTGTTTTTCTTTTGGCAAGTAGTGTTGCCTGGTCATTTTGGCTAATTTTGCAGGTACTTAATAATTAATACTTATGATATAACTATTATTCTATAAACATATAACATTTCACCCTTATATATTTTTCAGGTTCCAGTTTACAAAAGTCATCCTAATTATTTATCATTGTCAGCTTGGATGTGTTTCATTTCAACATTACAATCAGCCGTAGTGACAGTATTCTTGGAGCCAGACCTTAATGCATGGAAGATTAATTCTCTACTTCAATTTGGTTCCACTTTATATGCGGTAATTTTTCATGATGATACACACCAATATTTATACATCATAATCCTAGATAATTTGTAATAAATATATTTTGTAGGGAATTATGGGATCAGCGGTTATGTTTTGTCTTCAAGCATGGTGCATAACACAGAGAGGACCTCTTTTCTCTGCATTGTTTAGCCCTCTTGTGACAGTGATTGTGACTGTATTGGCTGCTTTGGTACTTCATGAGGAAATATATATTGGAAGGTAATGATAATGAAGATTAATTCTATAAATACATATTTAATTATTAATCTGATTAACAGAAACTTCAAATAATGATAAGAACTGAAAATTTCATAGAAATCTAGTACTTAATGATCTACATGGGCCTGTTCAAGTGTATTGTTACTTATCTATTATTGTTTTTGCTTGTGCTGTTGTTAAGATGAATCATGTTCTATTGAATTAAGCTTGGAAGACATTCAATTGAATAATGATACAAAGCTTGAAGAAAACCGTGTATTTGTGGCTGATAGTGAACTCCATGCAGTCTCATACAGAATTCAATAGTCAAGTAAAGATTGTTAAGTTTATTTCTTCCTAATGTGACATCTGATATTGTATCTATTTGTAAAGTTATCAGATTTGTAATTATATGTGAATTGATTGTATATGTGATTTTGTTCTGAGGATCGGACTGTGTTGTAATATATATAAGCAGGTTTATGTGTATAATATTTCAAAGTGATGAATTATAATGTATACTTTAGTTATTGTGTATAATATTGCAAATTGATGAATACACAAAAATAAGGACAAAATAATTGTTATATATAAGGCCAAACTGTTGAACTAAAGACCTGAATTATAAGCAGGGAATGTATTTGTTATAAGCAGGTTTATTGAAAAATATATAAAAAATGTGATTATTTAAAAAAAAAAAATTCAAAATCGTGAAGAATAGACAACACTTTTAAAAAAAGCGCTGCTAAAGGGGCAAAAAGAGGCATAAAAAAGCGCTGCTATAGGTTGGAAAATGAGGGTCTAAGAAAGCGCTTTAAAAAAGCGCTGCTAAAGGGGGGGTCTAAGACAGCGCTTTTAAAAAGCGCTGCTAAAGGGGGGAGATGAAGGGGGATTAGGCAGCGGTTATGAAAGCGCTGCTATAGGGTGAAAAAAGCGCTGCTAAAGGCCAAAAAAAAAAGCGCTGCTAAAGGCAAAAAAAAAACGTTGTCTTTACCTTTAGTAGCGCCACTTTAGGCAGCACTTTTAAGCGCTGCTAAAGGCAAAAAAAAGCGCTGCTAAAGGTCTTTTTTGGCATAGTGTCTCCATGACGTGTTCCATGTATCTCAGTTGAGGAAATACATTGCGGATTCGTCTCATGTAGTCCAAGTAGATGATGTGCATGTGAGAGATAACCTGACTGTGGAGACATCACCTATGCGGATAGAGGATCGGGAGTTGAAGCAACTTCGAGGCAAAGAGATTGCTTTGGTGAAGGTCGCTTGGGGAGGACCGGCCGGTGAAAATGTGACTTGTGAACTTGAGAGTAAGATGATGGAGTCCTATCCCGAGTTGTTTGAATCAGGTAACATTTTCAAGGACAAAAATTCTTAAAGTGGGGGAGGGTTGTAACAGCCCAAATTTTCAATAATTAATTATTTACATTAATTAATTGATTTATTTGGATGATTTTAATTATTGGAATTATTGGTAGATATTTGAGAGGAGAATATATGGAAGGAAATAGAATGGAAAGAATATAAAGAAATGTGGAAAGAAAAGGAAAAGGTAGAGACATAAGAGAAAGAGGAGAGAAAGAAAGGAGAATAGAGAAGGAAGAAAGGGAAAAGCTTGGAATCATCAAGAACAACTCCTAGCTTTCGATTTAATCAAGGTAAGGGTGTGGAATATCATTATATTGTCAATGTATATGATTATGTATGATTGGTTTGGATTGTTTGGATGTTTTTCTACATTTCCCCATTTTAGGGCAGAAAGAGGTTTAATCGGTAGAAATCGAGTTTTGAACGGTTAAAATCCGAAATAAGTGGCGTAGTTTAATCGGGTAATGTTGGGCTAAGACTATTGGAATTGATTGGAATTAAATCGGTTGATTTTGTGATGATTTGGTGATTTTAGACTGTTTAGGGGTATAGAAGGGGGTGTTACATAAGCTCCCATATTTCAATAGGAATAGCTTTTTCAGTTCCATAGGTAATTCAAAAGGGTGTTTCTACCATCCTCGAATAGGATGTGGTATGATATGCACAAATGACAAGTGTGAGTTTATATTCCCAATTTCCCTTAGCCGCTTCTAGTCTTCGCTTCAGTCCTCTAAAAAAATTTGGTTTGCTATTTTTGGCCTACCTATTCGTCTAAGTATGTTCCCTTGAGGTGAAGTGTTTCTTGAACTTTAAATTCTCCAGAAGTTGCTTGAGTTTTTAACCATACACTATGTCTCATTATTCGTTACAATGGATTGAGGAATTCCATATATGACCAAGATGTTCCTTTTGAAGATTTTTCGGATGCTGGTAGCAATAATATTCATTAAAGCCTCTTCTTTGACCCAATTTGTGAAGCAATCAAATGGAACAATTAGAAATTGAAGATAACCTTGTGGTAGGGGAAAAACTCTAAGAATATTTATACCTCATTACAAAAAAGGCCAAGGTAATATGAAGACATGTAACTCGAATGGAGGGGCGATGTGAATGTCTTCGTGCTTGGAGCACAAGTCGTATTTCTCCATGTAATCCTTGGCATCGTGGACCATAGACAACTAATTATATCCATCTTTAAGAGATTTCTTAACCAACGCTCGAGCACCGAGATGTTGACCAGCTATCCATTTGTGTGCTTTAGCTAAAGTGTATGCAACCTCATCCCCTTCCAGGAACTTCAAGAAGGATGGAAAATCCTCTTCTATATAAGCTCCTATTCTATCATAGAATAAGAACTGACCCTTCTTTATAATATGGTGACTTTAACTATGTTGAAGAGGAATGTTCCCTGCTCAAAAAACTTTATAATGGTTTATATCCAAGAAGGTCGTGAGATGTCTTTTATGGGCATCAATATTATATATGGAACTTCAATGCTTGGACCCCATAACATATCCTGAATTCACTCCATAAGACTTGGTGCTAGCAATTTTACAAAGGACAAACACTCTAGTGCTTTGTTCCCTTGGGACGTACACAATTTCAAAGGAATTAAAATCTTTCATATTTTCCATAGTCAAGGTGACATATCGTTTTAATAATAGATCTTTAGTCTGAGCTTCCCTTTTGACTTATGACACCATGAGTTAGGAATCTATCCATAGGTTGATGACCTTTACCCCCATTTTGGCGTTCAATGCGAGGCTGGGGATAGAAGCTTCATACTTGGCTTGATTATTTATGGTGGGGAAATCAAATACTAAGGATAACTCAATCACCAACCCAACTTTGTTCTCCAAAATGAGACCATTATCGTTTCCCCCAACTGTTAGATGAACCACTTGTGAAAACAACCCAGATGTAGGCTGGCTCTGATATACCTGGAGTCATTTCTATAGTGAAATTTGCAAACAACTGATATTTTAAAGCTTTTGTTTCTTTAAAGGAGATGGCAATTTTGAAAAATTCATTTGACCACTTCGTCATTCGTCCCGCCAGATTTGGATGGTAGAGGATTTTCTTTAAGGGTAGATCTATGACATGTGGTAGAAAATATCATTACAGCTTCCTGGACGCCGTCACCAATGTAATTTCCGTTTTTTTTTCTATCTTTTGATATAACACTTCTATTCTAGCAAGAGCCTTAAAAATGAAGCAAACTGAGCTCTGGATCAAATTTGGTTCTCGCGCGAGGACAACACTAATTGTTTCATCCAATATAGACAAATAAAGAAATACAATCTCCCTAGTGTAAGGCCAGGACAATACTGGTGGGGTTGATAGGTTCATCTTCAAGGATATAAATGCTTGCATGTGTTTTGCGGCCCATTCAAATCATGCTTCCTTTTGCAACATTTTGTAGAATGGTAGGGCGTGTTAAGTTAAATTTGAGATAAACCTATCGAGAGACATTAGCATTCCATTAAGTCTAATCCTCATTCTTTGTGGTTAGTACCACCATTTGGATAACCATTTTTCACTTATCTAGGTTCGCCTCTATGCCTCTCTTCGTCAAATAAAAACCCATAAATTTGTTGGCCCTGACTCCAAAGGTACACTTATTTGGATTAAGCCTTATATTATACTATTAGACTCTTTGTAATACACAAAAGAGATATGCTCGCCAAATAGTTCTTCTTCGCCCGACATAACGGTCATATCGTCCACGCACACGTCTAATGTTTCATCATTCTCTAGTATGTTACCCATACATTTTTTAGGCCAAAAGGCATCCAATTTTACTAGTAGTTTGCTTGCTTGGTCATGAAAATTATTTTCTCTCTATCTAGCTCATACATGGGAATTTGGTCGTAACAGGAATACGCGTCCATGAAGGACAGAAGCTTACATCCAGCTGAATTATACACTAACTAGTCTATATTTGGAAATGGGTATGAGCCTTCGATACATGATCGATTGAGATCCGTGTAATTGATGCACATCCTTAATTTTCTTGAAGCTTTGTTTACTAACATTATATTAGAGAGCCATTCTGTATATTTAACTTCAAAGATAAAGTTGGCATTGAGTAATCTCTAGACTATCTTCACGGTTGCTTCAGCCTTTTCGAGTGATTATCTTATCCTACATTGGGATACATATGAAGCACTTGATTCAATATTTAATTGATGGTATGTTAAACTTAGGCATATGTCTAGCATCTCGTGGAGAGAAATTGCGTATAGGGTGGCATTGGTATTTAGGAATTCAATGAGCCTTTTCTTTACCATGGTTGATAAACTAGTGCTCACACAAATTGATTGCGACAAATCATCATCAAATTGAAAGACCTGAAACTTTCTGTCTGTAATCAACTTTAATGTCTTCATCTTACTCCCAGTTGACATTCTTAGTTCGTCGTCTTGTAGAGCTTTGTCTTGCCGTACATTGAGATCGACTATGCTGGTTACTTCACCAACTTTCTTCCTCCTTTCCTCAGTAATGAGAGTGGATTCCAGGAGCTCTTTATTTTTGCCTCGTATATAAGACGAGCTCCAAACAGATCGACTTTAGCAAGGATTGGTTGGTTCGTATAGTTATGTTATTTCTTCTTCAAATGGACCAAAGAGTCTACAATGTCTATCATTTTTAGGAATGATCTCCCAAGGATGCCATTGTAGATACTTCGCAAGGGACTACGAGAAAAAGAATGTTCACAGTTCTAATGTTATTCCTCTCACTGAAGAAGATAAGTAGATCTACGACTCCACATGGTAGAATTGAGAAGTCATTGAATTTTATGAGACTTCTACCTTCACATGGATTCAGATCTCGCATGCGTAGTCCTAACTTCCTGAAGATTGCGAGATACATTAGGTAGCATAAGCTTTTGTCATCAACGAAGATCTTTGATACTGAATGATTGGCTATGGTGGTGGTTACAACCACTGGAAGTGTTACGTTAGGAGTTTTTTTTCATCTTCTCGTGATTTTAAAACCCTAGCATCGGTCTATCCTTCTGTCGCCTCTTGATCTGAATGTTGCTATATCATTGAGACTTTCTCTCATTAGGAAGGTTATAGCCAACAAAATTGACAATGAAGATCAGAGATGATCCAAAGTCGAAAGAATCTAAGGTTCTTTAGGAAGCAGGATCAAGAATTGTTTTCTTTATCTTTGCGTGACTGTTACAACAATCATGACTTGAATCTGATGGATCTTATTGTGGAAATTCGCAAGAATCATGAGTCAATGTAGTGAACTTTAACTTTCGTTGTGGTGGAAGAGAGTTGAGCTACAAAATTAACACTCAAACGTCTAGGTTAGTGAATGAATAATGAATAATGTGAGAATGTAAATGAATTTTTTATATTTAAAAATTGGTTGGGGTGTTCAAAATCTAAACTAAATGTGAATCTTCACTTTGGCTCGCACATTATAATTTATATAAAAAAAAGTGTTTCAAGTATAGACCTATGCAAACTATAAAATATTATTAACTAAAATGATTTTTCAGCATGTTTAAATAAAAAAAATGTTTAAAATCATACATATACACTAATTCCAACAAAATTTAATACCATTGATGGACAGATCATTCCACATAAAATTTGATGCACATCAAAATATATATGTAATTTCTACAACTAAATTTAATACAATTATATCATGGTTTTCAAAACTTATTTTTGATGAGTTAAATTTATATTTGAATATATTTAACATTTTTTAACTAAAAAAACTACAATACACATGGGCATATGATTCGAAGTTTATCACATTATTTTATTGCAAAGAAACATTTTATTGAATTATAGAGTAGTGCTAGTAGGATCACTACTTGAAGTTTGTAGATTTCAAACATACAC
Source organism: Lathyrus sativus (assembly GCA_963859935.3). Taxonomy (NCBI): domain Eukaryota; kingdom Viridiplantae; phylum Streptophyta; class Magnoliopsida; order Fabales; family Fabaceae; genus Lathyrus; species Lathyrus sativus. Next base: position 467,904,480 of record OZ012736.1, on the reverse strand, counting down.
GATCCTTTTGAATCTAATGCCCTCCCTACTATTTTCATAATCTTCTCGTGAATAATTCTCATAGAAGGACATGTTCTAAGAATTGAATAAATAAAGTTAGAATATGATAAACAAAGATAAGAAAATGAAGATGTGAAAAAATTGGACACTAAATGGACACTCATAGGGTCGTAAAGAGGACAACACAAGAGAAGGCCCCATGACTAAGACTAGGGCAGTGCCAACTAAGATAAGGCCCAAATGCTTCAAGATTATGAATACCGACAACCAAATGAGATTTTTTCACAACAAAACTTGCATTCAAGTTATCTATGTGTGAAGTTGTTCACCATAACTTATTTGGTATGTAATTTTTGTTAAGCAATAACTCACATTTAAGTAATTCAATATAAAGTATATATATTTTTGTTTTTAAAATTCTAATTTTTTATTTTTGAAATATTTTTATTACAATGTTACAAATACGAATATCTCTTTATTATGGAGTATAAATCAATCATGTTAGATGTCACATATGGATTTTCAACTACACAGAAATTTGATATACGAGAAGCTGTAATATGTGGGCTAAAGAGGTTGGAATCATACATAAAATCATTGTCGTTATTACTCGATCAAATACAAAGACAAGAAAGAAGGGGAGACATAAGAGAAATGGACAATCATATTAAGTTAGCCTTTTTTTTCCTATGATGCCTTCACACTCACATATATCATTTATTTGTTGCGTTGGTTTAAATATTTATTGCTATTAAAAAAATTACTTTTGTTAAAAATAATAATTTTGCCTTTAATTTTTTCTTAGGTAAAAGTGAAGTAAGAGTTTCTGATGCCTGAAATCACATTGGATTAGAAGAAATTTTGTGCTCCGAAAATAATGTTTTGGATGTTATAATTTTTTAAACGGCTACAACATTGACAACAACGTATACTTATATTTTCAAACATTGTTATCTTAGAATAAATATTATTCATGTTAATTTTTTTAAAAATGATTTTCCCATTTTATTATATTAGATGTTGATCTTGATGGCTGATCAAAACTTGAAGTGGGTCATATGCTTTGTCGGTGTTGCTGAGTTGCAAGGATGAGGAGGGGGTGTACTTGCAAGGCACTCCGATGTTAAAGTAAGAATCGGGCGAAGAGAAGGTAAGTATAGAAATTGTATGTCTTTGGATAATTTGAAATGATTTAGAATACTTGACCCTCTCAAGTGAGAGGATTTTTATAATGCCTCCAGTGCTTGGCCATTGGTCCTCATTTTCGGGGCGAGATAACCGCTCCCCAAAGAATAGGTAATTGCCAGAAAATAGTCGTTGGGATGGGTAGAGATGCTCGAAACTAGCCGTTGCCACAAGCAAGGGCGCAGTCGCGGGCACGAGCGTCGTGACTGCTTCTGGATGGTGAAACTGTGCGTGACAGAAAGGAATGTGACGAGGGGCAACTGATCCTAGAGGTCAGCTGACCAGCTTTCCTCGGCAGAGGGGCAGAGGAGAGAAAACTTCATTTTTCTCTTAGCTGGCAAGACTAAGGCTATTGGGCCGTTCTAGGAACAGATGTTATCAATGATTATTGGCAATCTGGAACATGTGGTCTAGGATTTAAACCCAATGGCTAGGCATGGTCCAATCCACTTATGCTCCTAGAACAACCCAATAGCCTTAGCCTTGCCAGTTAAGGGAAAAATGAAGCTTCCTCTCCTCCATCCCTCTGCCGAGGAAAGCTGGCCAGCTGACCTCCAGGATCAGCTACCCCTCGTCACATTCCTGCCTGTCACGTACGATTTCACCATCCAGAAACAGTCACAACGCCCATGTCCGCGACCACACTCTTGCCCGTGACAATAACTAGTTTCGAGCATCTCTGCCCGTTCCAACGGTTAGTTTCTTGCAGTTACCTATTCTTTGGGGAGCGGTTATCTCTCCCCGAAAATAAGGATCAATGGCCAAACGCTGAGGGCATTATAAAAACCCCCTCACTTAATAGAGTCAGGTATTCTAAGTCATTCCAAATTACCCTAAGACATACACTTTCTGTACTTACCTTCTCTTCGCCCGATTCTTACTTTAGTATTAGAGTGCCTTGTAGGTACACCCCCTCCTCATCCTTGCAACTCAGCATCACCGACAAAGCCGATGGCCCACTTTAGGTTCTGATCAGCCATCGAGATAAAAACTGTATCTCTATTATTATTGTATTCACAATCTTCAAAACTTTTGATATGAATATAGAAAGAAGGATTTACGAATCCTAGTGGTAGTTTTAGAGAGACAATATAAATTCTTAAGAGTGTGTTCTTGGAATTTGAGAAACCTTTGAAGATATCTAAAGGGGGGTTCGAAAACACTTATAAGCACCTTAGATTTGAGTGATACATATAGAGAGAGTAAGGGAAATTGAAAAATACTTTGGTAGAAAATAAGATTTGTTCGTGGAAACTTGAGTGACTGTTTTCTTATAACTCGTTTGTAATCTTTTGCAATAACTCTTAGAAGTATAGTGAAATGGAGACTTGCTTTCTCCTTAGAGTAAATTGTTTGATTGAACTTAATAAATAAGTTATTGTGTTTTTTGTCTTTTATCTTCTTTAACTAAGTTAAATTGATATCTTATTGCAGTTATTTTTACTGAATGTCTTGTTATTGTTCTTTATTCCCACACATCAAATTTCATAGTTTAATTGAATCTTTCAATTTCACATCAAAAACAAATAAACAAATATCAAAATTAAAATAACCTATATTTTTAAGAACCAAAATCAAACAAATAAAATTACAAATGTTAAAAATAAAAAGAAGTATATTTGAAATCAATTACATATTTAAATCTTAACAAAAATTTCATAAAAATTTAAGCTATTTTAGGACTTTCACTTTAATATCTTAAATTGTTTACGTTCAATTTTAATTTCTTAAGTTGTAAAGGTTAAATACGTTTTTCATTTTCGTTCTAAATTTTTGTTTATGTTTCTAAAAGTTTATCATTAAATAAACTTTTTCACTCCTCTTCTTATATAATTTTAGATTTATCTCCATTTAACATATGAAAATAACAGAGTTGGTTCATATATTTTGAGGCCTGAGATAAAATTTTAAATTAAATAATTTAATATAATATAATTATTTTTATTTTAGATTAATATATTTTAATTTTGGATTTTATAAAGTGTAAAAGTTATTAAATTATATATTTTTTTTACAATTGATAATAAAATCAACATGTCTAAACGCACTTCTTATCATTTAAAAATATCATAATTGAAAAAACATTATCAAAATTCTTTTAAAAAACTTAAAATTTAAGTATTCTTTTATGCATGAGAATTTAAAATTGCAAAGGATCCAAAAATATTGATTATATTTAAATAATAACAAAGTAATATAATATGACACATAATTTTCTACATTTAAACCATTATAAACTTATACAAAGCATTCGAAAATTTAAAACAATAATTAATATGTGCTATTATATAATTGATATAAAAATTATTTTACAAATTTTATTTTTAAAATTAAATATTTTAAATTATATAAGATTAGAAAAAAAAAAGGCTATTGATGATAGTTTTGGTGACCTAACCTAAACCGACCCTCGAAAATAATATCATATTCTTTGAACCTTTGAATAAAAAATATTGAGTTTCTATGCATGCATTTTATATGAATATTGTGGAAACCGCCTCGCAAATGGAAGAAAAAAAATTACTGAATGCAAAATTTTAAGTCGAATTATTTTGCATTTTGTTAAAAGTATTTCATATTTTTTATAAAAATATTCGAACATTTACATAAAAATACATCAACATACATCCTTGTTTTTTAAATTATGAATTTTCAATATATACTACAACGTGAATCATTTTGCGGAAGTCAAAATGTCTTAAAAAATGCGAGAAAAATATCATATATATATATATATATATATATATATATATATATATATATATATATATATATATATATATATATATATATATATATATATATATATATATATATATATATATATATATATATATATATATATATATATATATATATATATATATATATATATATATATATATATATATATATTTTTCAATCTTTACAAATTTCATGCATGTTAATGATAAATACTGAAAAAATTTAACGAAAATGAAATAAATTATTTTTTAACTTTTCTATTTAAAAATTTAAAGAACTTACTAGTATTTTCATACAATTTTAGATAAAAAGATTCCCTTTTGTTGTGTCATTTGGGCCTTATGATATTTTCTTGGCCTTTATCTCTTCCATGATTCTTCATGCCATCCTCCATTTTTGACTTGTCACCTCTATATTTCGTAATAATGATAATTTTACTATTTACATTATTTAACTTCCAAATTTTTATATTATGTAATAAGTTTTTCTCTGAAAATTTGGTACGAAAATATTTGTCAGACAATGTTTTTATACTTTCTTTATCGGACATTTAAAAGTCAAGCATCACGTTTTATCAGATTTTGGGCAAAAATATAAAAATCTCTTAAATTTTATTAGAATTTTTTGCAAAAATTCGAAATCTGTTTAAGTTTTATCTGTTTTTTAGGAAAAAATCAGAAACATTTTTGAATCATTTTCGAATTATTAGTAAAAGTCTGGATACGTTTTGAAGTTTTATCAATCTTTTAAGAAAAATCTGGAATTCGCAAGATTCTATCGTTATTATTACCGGAGCCTTCAAAATATCCGATAAATTTTGTTATATACTTTTAAAAAAAAAATATAGTATATCGGTTTTTTTGTTGTTGCATAAATCTAAAAATCTGGTGGTTCGATATGCTTCAATTGTGCGGTTCTTATCCTAATGCTTCCCTTGTGGATTTTACTCAAATTTTCACCACTTAAGTGGTATGTTTTTCATAAATGGTTCATTTTTATTTATGATATCTTTGACATTGATAATTTATTTTCTATATGTTGTAAATGTCAGATTTCTCTCTCGGACTGACGTTTTAGAATGAGCACATTCTGTTGATATACTACATGGTATTATTGTTGTTACTATTTATTCCGATATCGCAAATGGGATTAGAGGGAGGAAAGATAAATTGGTTATGGTACACTGAAGAAGAAAGCGGGACATAATTGGATTTTGAAGAAGAGTATGAAGAACTGAAGACTATTTCGGTACACAGGATATTGTAGGCCAGAGGCTGATGAAAAACAAAGTGCAGGAACTAACACATCCATCCACAACTTTCATGTATCTTCCACCAGTGAAGTACAAGCCAAAGAAGGAAAATAAGAATAGTAAAAAGGGTAAAAAAGAGTGATGTGTATTGTGATCCTTCATAGTGGAGTATGTTACGGACTCGTAGGGAAGTCAAAGTACAAAGAGATCATGTACAAAACTAACTGAAAGTCAACCGTGTAACGAGTCTTCAAAACTAAACTATTTGTCTCAATTTCCTATTTTCTTGCACAAGTACTTTGAATACATTGTTGATGTGAAATACGGTAGAAATTGTGATTTTTGTGCTATTGCAACTTTACTTGGATGGGTGAAGAGTCTTGGCCTTTAATTCAGGCGTAGTTAGATACTGAAGTTTATTAACACCATCAATTGTATTCAAATTTATTTTATGACACGGTACCGAAAGTTATGAGTGTGTTGCGTATAGCTAGCTTAGGTGTGCAGGGTCGTGAGAAGTGGATCGCAATTCGTGATATGGATTACCCTATTGCTTCTAGATACAATGTTATATTGGTCTCTTTGTCGAGAAAACTTAACATCACATTCTTCTCATTAGTGATAACTCCTTGCATAGTTTCAAGTAGACATAAAATAATTGCAGTTGGTTTTATTAAAACAATCATTGGGTTCAGGTGAAGTTGAAACCTAATTGTTCTTTGTCTTCTGTCACAGACCGATGGAGACAAAATTATTGTGAAGTTGAAAGAGTATGAGAATCAGCATATGTGAGATGTATTAGACAATGGGAAGAAGAAGTTTATATATATATATATATATATATATATATATATATATATATATATATATATATATATATATATATATATATATATATATATATATATATATATATATATATATATATATATATATATATATATATATATATATATATATATATATATATATATATATATATATATATATATATATATATATATATATATATATATATATATATATATATATATATATATATATATATATATATATATATATATATATATATATATATATATATATATATATATATATATATATATATATATATATATATATATATATATATATATATATATATATATGGAGCATATCAAATGAGAGTGATTTTAAATGAGAGATGAGAGAAACAAATAACAACTATTAGATCAAATTAACAAGAGAGATAAAATGTAAGTTAATAAGAGAGAGAAATTAATAGTCACATTAATGAATAAGTTTAATCATGATCTAGTGATTGTTGTTTGTTCCTCTCATCTCTCATTTAAAATCACTCTCATTTGATATGCTCCCTATATATAGTTGTGAATTGATGTCATCAAGAACAAACCAAAATATGATAAAAAGATTGAGTTTCTTGAACAAACATAAGAAACCCTATTAGGTTTTATAAAAAGAGAGAAGAAGGAAGAAGAAGAATATAAATTGGTTAAATCTAATTTTCTATTCACTTTCTTAATAAGGGTTCAAAGATTACAAGTGAATACCAATAATTAACCTTTATCAACAACCTGAGAGAATTAGTCTATTCATAGAATACTAAGCAAACTTAGGATACAAGCTAACATAACAATTTGGCTTACAAGCAATGCTCAATTCGACATGCTAACTTAAATTACAAGTTAACATATTTCGACAGCATGCTTGAACAGACTTCGACTACAATATGTACAAGTCCTGTCGAACCATGAAGCTACCCTTGTCGACACTAGAGTTCAATCCAAATACCATAAATCTCCACCTTGGAAAAAACCATACACTAACAAAGGAACAAACTAGCTTTCATCATCCATGGCTTTCAGCCATTCAGTCTTGCTTGGACTCCTCATAACTTCCTTATAGTCTCTAGGTTCTTCGTCCAGAATCCCACTTATAGAGATTAAGGCATAAACTATAAGATCTACATAACCAAGTCTCTGAGGTGGCTTAATGACTCTTCTCGGTGTGTCTCTTGCCAGCAGGTAGTCATTATCAGTCTCCTCATCTTCATCAACAACTTGAGATTCTTCTTTGACTTCATCTTGGTTATGCAATTCAACATCACTATGCTTCACCTCAACATGAATCTCTTCCTATTCTAGCTCTTCTTCCGAGATCTTTAAACTTCGACCAATGTCATCAGTTTTCTTAAAAGACATCCCAGATTTATTGAAAACTACATATCGATCTGTGATACACCTTTTGTCACCTGGATCTAGGCACCACAACCTATAAGCTTTGACTCCTTCAAGGTATCCAAGGAACATACATCTCAGAGCTCTAGGTTCGATCTTATCTTACCTAATATGAGCATATGTTAAAAAATTAAATACTCTAAGTCTATCGAGACTAGGTGAATGTCCCAACCAAACTTCTTCAGGTGTCTTCATTCCCAAGGTTGTCGAGGGACACTTATTTATCAAGTATGCTACAGTCATAACAACTTTTGCCCAAAATACCTTCTCCAATCCTGCACTTAACAACATGCACCTCATCCTTTCTAGAATGGTTTGATTAAACCTTTCAGTCAAACCATTTTGTTGGGGAGTCCCTGTAGTAGTTATGTGCCTTGCAATACTATACGCAACAAAATAGTTGTTAAAAGCCTCATTGCAAAATTCAAGACAATTATCAGTCTTCAACCTCTTGACCTTCCTCCTGGTTTTCGACTAGGTCTTCCAACTTTTGAAATTTTCAAAAGTTTTATCCACAGTCTTCTGGATGAGTACCCATAAATTTTTGGAGTAATCATCAATTATGGATAGAAAATAAGTTGCACCTGAGTGTGAATGATTCCTTGCAGATCCCCAAAGATCGCATGAATGTAATCAATGGATCCATGTGTTCTTTATTTACCTTTGTTAAACTCAATTCTACAGGATTTACCAAATACACAAGGTTCACAAAACTCTAATTTTTCGACCTTATCACCAACCATCAGATTTTGTTTCGACAATTCAACCAGACCTATTTCACTAACATGGCCAAGCCTCTTGTGCCATAGCTTAGTCTTCGACACAGGTTTCATGGATGCCACGTCTGCTGAACCACTTACAACCTTATCCTCAAGGATATACAAGCCTTGTTTCTTCACGTCTCTCAAGAATTTCTTCGACCCCTTCATTACCCTTATGATGCTTTGCTCTCCTTCGAAAACATATATTTTCTTGTCGAATTCACTAAGAGAAATCAAATTCCTCTTAAGATCAGGTACATACCTGACATCAACCAATAGCCATATTGACTCATCATGATGCTTGAATCTCACACCTGCAACTTTTCAAGCTTTGTTATTTCCCAGCAGCATTAATCCACCATCTTGATCACACAATTCCTTAAACACGTATTTTTTTGGAGTCATGTGCCAAGTACACCCTAAATCCATAATCCACTCATTGCTAGAGTCACTTCTTGAAGCCACCAAAACATCAGATGATTCGTAACCATCTTGCACAATGGCTGCATTTCCATTATCCTTTCCACCATGATAGTTCAGTCAATCAGGGCATACTTTTCTTGTATGAACCTCCTTCTTACAATGATAACACTTAATATTATGAGCATTACCACCATAAGAATTCTGTAGAACTTTACCATTCTTCTTCTCAAACCTACCATCTTTCTTCAAGAATTTCCTCTTAACGGACAAACCTTCACCAACATAAAATAGTTTGTGCTCCTTTCGTTCATTCAAATCCTTAGAGTACAAGGCAGATTGAATATCTTCAAAAGTCAACTACTCTCTTCCATACAAGAGAGTTTCTTTGAAGTGAGCATGAGACTTAGGCAAAGAACACAACAACAACATCGCTTGATCTTCATCATCAATCTTGACCTAGATATTCTCTAGATTAAAAATCAAATTGTTGAACATATTCAGCTGCTCAACCAAGGTTTTTTCTTCACTTATCTTGAACGAATATAAAGCTTGCTTCAAGTAGATACGATTAACCAACGATTTCTTTATATACAAACCTTCAAGTTTTTTCCATACACCAGTTATAGTTTTCTCCTTTAAAACCAGCCAAAGAACCTTATCACATAGGCTCAACATAATGGAATTATGGGATTTTTTAACCATCGGTGTCTTCTCCTTCTTCAATAGGGCAACATCTTGTAGCACCCAAAAATTTTCCTATCCATTTTTCTTATATCTTGGCTTATGTTTCATATCATTTTGCATTGACATTTATGCATAGCATTGATCTTAGACAGGGGATCAAGGTATCTTATTCAATACACAAGAAGAGAACTTCATCTTCAAAGCTCCAAACAAGGATACATCTTCAATTTTGTGGCAATTTCAAGGTACAAGGTCTTCATCATCATCAAAGCATGTCTCACAACTTTTGGAAGTAAGAATTCAAGCATTGGTCCCCTCCTCCTATCTTGTGGGCAATTAAATTATGGTTTTTGGTGCAAGAGGTATATATACTTAGTTCCTTGGGTGAAACTTGATTCTAAAGATCAATACACATTTTCAGAGTCCTTTAGAGGGAGTACATGACTACACAAAGCATTTTCAAGAGTTTCAATAAGTGGATAAGATGTTAGGGTTTTCATCTGGTCAACAAAAGTCAACTGTGGACTTGAAAAGGTTCAAGGCTTGACCCTTGATCATTTAAGCCATGAGAGGTCATCCTAAGTCATCACAAGTATCATATTGAAGCTAGGTCAAGAAGTTTCTAAATTAGGGTTTTAGAGGATTCTAAGTGTAAAATCCCCTCTTTTGGTATCTAACTTCAATGACAAGTTTCCTCATGATGCAAGTCCTATCTCATTTTCCATCAAACATGAGACTTGTACCTTATCATTCAAGATTTCTTTTGAGTACAATAACTTCTACATTAGATTTATACATCTCAAATTATGATGCTCACAAATTGGTTTTACAAAATGGAGAGGATTTAGAGGCATTCAAGGGTAACTTACTTCTAAGGAAATTTTCACATAGATGCATGTTTTTTTCTCATTTTCTATCAAACAGAAGAATTGTTCTTCATTGTCTAAGATTTCCAAAAAGTTCAAGAACTAATCATTCCCATGTGTAAAACTCAAGTTATGATCCTCTTAAGTCAAGATCATTTTGGATGACCTAGTTTTAGGTCATTCACTTCAAGGTCAAAATCCATGAACTTCAAGACCTCAAATCAAGATTCTTGCAACATGAAACTTGTGTATCAAGATATTGCCTATGCCATGGCCTCAAATTCCATGAACTTTGCTGATTGTTAAGGCAAGATAAGGCATGATGAACATGAAAACATGAACATTTGACCTAATTGGATACTCTTGCTTTTCAAGCCAAATTTTGGGTTGGTATTTGCTTTTCATTTGTACCATATCATCATCATCTCATGACAAGATCAATCCTTACCTAAAATGGACAAACATAAATGCATATTTTCAAGCATTTTTCAAGTTTTACACTTAATGAGGAAATAATCCAAAACAACACACAAACTTATTTAATTTCCTTCCAATCACCCAAATTCATTTTCTCACCCTCATTTGTACTCAATACTGACCCAAGGTAATGTGCCAACCATCCTAAACCTGTGTACACTCCTTTTTGATTTTTTTGGCAATTTTGTAAAATAAGGCATTCACACATCGTGGGCCTTCAAAAACACCCCTACACCATCATATATAAAGAATACACTAACCCTAATGCAAGAGGGGATTGAATTGGCTGTAGAACAAGCTTGTAACACTCAAATTTCTCAAGTTTTTCTTTCTCTTCAAATTTCCCATTTCTGTACATTGAAGCTTTACATTGAAGCTCAAGCACCATTTGAAGGACCAACAGAGTTGCTCCGTTAGGTGACTTTTCACCATATGAAACTCTCATATTAGGCATAGAAATAGGTTCATATTTTGTTGCATCTAAAGCCCTACCTTGTGTAGGCAATATGTGAATGCTTGGTGTGTCTATTTATGCAATTTTCAATTTGTGTATCAAAATTTCGTGCTGAGTTTTCAACGTGTTAGAGGCACCTTTTTGGAAAAATATTGTCATATTTTTTATCCTCATGAAATTCCCTTCAAAAACATGTCCAAGGTTTCAATTTTTATTAATATTTTCAGATATCACCGGTGAGGCTCACAGGAGAAGACGACCGGAGCTAGGGCTCCGGTGTCTTAGGTGTTTACTGAGGTGTGTTACTGATGAGGCTTTGACCTGCTGGTGTGGCGTGTTGAAAAGTGAGGTGTTATGCCACCTCCTTTAATGATACGATGCGTTTCATTAGTCTGAGGGTTTGAAGTTGGTTCTAGATGGGCTTAGCACATTTGATATTGGCACCCCTTCTTTTTGGGCCCATATGCGTGCTATACTGGAAATCAGTTCATGTTGTTTTTGCTAGTTCACCCCCTTTGCTCTTTTTCTCTTTTTTATTTTATTTTTGTTCTATTTTCTTTTTGATTTTATTTTTAATAGTTAAAACCATTTTTAAAATACACAAAAATTTGTTTCTGATTGTTCAACATGTTGAGATAATTTTCATAATTTTTATTTTATTTTTCATTTAATTTTATTATTTTTAGTTGATTTATTTTGCAAAGAGGTTTTTCATGTTTACCCTTGAACTTTGGTTTGATGTTTGATGCTTTTTGATGACCTTCTTGAACCAAATTTCCTCTCCCACTTAGGCACATACATATAGGTTATTTGAGCATTGGTTTGATGTCTTGATGATCCTTTCTTGATTGTTTTTCATTTGACTTTGTTTGACCCTCGACATGTGCTCGATAAATTGTATGGTTTGCCTTGTTTGATACATTTGATGATGTTTCCATACAACCCATGTTGTGATCCTTTTCACATTGATTCTTAAGGGACTTAAATTGAGTTTGGGAATTTATTTGGATTTTATTTGGTCATGTATTTTTTTGGATGATGCATCAAAATTTTGTTGTTTTGACTTTGTGTTTGTGCATGTCTTGACCTAGATTTTAGGGTTTGCTTCTTGTATGATTCCATGAGTGTTTGATGAGTCTTGTATGCTCTTGTTGATATGTTTGAGGTTCTAATTTTCATGTATAAAGGTTCATTTCGTGACCACTTCATCTCATATGCTTTACATGCTTATGTGTTCCTTTTGTGGTTAACTTGTGGGGTTTTTGCTTGATTTCTGTGCTTCAATTTAAGTTTGATTCTTCTTGATTTTGTTTGTTGACTTGAATTTGAATATGATGAGTATCATATGAACTTGTTTCTGGTCTTGATGAGTTGATACTTAATCATTTCTGCCTTTTTTGGAATGTCACATTTCTTTGAGAGTGACTTTGGTGTGTGAGTTTATTTTTGAGATATGCTTTGAATTCAACTTTGATGTCTCTTTTATATGTTCATGATTGAGTATGTTAATTTCTAACCATGTTCATGTTGCTTCCCACACTTGATATCATGCCCTAATATCATGTCTTTTCCTTTAAGACCATGTCTTGCATGCTTATTTTGTATGACAATTGAGTTGTTTGTGAATGTGGTGCATGACTTGACTCTTTGTGCTTCTCCTTTGACCATTGACATGTATTGGATATAGTGTGATGCTGCCACTGCCCCACCTTATTTTTAATCTCATTTGACTTCATTTCACTTTGTTTTGTGTTTGATTTTGTTTCTTTTAAGATGCTTAAGTCATTTGGATGTGTGTGAGTATTTTGTTTTGCCATTGTGTTTGCTTTCCAATCTTTTGATTTGATTTAGCATGTGAATGTTTCTTTGATGTTTTGACATGATGTTGATGTGTGCATTTGTATGATTAATGCTTGCTTGTGTCTTGGCTTAATTCATTTTGATTTGAATTACTTTTTCTGCTCATCTTGGTGCAACTTCTCCTTCTTTATCTTTCATTATTCTTTCTTTTCTTTCTTGTCTTGAGAATTGTTTAAGTCTTGAGTTTTTGTTTCCATTTGTGATTGATTTGAATAGTGTTTACTTGTGTTTGCTCACATGATCCCTTAGGGTTCCTAGTCCCTCTGTTTAAGATGAGAGTAGGAGAGACATTAGGCTTTCAATCCTTTGCATGATCACAAGTAGGATAGTCCCCCTTTGACCTCAACTCTAGGTCTATCATATGTATGATAACATTAGGTAGATTTTCCTCCTAATCCAAACTTTAGGGCCACTTTGTATGATAACAGTTAGGGTTCGGTTTTCCATTAGTTTTCCTCTGTATCTTCTCTTCTTTCTCAAACAACTCTAAGACACTTAATAAAGAATGACGAACATTGTACGCTACGAGCCTTAAGTACATGGGAAATGATGAGTGAGGGGTTTCTCCTCACTTGTCTAGAGTGTTTAGTGTATGCCCCTTGGGCAATATGCGACACATTCGCTCTTATCTCATAGTCTTTAGTGCAACATGAGTCTCAAACTAACTCAATCCACTTAACTAAAACTAACAAACCAAATTCAAACCTTTTATCCTTCGGGATTGTTCTTCAAACTATTTTCAGAAAAGAGTAAGTTGTTTTACCCTTCTACCACAAACATGCATCGACCCTAACTGCTGGAATGAGAACTTAACGTCACTCATAAAAATCACTTAACTAACCAGTGGTCTAGTTTTCTCAAACTACGTTTGCTATAATTTCTCATACCAGATGAGGATACGTAGGTACAAGACAGTGATTTCTTGGCGAGCAACCTCCCCCCATCACCCGTCTCGAACTACGTTGACTCTGACTTTCCCATTGCACGAGGGAATACGTAGGCACAGGGCGACGATATCCTATCGAGTCTCCTTTTTTTCTTTTCCCACCCTAGTTTAGCAGTAGCTTTTAGATAACACACCCTTTGATTAGACAACAAGCGTGGATCCCGTAGAGTACAACGGACGTGACGGGTGCTAATACCTTCCCCTTACGTAACCGACTCCCGAACCCAATATTCGGTTGCGATGACCTTATTTTTTCTTTCCTTTAGGTTTTCTTCGATCGTTTCCTTTCCATCTCTTTGGGATAAATAACGTTTGGTGGTGACTCTTCTGTTTCTTTCTACCGGCCCTTTTTGCAGTGTGCGACACATCTACCTTCTTTGATCCTTTTCAACGCTGCTTGCAAACCATGTTGAGCAAGAAGGGCTTGCATATTCAAGCACCACAAACTGAAATCATTCATACCGGTGAATTTCTCAATCTCATACTTTATTGACAACATCTTATCCTCCATGCTCACCACACTAGTTTGATGTGAATTGATGTCGTCAAGAACAAACCAAAAATATAAGAACAAGATTGAGTTTCTTGAATAAACACAAGAAATCCTATTAGGTTTTACAAAAGGGGGAGAAGAAGGAAGAAGAATAATAGGAATTGGTTAAATCTGTTCTTTCTATTCATTTTCTCAATAAGGGTTCAAAGTTTACAAATGAATATCAACAATTAACCTCTCTCATCAACCCGAGAGAACTAGTCTATTTATAGACTTCTAAGCTAACTTAGGATACAAGCTAACTTAACAGTTGAACTTATAAGTAAGACCCAATTCGAGACACTAACTTAAATTACAAGTGAACATATTTCGACAGCATGTTTGAACAGACTTCAACTACTGCATGCACAACTATAGTCGAACCATGAAGCTATCCTTATCAACACTAGAGTTCGATCCAAATGCCATATATATATATATATATATATATATATATATATATATATATATATATATATATATATATATATATATATATATATATATATATATATATATATATATATATATATATATATATATATATATATATATATATATATATATATATATATATATATATATATATATATATATATATATATATATATATATATATATATATATATATATATATATATATATATATATATATATATATATATATATATATATATATATATCTGTGTGTGTGTGTACACACACACACACACACACACACACACACACACACACATATATATATATATATATATATATATATATATATATATATATATATATATATATATATATATATATATATATATATATATATATATATATATATATATATATATATATATATATATATATATATATATATATATATATATATATATATATATATATATATATATATATATATATATATATCTGTGTGTGTGTGTGTGTGTGTATGTATACACACACACACACACACACACACACACACACACACACACACACACACACATATATATATATATATATATATATATATATATATATATATATATATATATATATATATATATATATATATATATATATATATATATAGACACACACACACACACACACACACACACACACACACACACACACACACACACACACACACACACACACACACACACACATATATATATATATATATATATATATATATATATATATATATATATATATATATATATATATATATATATATATATATATATATATATATAATAACGGTTATTGGAAAACCGGATATGCGTAAGCCTTTGGATTAATGACAATATGGAAAATAGAATCACAACATTAATCACACTTATCAATGATCTAATTCAGTTGTTAGGATTCCTAGTTCCAATGATTTAAGGTGCAAACCAAAACTAGATACACAAGTAAGATAATTTTGGTTTAGGCAATTTGTCAAACACTTGGTGTGCAAAACACTCCAAGTGATATTTATGTTGAGTAAGTGATTCCAACTAGCCTAGTACAATGTCTTATTGTACTTTGGAGTCAAAAACAGAGTTTTAACCTCCTACTCAATTGATATCACAGTTTGACACTAATGCTTATACAAAAATCACTTATTTTTGAGCTATAACGTAAATGCTGTAAAATAGAGAAGACAAGTATTTGGTGAGGCAGTTCCCCTGTCGTCCTCGCTTCGGGGTACGTCTGCCCTCAATTCTAAAACTAGAATTGAGATAGATTTTATAGATATCACCTGTTGAATGTAACAGTTTATACAAGGATTGAGCAGCAAATATACAACAAAAATCTCAATATGTTGAAAGTTGCTTTCACTCCTTGCCCCTTGATTTAAGATGAATCAAGTCCTCCAATTGTTGTTGATGGACCTCCGATTCCAGCCACCTTATTGAATAACCTGTTGTTGTTCAAACCTTCGGCTCCGACTGATCTCAACAACAACAAATCGAACCCGAGATCTTCCCTTCAATATCACTGAATCCGCTACTAGACTTGTGAAGAACACCTCTTCACAATCACCTTCGCTCAGTTGACCCTTGATGAAGAATCTCGTCCAAAAACCCCCAAAATTCAAACCAATCTTGGAGGGTAAAACCCTAACTGTTTTATTCAAGAAAGAACCTATCACAAGCTTCAACCCGAACTAGATTACCCAATCTAAGCTTCGAACCTTATCACCTTTAATCGCTCACAATGCACTTCAAAAATGGCTGTGTGTAATTGATGTGTTGTGAGATGTTGAAGATGAAGATGATGAATCTTGGACACCTATTTCACTCTTTCTTATTCTTGAACACATGAATCAATTTTATCAAATGTTAATGTAACATAAGTGGTTGTCGCTACTACGAAAATCGGCGTCGGCTATGACAGAAGAGTCGCCAGCGTGCATTATTTATCCCACAAGAGGGAAAGGAAATGCTCAGAGTAAACCTAACGTAAATAGGGAAAGGTTGGTCATCGCAACCAAATCCTAGATTCGGGAGTCGGTTACGCAAGGGGAAGGTATTAGCACCCCTCACGTCCGTCGTACTCGACGGGATCCACGCTTGTTTTCTATCTAAGGGTGTGTTTATCTATCTACTCTAAAGGTCTGGGTTAAAAAGAAAAGAAAATGACTCGGCAAAGTATCGCACTTTATGCCTACGTATTCCCGTCTGGAACGAGAAATCAGAGTCAACATAGTTCGCCTAACTACGGGTTATGGGGGATGGTTGCTCGCCGAGATATCGCGTCTCGTGCCTACGTACTTTCATAAGGCATGAAAGATTAGAGCAAACGTAGTTCGGGCTACGGAAGACACAAGTTTATCTGACAGTTTTTTATCTCCTTCTGAAAAGAGTTTTCCTGATTAAAGGTCCAAGAGGACAAAAACAGAGTTTGAATGTTTGTTTTGAGTTTTTTACGAAAGAACTGTTTTTTTAGGATGTTTGCAATCTCAGTCGCACTAGAGACTATGACCCAGGAGTGAACGCTTCGTATGTCACCCAAAGGGTACCACACTAACATCCAGATTACTGGAGAGAGACCCTCCACCAACCTTTTCCCAGATAGCTTAAGGCTCGTAACGCACGACTTCAATTAACCTTATTACTGTGTTTTTGAATTTGATTTGAGATGAGAAAAGAGAGACACCCTAAAACTATGGTTGAAAGGGGAATCTACCTACAACTATCATGCATGGGTCAAAACCTAATGTCTGTCATAATTCCCTCTTGCGCAGAGGAAATCAGAGATCCTAGGGGAAACAGCAAACGAAAGCAAGCAGTAAACAGTAAACAGTAAAATGCATGCTATGCAACAGTACCAGAGAGGTAAGAGAGAAAACACCAGGCAAGAGGAGACAAGTTCCACCTCAAACTTAAGGATAATCAACACAAGCAAAAAGACAATACAGAGAAATAACCAGAGATATAGAGGAGGCAACCCAAGCAGCAACAACAAACTCCTACAACAGACAGCAACAGCAAGCTCTAAACAACACAGTTGAAAAGACAGCAGAGTTGACAGCAAGACTTCATCTTCAAGCTAGCTTCTATCTCAAGCTCTATCGAACTTCATCTTCAAGCTCTAGCAAGCACACTCCAAGCAGAGGAACAATCACCAAGATCAAGGTTGAAATGTTGAAAACTTAATGAAAACCAAAGGAAATCATCAAGTACCAATATTGAAATGGAAAGGTATCCTCAAAGTTCTACTCAACTATGGGCATACCACACATCCCTACAAAGGAGAGATTTAGTTTCCCTAGGAGGACTTCATGTCATTGGATGGAATAGAAGCACACAATGCATTTTATGTTTGATGAAGAAATCAAAACTAGCTCTAATGGCTCCTTCTAAAACCCTAACTCCTAAGCTTCTAAAAACAACTCCTAAAAGAAAATAAAACTTCAACTCCAAGCTCCAATATTCAAGCCATAGCATCTATATCAAGTCCATAAGACCTCCCAAAAAGGATTCCAAGCCAAGCAAGCTCCAAAGTCACCAACCAAACCAAACAAGCAAAGGTACTCAAGAGAGAACAACACAAACACAAGCAATTTGCAAAATTCAAACAAAATAGCAAACAACATTGTAAAATTCTAATTAAATTCCTAGAGGAACATACATGTTTGAAAAGCCTAGGGTTAAAATATTAAATCCTAAATCAACTTCTAAGTCACCTAAATAAATTCTAGATTGAAATGTATCAAGGTAATCCATCAGTTTGGGAAGGCTCTAATCTCAACACCTAAAACAGAACCTAAAGTTGTTTTAAAATTCTAAAATAAATCTTAAGGGAACATGAATATCTACCCTAAAACATACTAAAAAATCAAAGCCAAATTCATCACCAATTGGAAGAAAAAAATTCTACAAAACAGATGGTCAAATATGCAACATAATGGACGTTAGCACAAAATAAAAATCATAACTAATTCAAATAAAATTATAAAAATGTAAAATCAATGCCTAAAAATTCTTTAGACATTCAGGAACTACAGAAAAAAGTTTCATAATTTTTTGATGATTTTTACTATTTTTAAACTAATTAAAGCAAACAGGCAATAAAACAGAAAAATAAAAAGAAAATAAAAAAAATAAAATGGAAAATGCAAATGGTGAGTTAATGAAATCCAAAGCAGAAAAAATGAAAACGCGCATGGCAAGGATCGAACTGGCGCTCGCTCGGTCTTCTTGCTAGACCAAAACGACGCCGTTTTGGCGTGATGACACGTGGCGCGATCGTGCACCTTGGATGCGCGGACTTGGTCACAAGATCTGACGGTTCCTGCTCATCTTCTTCCTTGAACTCGTCGGAACTGTTCCGGTCGGCCTCTCCCCCACCATACTCGCCGGAATTCTTCCAACAACCATAACTCATTCAATTCTCATCCGTTTTGCACGTTTTTTGGATCTAAATCGAAGGATTTTTCGCAAGGATTCCAAATATCTCATAAAAAATCATTAATAATGCAAGCTAAAAGAAAAACGAATCAAACAAAGTTTGACACCAAAATCTCAAGTTCATTAAAACTTCTCCAAATTAATCCTAAACTCATCCTTATGTCATGGAGGTTATAGATCAAGCAAAAACTAAGTCAAATCATGCCAAAACAGTCCATATAAAATCTCAAAAGTTTGGAGCTCCAAAATTCGAACGTCATAAACATCAACAATTATAATCCAGAAACGATCTACATTGTTCAAGGAGTGCAAAGAAACGAAAATGGCAAAGAATCATCAAGTATTAAGAGAGATATGATAAAGTTCAAGTACCTAGTGGAGAACTTCCACTGAGCCTTTAATCCTTGATGAAGCTTCGCGAAACTCTCCAGAATCGTTCAATGATCTTCAATAAAGCTTTCTCAATTCACAATTTGGCCTGAAACGATCTAGATCTTGAAATTCACTTTTTGAGTGTTCTTCACTTTTTCAAGCTTGTTCTTGATCAATTATGCTCCAATTTCCAGAACTAAGATTTGTGAAGGTTAGAAATCTTATATACAATGGATATGGATCAAGAGAAAGCCCAATCCTTGCCTCTAGGCCCAAAATGAATTTTCAAAATTTTACCACTTTTTGCTCTTGAAGGTACACGAAAATGGCATTGTTTTGGCTCCAATATGATTCAATTCAACTAATAACAACATGTGGAGTGTGAATGGCTGAGATTTGCTCCTTATATTTGATCCAATGGCTATTTTTGATTATGTAACTTCATGGTGAAGTCATCTAAATGACAACTCCCAAAACTTGGCCTATGCTCAAAATTCTGCCAATGCCAATGTTCTTAGAATGTGATTTCCATTCAAAAAATGTACTCACATGACATATTTTGGTCCTCTAACTCAAAAAGTCAATTTTCCCTCCTTAATCCATTTGAAAAATTCCCTTTTTTAGGCCATTTTAAGTGACTCTTTGCTACAAGGAAAACCAATCCATCATGACCACTTGGATGCACTTAAAGTTCCATTTTAAGCAACTTTCATCTTGAACAAAAATCCATTTGACAAGTGCAAGTTGGAGATTTTGACCTATGATTGAAAATGGCCTACAATCTCACTTTCCCCAAATACCCCTGACTTGTAAACCTCATAACTTGAGTTCTACAAATCAAATGGAAGACTTCTAGTACAATTTGGAAAGCTAAGACCAATACCTACAACATTAATGTTGGACAAAAGTTCAGGTGAAACCTCCTTCTAGGTCAAAAATAGCTTTGAAGTCAGATGATTTTCACAGACAAATTTCAGTGGCATCTGAGGACTTGTAACTTGTCTGGACCATAACTTGAGTTCTATAAATCCAATGGAGGACTTATAGTACTTAAATTAAAGGTATTGAGATACTCTACAAGTTTCATGTTGGCCAAAGATCCATTTGAAACTTGTATCTTGACTTATGGGGCCTTGAAGTTAGGCACTAAACAGGGGATTTTGCACTGAAACCCTAACTTAGCAACTTCCCACACTCTTGATTCTTCTTGATTTGATCTTGGCACAACACCACAAATGTCTTATAACATCATTTCATGAACTCCATGACCTAAAAGTAGGCTTTGATACTCTTCAATTGTCCAGTTGACCTAGAACTGATCCAGATGAAACCTTAATTGTTTGCACCTCAACTGTGGCTCTTGCATTTGACACAATGACTTGATTAAACTCTCCCATGGCCCTCTAGGCATTCTATGAGATCCATACACATCCTCTTCTCACATTCAACATTTCAAAACCCTCTGATGGTCTTCAGTTGATCCTTAAATTAGGAGAAGATTCACACTCAAACATCTAAGCCCTTAGGCACTCAAACCACCTTCTGACCACTCCTCAATCTTGAATGAGACCTCTTGCTATGCTTCTTTTGACAAGAATAACACTTGATCCCCTTCTATATGAATGATAACATGATATGCAAATGATATAACTATGCAAATGCTAATGCAATGAAACATAAACCAGGTAAGAAAAGGTTGAGCAAATTTTGGGGTGCAACAGCTGCCCCTATTCAAACGGCTTGGACCCGACTGGGTGAAGAGCAAACGACCTTCAAACAATCGAGGTAGAAGACAGTTAAATACCAAGAAACCCGGAAATTTGCCAACCGCAGAAATACACTGCGGAAACTGCTTGGGGAACAACATCCGTTGTGCTGAACCCAGTTGTTACGGCAACAACTGATCACTCATCTAATAAAACTTTTGATCTCAACATTAACTCCCTGTGTGACGCCACAGGTATCAAATTAACTTTGCAAGAAACAACTCTGTCCACAACGGGACTAAACTTCGTAAACACGAGGAAGGACTCCATCAACATGGGTACAATTCCGTATATAATTGGAATAACGATCTCTGTCAGTCACAGGTAACAACTCTACTGGGGACAATCCGTCGATCATGGATAATAACTCCGTCCACACGGGTAACAATCACTGTCAACACAGGTAACAAATCCGTCAACACGGATACCAATCTCCGGCGATTTCACTGGGACAACTCCGTCAATCACGGGTAACGACTCCGTCAACACAGGTACGATCTCTGTCAACACAGGTACAGTCTCTGTCAGCCACAGGTAAACATCTCTGTTAACACAGGCACAATCTCTGTCCATTACAGGTAACAATCTCTGTCCATCACATGTACAATCTCTGTCAATCACAGGTAACAATCTCTGTCAACACAGGGTAATAAACACTGTCAACACAGGGGAACAATCATTGTCAACACAGGTAACAAATCCATCAACACGGAGAACAATCATTGTCAACACAGGTAACAAATCCGTCAACATGGAGAACAATCACTGTCAACACAGGTAACAAATCCGTCAACACGGAGAACAATCACTGTCAACACAGGTCCAATCTCTGTCCATCACAGGTACGATCTTTACACGGATAATAATCACCGTCAGCACGGGTAGCAATCACTGTCAACACATGCACAATCTCTGTCAATCACAGGTACAAATCACTGTCGATCACAGGTAACAATCTCTGTCAACACAGGGAAGAATTCCGTCAACACGGAAAACAATCACCGTCAGCACGGGTATAATTCCGTCAATATGGAGAACAAACTCTTTCCATCACAGGTAACAATCTCTGTTAACACAGGCGCGATCTCTGTCCATTACAGGTAACAATCACTGTCAATCACAGGGGAGCAATTCCGTCAATACGGATAACAATCACCGTCAGCACGGGTAAACATCACTGTCAACACAGGTACAATTCCGTCAACACGGACAACAATCACCGTCATCACGGGTAGCTATCACTATCAACACAGGTAACTTCTCCGTTCATTACGGGTAACAATCTCTGTCAACACAGGTAACTTTTCCGTCCATTACGGGTAACAACCTCTGTCAACACAGGTAACTTCTCCATCATTACGGGTAACAATCTCTGTCAACACAGGTAACTTCTCCGTCCATTACGGGTAACAATCTCTGTCAACACAGGTAACTTCTCTGTATGTCAACACAGGTAACTTCTCCGTCCATTACAGGTAACAATCTCTGTCAACACAGGTAACTTCTCCGTCCATTACGGGTAACAATCTATGTCAACACAGGTAACTTCTCCGTCCATTACGGGTAACAATCTCTGTCAACACAAGTAACTTCTCCGTCCATTACGGGTAACAATCTCTGTCAACACAGGTAACTTCTCCGTCCATTACGGGTAACAATCTCTGTCAACACATGTAACTTCTCCGTCCATTACGGGTAACAATCTCTGTCAACACAGGTAACTTCTCCGTCCATTACGAGTAATAATCTCTGTCAACACAGGTAACTTCTCCGTCCATTACGGGTAACAATCACTGTCAATCACAGGTAACTTCTTCGTCCATTACGGGTAACAATCTCTGTCAACACAGGTAACTTCTCCGTCCGTTACGGGTAACAATCTCTGTCAACACAGGTAACTTCTCCGTCCATTACGGGTAACAATCTCTGTCAACACATGTAACTTCTCCGTCCATTACGGGTAATAATCTCTGTCAACACAGGTAACTTCTCCGTCCATTACGGGTAACAATCTCTGTCAACACATGTAACTTCTCCGTCCATTACGGGTAACAATCACTGTCAATCACAGGTAACTTCTCCGTCCATTACGGGTAACAATCACTGTCAATCACAGGTACGATCTCCGAGAAATCTAATCAAACAACTCTATGAGGAAAAACTTCACCGGGGGAAATCACTAGTGATAACTCCAAAAGTTTAAACCATGAAATCTTTTAACGCTGACGTAACAACAACCTGAGAAGAATTCCGCTGGGGAAGAAAAGAAACTTAATCAATCAACTCTGTTAGGGGACGAACGTTATCGTCACCTATCTCCCACCGAGAATTTGAATATCTAGAAATCCTTCTGAGCAAGAATCTCACTCCTCTACAGGGAACAACACCTGAAAATAAAGGGGGAACCAACCTGGCTTATATTTCAGAATGTGTATGTTTGACAATGGCGTAATGCTCCATACGGCATGGAAATGCTACGCGTTTGGGTAGATGCAAATATGATGATATATGCACAATGCAAAGATGCCGAGAGGCGCTTCAACAAAATAAATACTAAAGACAAAGCCGAATCCGCTGGGGATAACCAGGTATCACAGACATATTCCAACAAAAAAAATGCTGGAAAGGTGAAACCAACTCTGCAGGGGATAACCCTCCTGCTGGGGAATAGCTCACAAGCTTGAAATTACGAACTCTGCTGAGGGTAATCATCCTATCGGAGGAAAAACAACCTGCTGGAGAAAAGAAAAAAGGAAATCCTGCTCGGGGATGCTCCTTTCAAACCACTGATCACCTAATCATGCTCTGTGGGGATTAACCATGTTGTTGGGGATCCTTAGCTGGGAATCGATTCGTACTCTGATTGTACTCTGCGAGAACTCTTTCTGTGGAGTAAATACGCTCATAACCAATCACTGGGAATACGTGCCCCGCTGGGTATGTCAATCTCGACCCACTGGGGATGACTTTATTCTACCGAATAAGTCAATCTCGAATTGCTGAGGATAATCTGATCCTGCTCTGATGCAATCTCAACTCTTTGGGGATAAAACTTCGACTTCTGTCTGCCCGGGATGAAGAGAAAATTTCGTCTGCTGGGGAGGAATAAGCTTCACATAAAGCCTGCTCTGGTTGAGGAACACTCTCCCTTGGCTATTTGCTGCAAAGGTGACAACAATGCCCCAGTCCAAACATTTCAACTTGAAAAGACAAACTCGCCACAAACCGACTTCGAGATGGCTTGCCCCTGACCCTGCGTCAATTTCTGGTAAACCCCGATAAAATAGAGAGGAACATTTCCTTCGCTTCTACTTCTGCTCCCAGCTCATGGGCTCTTCGTAAAATCTTCCCCTAAAAGGGCCCTGCAATCTCTGTACCCTGATGGTTAGCTACGAACTACTTTCGCATTTCGAACCTCGAAGAGGTGTTTCAGACTAATTGCCTTCTGATTGACAATAGCCTTTGTGCTCTCAGGGTGGTCTGCCCCAGTCTTGCAACGACTCTGCCCCTGATTAGCTGATTCGTGGTAGTGCTTCCGACTATGAGAGATTTACCGAATCTCGATCTGATTTCCCCAGATGGCTGACTTCATTGGGGATCATTTGATATGGCTGGCCACAACTTGACGGAGTATTCAGGCCTTCTACATTCTACCCCGATCAAACTTTCCACTGCAGAAACTTTCCTGCTGTCAAGCGCTTACTCGCAAGTAAAACAAATTGTTCTGCATAAAAGATATATTAAATGCAATGCATATGATAGTTTTGAAATCCAAGTCTGTTCATTGGAGAAAAAGTTTATGACATATAATAAACGAATCAACTATCAAAATGTCAAAATTAATACAACGATGCAAGAGGAATCCTTTCAGGTGTCGGTTTCGATGCGGTCTTTACCGAAGTATGCTCTCGAAATAAACCTGCTTCAATTAGGACTTTTTCAGGTCGTAATGTGGTCGGGTTCATGGTTTTAGAAAGAAAGGATAAAGGCTCAAAATTCATTTTAACCCACCCATTCTTCGCGATGTTCTCCGATCCTATGTTCAGCTAATTCGACCTTAGTGCTCACCTTTCAAAGGTTGTATAGGAGTGGTAGTTCGAGAAACCATGAGTTTCTGGAGTGACAGCCACTCACTTTTCGTCTTTGACACTTGGAGTCACACGACTCGTATTTTCGAGGATTTTTCTTTTGCAATCCTTTTGCTTTTCGTTTTTTCCGTTTCCGTTTTCCCCTAACTTTTGCCTGGACTAATTCTTTTGAATTTAAAGTCCAGCGGGATACCCTCATTTTTGCCTAAGTCGTTTGTTTTCAAGATTCTACTTAGCGGGCTTTCTCTTTCCTTTCTCTTTCTCTTTTTCGAACAAGTTGTGTGACACTGGTTGTCTGACTCTTTGAGGAATAACGTGACTGTTTCACTCTTGACGTTTAACCATTGTGGTTTTTTAGGCACGACCTCTAGAGGTGTGATTGATCCTCGAACGAATACTCCTTTCTGCAACTTGGACGCTCGGTCAAATTAGCTAACACCTACCCTGCCCCAGGTTAAGATTGAGGGTTTTTCGTTTTCAGAAAGAACTCCTACTACTAGGCTCAAAGGGGTTGACAAGGGATTATCTTCCTTATATCTCCTGTGTTTGGGGATTTGAAACAATGCTTATACATCATTAGCAGGTTTCATTTCAAAAGCGTACAATCGGAAGCTCTGGGTCTTTCGATTTTCGTCATCCTCCCCGGATTCCACTTAAACAAGCGTTAGAAATAAATGAAAGCAATAGAGTGAACACGAATGGGTTAATTCAAAACATGCATATTTATTTCATTGTCAATATCAATTGAAAAACAACAAGTTTTACAAGCGAAAATTTGCAATTCTAACAGGAAAGAAACTACAAATGCAAAGCAATGACATGATAAAATGCAGACTGCCAGCCTTCGAGTACTGGGCTTTCACACTGTTTTGCTGCTGGGCCAGCCATCTTCAGAGTTGATCGTCGAAATCATCCTGATACTCCTCTGAACATCTGTTTTCAGTGAACTCCCTCATAACCTGAACTGACACACCCACCTGGCTAGATGAAGGACGGTTGACACCCTGAGGCGTGATAGATATCCTGTTAGAGTCCAACAAGGTCTGAATTTGGCTTCGCAGCACCTTACAGTCATCTGTTGAATGCCCCTGTGCCCCAACATGGTACTCACAGCGAGCGTTGGCATCAAAACCTGGAGGGTGAGGCGGGATCATTGGATTAGTCTCTTTCGGCACTATCAGCCCACTTTTGACCAAATATGGCAACAATTGACTATACGACACCAGTAGCTGAGTAAATTGCCTTTCGGGCTTCTTTGGTCTTCGTCGGGCGTGCTGACGCTGCTGATGGTGATATGACTGTTGGTTCCGGCAGGGAGATGATGTCTGAGGCACGGCCCCTAGGGGTTGTTGACTTAAAATGGTCAAGACATCTGGAAATTTAGCCTGAGATACCAAGGACTCCTTTTGCTCTGAGGCGATTATCCTTAGGTTTAGCCCTGGAATTGGCGAGAGTTGCGGGCATGGAGATTCAGAAGTCATAAATTGCAGGGCCTCCTTGGGGCCCGATGTCGTTTCGGGGACGACAGCAGGAGTGTCAGCCTTTTCTGTAATGCCTGGGATGGGACCCTCTATTAGGCTCGTGTCGCCCGACGCGAAATTAATAGCCTTTGAGTCGATCAAGTCCTGAACTATGTGCTTAAAAGCTTTGCAGTTCTCAATGTAGTGTTCGGGAGCCCCCTCATGGAAACTACAACGGGCGTTTGCATTATAGCCGCGTGGTAGGGTCCTAGTTAGTGGATGTAATTTCCGTAATTCGACCAATCGAAGCTGACGTAAGACTGGCAACAACTGAGCATAAGTCATGGGGATCAGATCGAAAGTTCTTTTAGCTGACATTACCTTCTGGGCGTTCTCCCTCTTAGCCACATGATTATCCCTAGCAGCGCCACGTTGAAGAGAAAAATTCACAACTCTTTGTCGACTATGAGACATCTGAGGCTTATCATCCTTCGGCACCGGTTTCACGGGCACAGGTTCCACAGGCACAAGTGGAACTAGCATCTTTGCTGCAGCCTCAGGTAGCTGATCACCTTCTTTCCTGAGCACATTCTTCATCACTTCCATGATCAAGCCCACCTGGGCCTTCAGCTGATGGTTTTCCTCCCTGAGTGTCTTCTGATCCAGACGCAACTCTTGCATGTCTCTCGTCATTTGCCCTAGCTGGCTTCGGACCTCAATCAATTCACCTTGAATCTGCTCCATTGCTCGGAACCTTCGATCTATCCGGCCATACTGGCACACACAGAGGGTTAGGCGAAAACACTCAAAGTACCTACTATGCAATATGATTATGCAAACATGAAAATGCAGATGATGCATATGCAGACAGGGGATCAAGTGCAATGATGAGGAACTGTGCTGTGCTGTACTGCAGCTTGAGAACCAATCAGATCTTCTCCTCAAACCAAACTATCCACAAAAGAACCCTCACAATCAATTCTCACTGACAGAGACAAACCAGGTGTTCTGAGGCCAGAGTTTTCCTGCAAAAAGACCCACCTACCCTCTCACAGGTATGTACCTAACTCGCAGACGAGGTACGACATCCTATGCGGGTTCAACGTCACAGACTTTCAAGAGCGATGATACGATACCCAGAAGGTGTGGCATCATCATCCCTTGAAGAGGCCTCACTTAGTCGAATCCCAAATGATAGGTTCCCAGAGTCGACAACCCTCAAATCCAACAACCTGTCGAGCCCAAAGGGCCAGGCAAGATACCATCAAAGAGAATCTCGTCTGAGTGTAAATTTCGTAGCTAGCTGGTGCAAGCAAAGCAAGCAGGCTAACCACTACTCTCTACTTCTAAGTCTATGTGCACTCAAGCCCAGGTCCGGCTTATCTCTCAAACTAACCCCTTACCCACAGCATAACAACAATATATACAGTACTGAAAGTAAAGACAAAAAAAATAAATACATACAAAACCCCAAACGGGAAAACAAGCGCTAGGATTGACTCGCATAGGGAACCAGACGTCCCCAGCAGAGTCGCCAGCTGTCGCTACTGCGAAAATCGGCACCAGCTATGACAGAAGAGTCTCCACCGTGCGTTATTTATCCCACAAGAGGGAAAGGAAACACTCAGAGTAAACCTAACGCAAAGAGGGAAAGGAATGGTCATCGCAACCAAATCCTGGATTCGGGAGTCGGTTACCCAAGGGGAAGGTATTAGCACCCCACACGTCTGTCGTACTCGACGGGATCCACGCTTGTTTTCTATCTAAGGGTGTGTTTATCTATCTACTCTAAAGACCTGGGTTAAAAAGAAAAGAAAATGACTCGGCAAAGTATCGCACTTTATGCCTACGTATTCCCGTCTGGAACGAGAAATCAGAGTCAACGTAGTTCGCCTAACTACGGGTTATGGGGGAAGGTTGCTCGCCGAGATATCGCGTCTCGTGCCTACGTACTTTCATACGGCATGAAAGATCAGACCAAACGTAGTTCGGGCTACGGAAGACACAAGTTTGTCTGACAGTTTTTTATCTCCTTCTGAAAAGGGTTTTCCTGATTAAAGGTCCAAGAGGACAAAAACAGAGTTTGAATGTTTGTTTTGAGTTTTTTACGAAAGAACTGTTTTTTTAGGATGTTTGCAATCTCAGTCGCACTAGAGACTATGACCCAGGAGTGAACGCTTCGTATGTCACCCAAAGGGTACCACACTAACATCCAGATTACTGGAGAGAGACCCTCCACCAACCTTTTCCCAAATAGCTTAAGGCTCGTAACGCACGACTTCAATTAACCTTATTACTGTGTTTTTGAATTTGATTTGAGATGAGAAAAGAGAGACACCCTAAAACTATGGTTGAAAGGGGAATCTACCTACAATTATCATACATGGGTCAAAACCTAATGTCTGTCATAATTCCCTCTTGCGCAGAGGAAATCAGAGATCCTAGGGGAAACAGCAAACGAAAGCAAGCAGTAAACAGTAAACAGTAAAATGCATGCTATGCAACAGTACCAGAGAGGCAAGAGAGAAAACACCAGGCAAGAGGAGACAAGTTCCACCTCAAACTTAAGGATAATCAACACAAGCAAAAAGACAATACAGAGAAAGAACCAGAGATACAGAGGAGGCAACCCAAGCAGCAGCAACAATAGTACGTAACACTCTCAATAATGAAAACACTCTCAACTTGATATGGTTTTCTATTATGTTCTATGGCTTCAGTAGTACATAACACTAATTTGAATTTCTTTAAGTGGTCAACACTCTCAACTTGTAATTTTTACGTGCCAAATTACAATTTTTTTTAGTGGTCTACACACTTATTACCTTCCATATCTATGTGAGTGAAAACTTAAGTTAACAACCTATCTATTGCGGAACTCATATGATTGTGAAATCAAAATAAATATATAATTGAGAAGTTGGACTTCAAATATCCCATAAACAACGCATGTCATAATTTGAATGAAGGGTAAAAATATACTTTCGAGACTATTAACCTTTCCTATATTATAGATATAAAAAGATTAAGTAAATGAGTTACTAGTTCTCGTTGACATGCAAGATTTCCCTCATTTCTCACTTCTCATCATCACATATTCATTTTCATTTTGAAAATATAAACTCCTACTATAAGTTCAAAGTAGAAATACAATTAAATAGGACTTTAAGTATAACAGATTAGTTGCTGTAATGGTACAGAATTATTAAATGAGCTATATACTTCATGCACATGCACACAGTACATATATTGCATTTACCAAAGGAAAAAAGTTATGTCATATTAACATAAGTCAACACTATTACCCTATATATAATGTTGATGGAACCTTCAAAAATCCATCCAGTTTTGCAGCATTTCTTTTTTCTTGCTATCATAACCGTTATTTTCTTCATCCGTGTGATTTAAATCTGATACAAGACAGTTTCTTAAAAGGGACCCCACTACACCTTTATATCTCACAAAGCAAAATTCATAAAACAAATATTTAGCCAGTTTTCACCGAGGTTTTAAATAACGCTAGCATAAAAAACTTTCTGTGATTTCGGTCGATACAGATGTTATGATACTGATCGCGGTCGCTGCTGTGTGAATTAACCGTAGTTTGTTTTGTATCATAAAAACGGTGAATAATAACATTATTAGTATTAGCTTCTTTGTCATAGTTAAATTACGACTAATCTACACAGGATCTGATAAAACTTGAGACAGCCTTGGCGAGAACGGCTCTAGTATGAAAATAACTGTTTACTCAATTATATTATAAATACATGGACAAGGACACCCTTTAAATCATTTATATACACTTCACTCTCTCTTGCTTTATTTCAACATTGCTTCTTATTTTCACATTCCATAGTCCTATTTTCTCTTAACTATTTTCATCTTTAGCTGATTTAATTTTCTTTGCATGGAGGGATTTCACTCCGATCAGTACTGGTTTTGGATGAAGAGAAGGCAAATTCAAGCGCAAACCGAATCGTGGGAAGAAAAAGCGTTTGCAGAAGATGCAGCAAGGAGTATACTGAATGGAAGCATATGGCCACCAAGATTCTATTCATGTAACTTTTGTAAAAGAGAGTTTAGGTCTGCACAAGCCCTTGGTGGTCACATGAACATTCATAGGAGAGATAGAGCTAGACTCAAGCAAAATCTTAGCCCTCAAAAGAACAATGATTTCATCAACTCATCATCACTAGGTAATCATTGTTTTCCTGCAAAAAGAAGATCTATTTCGCCTTCTAGAATGATCTCAACCTCAACTATATCATCATCACCTTATTCTTCTTCAATTATTTGGGGACAGAAGAAGATAGAGTGTAATAAAGCAAGAGAAGACAGTTTTAAGGATTGTGTTGAAACAAGTTTGTCTTTGGGAATGTTTGGACAAAAACCATCAACTGTTCTTCCATGTAAGGAAAAAGGTATCATCTGTAAAAGATTGAAGATTGATAACACTTCTTATTTACCTTCTCTTTTCATCAAACCATGCTCAAATGATCATCAAAGGCTCTTGACTTTTCAACAACCTTCAGAAATTGTGCTTGGAGTTAACCATGGAATGGAAGATTTAGATCTTGAACTTAGGCTAGGGAAACAACAAAAAGTTATTAACTAGTTTATTCTATTTTTGTACACAAGTTGTGATGATTTGTGAAGTTTCTTCTCCATGTTAATGAAAATCTTCAAACTCTATATGAATATTAATTTTATCTTTATTTTTTCAAGTTACAATCTTTTTTTCTCTTCATTAATTATGGTATGGAATATTGTTTATGAGTTCTCATTTTTTGTTTTAGATATCATCAGAAAATGCAGTTCAATGAATGAAAAATGACAAAGGAAAATACAATTTACAAAACTACTTTAATAAATATTTAATTAGGGTTTCTATGAAAATTATAATATATATATATATATCACTCAAGTTGTTCATAACAGATAAGAAAAAACAATACATATATTGGAATTTTCCTGCGGAATATACATGTAGCCGTCTAACAATGCATATATTGCAGTAGAAGCCAAACATAAAAATGAAAACAACATTACAAGAATAAAAAATGACTAAAATGAAGCATCTGAGATAGAGTTTCTGTGAAGGGTGAGGCAAAGGAAGATGAACAAGTGGAATAGCTAAAGAATAAACTAAACTTGGATTTTTCATTTTTGAAAAAAATATAATAATCATGCAAGTTGAGATTTATTATTATAATATTTATTTTTGTTTGAGAGATATTAATATATGATGCATGTAGTAAACTGAAAGTTTAGATAGAGACCGGAGAGAGGGAATGTAAAGATAAAACTGGAAGGTATATTGAAGTGATGAAAGAGACTGACAGTATGTGACTGACAATATGAAATCACTTCAGCTACATGTATATTCCAGCTAACTAACAGTACAAGTTTCCTATATATAACCTGGATAAAATAATCAATAACTATATTCCTTGATTATTACTAATAACTTAATGTGATGTTAATTATGTATTTTGTAATTGTATTGTTTAATTTATTGTATATGCATGATCATTCTATGTTGTGCTTATGGGGGTAAACAAGTACTTGATAATGGTAATGTAGTAAAAGTATTATGAGTTTTCAAATATTATTATCTCTTTAACATCCTGAATATGGTTGGATTGTGGATGGGTTCAATCACGTTTTAGAAAGTGACATGGTCAATTTAGAAGCTCCTTTTTTGCTAGAGGAAGTTAAGGAGGTTATGTGGCTTAGTGATATTGATAAAAGTGTTGGCCATATGGGTATAATCTTGGCTTCTTTAAGATATGTTGGGATTTTCTCAAGGAAGATATTGTTAGGTTTGTGCACGAATTCTATGATAATGCTAGGTTTCTCAAATCTATTACCGCCTCTTCTGTGGATCTGATTTTTAAAGATGACATCCTCCAAAGAATTGAAGACTTTAGGTCTATTTGTTTTGTGGGAAGTTTGTATAGAAATGTTTCTAAAATCTTGACTGCCATGGTGAAGAAAGCGATAGGTAAGTTTGTTTCTCGAAGTCAGACTGCGTTTATTCAAAAGAGATAAATGCTGGATGGTGTCTTAGTGATCAATCAGCTGGCGATTTTCGCTAAAAGATATAAGAAAAGAAATGTCTTTTTGTTAAGGTGGACTTCAAGAAGGCATACAATTGTATTTCATGGGATTATCTTAGGTATGTGATGTGGAGGATAGGGTTAGGATCCAAATGGATATTGTGGTGGAAGCTACGGTTTTTTCTAGTTCTATGTCAGTTCTGGTTAATGGAAGTCCAGTAGTGGACTCTCAAGTATCTAGTGGTTTAAGATAGGGTGATCCTATGTCCCCTTTTTTGTTTTTTTTTGTTTGCGGGTTTGGTAGGGTTAATGAGGAATGTTTGTTAATTGTGGGAGTTTCGAGGATACATGTGAATGAGCACATTTATTTTGAGATGTTACAATTTGCAGATGATATTGTCCTGGTGTGTGATGATATCATCTGCAAAGGATATGCAGATGATATTGAGTTGTCACCTTGCAGAAGAGTAAGGTTTTATTTTGAATATGAAGGCAAAATTACATCAGAGGTCCTTTAAGTTATTTTTTTGTAACATGTTGGTCCTTTAACTTTTTTTTGTAACAACTCAATTCTTTAAGTTACCAAATGTAAGCACAATTACTCTTTTTTAACAGAGTGAATGTGTTAATTGTGAATGCAATTATTTTGACTGATATGAAAATGATGAAGTGCAATCAAGAATACAATAGTCACACATTTATAAATGTTCAAAATGTAAGAAAAAAGATGTATAAATCACCCTAAAGAATCAAATTGTTACAAAAAAAATTTAAAGGACTAACAAGTTTCAAAAAAATAACTTATAGGACCTCTGATATAATTTTGCCGAATCTAAATGATGAGTTTTTGAAAATAGCTTCTTCTTTCTTGGCTTGTTATATTGGATAAATACCATTTTCTTCCTTGGAATTCCTATGGGGACCAACCTTAGAAGAAGAGATTCTTGGAAACCTATTATTTCTAAACTCAGGAGTAGGTTGGCAACTTGGAAAGGGAAACATTTATCCTTAAGAGGGAGGGTGACGATGTTAAATTTTGTTTTGAACAATATCCATATCTTTTTCTTTTCATTCTGAAAAGGATCCTAAGGCTATCTTAGATGCAATTAAGAAGTTTCAAAGAGCCTTTCTTTGGGGTGATTCTGATGAAGTCAGGAAGATAAGTTGGGTTAGTTGGTGTAGAATTTTCATGACTAAGGAAAAGGGAGGATTGGGGGCGAAACGTTATGGGAGATCCAACCAAGCTTTCCTTAGAAAATGGAGTTAAAGAATTATTCGAGATCAAGATGTTATTTAGTATGACCTTCTTTCCCACAGTTATAGTGACATTAAGTAAAAAATTCTAGGTGCTCTGGAGACTAATAATGGTAGAAAAGAGTCCTTGTGCTGGAGAGACTTGAGAAGTGCATGTGTGGCTCTTGGCGGTGATCATAACTCGGTTGCATACTGCATTTCATGTAAGCTTGGAAATGAGAAATATATATACCTTTGGAAGCATAATTGGTTGGGACAAGAGCCTTTAAGCATACTATTTTCTTTTATTTACAATAGTTCATCTCATGCTTTATGTGAGGTGCAAGATATGGGCCATTAGTTTGGAAAATTCTTTGTGTTGGGATATTCATGTGGCAGAATCAAACCCATCAAAATTCGTGGGCTTTTTTGGTTAGTTGTTTATTGCTCTCTTTGGATTAGTAGAAATGAGTGTGTGTGTGTGTGTGTGTGTGTGTGTGTGTGTGTGTGTGTGTGTGTGTGTAATGGTAAGCTCGGGTTTGTGAGGATTGTAGTGTGATCAATTAAAGCCATGTCTTGGGACTAGTTAGGAATTAGTCTTATAGGTTATGGTCATGCTAATTGGGAAGTTTGAGGATCTAATCTAAGGTTGTATGTTTCCTAGTTTTTTTTATCTGTTTCTTGGCCTGAATTGTTGTGCTTGGGTTTTTGTGAATTGGTGGGTTAAGTACTCATTATGCTCTTTTATTTCAATCATTTCTTTACGTATAACAAAATATTGGTTTGTTGACCCATTTGAGTTTTCTTTTAAGACCTAATTAAGGTGATTTTTTGTAGCAGGATACTGAAATTGCCAATATTTAAATATCTTCACTTGATGTTTATCTAAAAATATTGATAAACCCAAATATCCTGCTTAAAACTTCCGTCGTGCAGTGACTTTGACTCAGTCCTACCAATTCCTTGTTTAAGCCTATGTGGTGCCTAAGAATAATTAGAAAA
This sequence comes from Lathyrus sativus, assembly GCA_963859935.3. Classification (NCBI taxonomy): domain Eukaryota; kingdom Viridiplantae; phylum Streptophyta; class Magnoliopsida; order Fabales; family Fabaceae; genus Lathyrus; species Lathyrus sativus. The sequence goes on along the minus strand of OZ012736.1, from coordinate 467,869,201 downwards.
CTTCCAATTTCATTCCACATCAACATTTACACAATTTTACCAAAGTCTTCAATGGATTATAAATAACACTTTTTATCTTTTCTTGAAGTAAATCTCCAGATATCATAGAGGCACAAAGTGATTCTTTATCTTGATACACACAACAAAACTTCTCAACAACATTAGCTTCCCTGATGTATCTTGGATCTATCACTTAGACTCAATCTTTAGAGTTGAACACCATAACAATGGTTCCTTGGTTGAAGGTTGAATATGATAAATCTTATCAAAATAATCTCACATACCATAAACTAGATATCATAATAACAACATTCTATGAAACTTTTCAAAAGGTTGAAATAACAAGGAGGTGTGTTTGCGAAGGAAAAATACTCATGGGTTTTTCTTAAGCTTTATAAAAATATGAATTTTCTATCTTGATCATTAATAACTCACTTAACAAGTTCTTACGAATGTGTAAGATTGACTCCCTTTTTTTTATAAAATTGGAAAAATTAATTTATATAGGTTATAGAGGTTAGACATAAGAAGGTGATGAAAAGAACAAACCATTCAAGACAAATCATGCAGTTATAATTTGAATAAAAAAACAATGAGTTGGATTAAGTTAATAAAATATGGAAATTGTCAATTTAATTTGAATCATGATTTGGAACCCATGATTCGAGTTAGACAAAAGAGTGATTTGAATCATGGTTAGTTTTTCAAAAAGTGTATGAACATGATTCAAGTCAAAGGAAATTGTTATTTGAGTCAAAGAGTGTCGTAACTCGAGTCACACATGTTGGATCATTATGAGGGGGAAGCATTAAATTGAGTCAAACACTCACCTAAAGGTCAAAGACTCACCCAAACAAGTGAGAGAGACACCACATATTCAACCAAAACCTTAAGGTGATAGGTGTATGAGTCATCTTACTTATAAAGTGATTAACCTCCACTTTTATAAGTAATGTGGAATTTAAAACTCACATTTTCCCAACAATCTCCCCTCAAGTGTGATTCCATCCACTATACTCCACCTCAAGCAAAAGTTCTTTCATCCACATGTTTGTACCGCCGTTGAGAGACACCTTTATCTCGTCTTGAGCACTTCAACAAAACAAGCCTCTTAACCACAATGTCAGGAAGACTTTCGACACAAGAAGTCAGTTCCTTACTCAAACCATCGGCTCTGATACCACTGGTTGGTCATCATGAGGGGGAAGCATTCACATTGGATCAAAAACCCACCTAAAGGTCAAAGACTCACCCAAACAAGTGAGAGAGACACCATATATTCACCCAAAACCTTAAGGTAATAGGTGTATGGGTCCTCTTACTTATAAAGTGCTTAACTTCCACTTTTCTAAGCAATGTGGAACTTAGAACTCACACTTTATTCTCAACAACACATTTTCCCCAACAACACATACCCAAGAACCAACTAGTTAGTGGCAAAATCCTTATTCAAATTGATGTTTGATTTGAATCCCTCATATGCTTGATTTGAATCAATCTTCAAAAAACTTTATTTTAAGGTTTATAACTTGTGATTCAAGACACACACACTTGAGATTAACTCTAACCAACTTGTTCAAGCTTAAAAAAAACATATTGGCATGGATTCAAATCTTATTTATTGAATGCAAGGGTGACTAGAGGTACAATTCTAATAAAATAAATAAATTACACACAAATTAAAATAATAAAAAATCAAATTACAAATAATAAAAATTAAAATAAATATGTCACCAACTGACCAATTTCAATGTTTACCTAGTCTCGTAGAAATAATAGAATTGAATTATGGATTAGTGGGTTAAGGTGTTTTTTGTTTGAGATTTTAGGTGGTGGAAAGGTTGGTCGTGGATTTGAATGAGGTTATTCTTTCATGGTATGAGGATTAATGTTTATTCGGGTTGACATGCTCTTCGATTTCGTTATTACAAAATTGAAGAACATCTATGAAAGTTCTATCAACAACTTTAAAATATTTTTTATGAATCATTGTTGTTTCATATCATATAATGATTTTTTTTACTATCAATTGTACTAAAGGGGTCTTTTGATCAATAGAGCAAGTGGATTACTCATCTATATCTAGTGATATAAAGAATTTTGAATGTGTTGTTCTTCCTCTAGAAATAAGCAAAGCAACAATTCCCATCAATGCAACGGTTAAAATGAAATATTATTTTGATCTAAATGTTGTTGACATAGTCCTTAAAATGTAAGTTTTTCTAGTGTCACCATACCCATATAACAAAAAAATTCCAAGTTTTTTCATCAACTCATGTCATAATTTTGTCATATATTAGTAATCGTTTGACATAGATAATTGATATTTATTGGTTATGTTCTACTATAAAAAAAATCATCTATCATAATTTAATTTATAATATAGGAGTCTATATTGACTTTCAAAAGTAAGAGATACATCTAATTGAGACATTGTGAGAAAATTACTTAATCTCTTGTTATTGCTCTATAACAATAATTAAATAAATTTAGTAAAAATAAACATTTAGATAATTATGCAAATTGTGTGTGTGTGAGTGAGTGAGAGATAGATAGATAGAGAGATAGATAGATAGAGATATTTATGAATCAACTTAGTCTTGCATGTCAAATATGAAAGCGTATATTACATATGTAATTGAGTATGTATTATACGAAATTGGTATGAAAAATTGTAAAATGAGTCTTTACCTATGAAAGATATCATCACCCAGATATTCCCAATGTTGTTTCAAACAAACTCTAGTATGGATAGTTGATTTACTGTAAAAGAGTAGCAAACCTTTTTCACAAAAAATACATATGTACCCCAATTGTTTGACTCAACAATGGAATTTATGTATTCTTTGTTGTCATCTAGCCAACTCATAGCAAATCATGTATTCTTAAAATTTTGTAAAATACATTGTTTACAATCTTAATTTCATCATTATTATGTATTCTTTGACATAATTAAGTAAAGTTCTCAAATAATATCTCTCATGAAGGTGCCAATAAACTCTACTAATTGTGAAACCTCACTTACAAGGACAACTTTATTTTTCTGAATCTTTTCAAACATGTTTTAAAGGAAAATAATTGTAAGTAATATTTCTTACTTTTTCATATTTTTATTTCCTTCCATCCATGTCAAAAATTTGATGTTTTGTATATTTGACTTATTGATAATCTGATTAATTTGATAAACATCATCAAATACAATAAGCTATTATTTTTCTAAATGAAAAGGTAGTGACTCAACATAAGATTTTCTTTAGTTAATTTTAAAACTAAATATTCTTTAGGATGTTTTGATGATGATGACAAATATCTACACAATCATTTCTTAATAGAAAAGAATGAATCATATATTAATAATAAAAATAAAAATAAACAAAGTTTACAGACTGAATCAATAAAGAGCACCAACAGTGTGCTAAAACAACAAAGTGAGGCTATAACTAAGAAAAACCTAAAGTTTGAAAACAACTCAAAGAGAAAAACCCAAACAATAATAAATTGAGAAAGAGAAAAACAACAAGCCAAAAACAAACACCGGGCCGATCTATAAAAAGACAAAAGCCGGCCAATCACCAATCCAATATATTATTGAGCCACAAGCACAACATAACCCTAGAGAGAGAAAGATGGAGGGATGAAGACCCAAACATCAATCAAAGCAAAAAAAAAAGGGTAGTTGGTCACTCAACACACTACTAAATACCCAACCATTTGAACAGGTCATGCTCTCAATCAATGAGAGAAACGACAAAACCTGAAGCATGGGTTGGAACCTACTTCCATGCCAAACTGATAATCGAAGACATCCAGTGATTAACCGTCAAGTATTCTTGTATAAAAATAACTTTATTTCACATTTTCCAAATATTCTAGACCATATAGTTCCATATTTATACTAGACATGAATAAGTCGTCTCCGCCTTCCTAAAAACCACAAACATTTAAAGTCCCTCTAAAATTGACTGCAACAAAGACTCGGGTTACCCCACCATCCTAAACACCCTAAACGAGATTGTTCCAACCAAGACTTCATTCCAAATTGGGTCTTTTGGCCGTCCCCAAGCCTCTTGATATATAAAAAGGCAGACTAATCAGACTCCAAATCAGGGGGGATCTAAGAAGCGAAACCCTTTTCCACCACTAAGGCACCTTCCTAAGACCCCTAGCCATACTTCCCAACGGGAACTAAAACCCTGTGAACCATACCTCTTTTAACAAATATCTCTCTACAATGAAGGCACATTTAGAATAATACCCCACCACCACTTACATAACAAAGTGATATTAACGAGTACAAAATCCTTAACCCCTAAACAACATAAGCTTTTGGTCTTGCACACACCCTCCCACTTAACCCAAGAATCCTTATCACCCTATTTGGATCCCCTAGAGAAAATGAAATTGTATACAAACCAACTTCTGCCATACCGAAACTAGAATTTTCATGAAAGACAGAAAGAACATGGGGATATAGTTCAACACTGGGTTCACCTGAACCACCCTTCCACCGAGACTCAAAAATATATTCCTCCAAGAAGCTAATATTTTAAAGAATAACTTCACTTGAGGATCCCAAATCCATTTCTTAAGGTTTCACCCACCAGAAGCCTTAAATACTTAAAAGGAAAGTAACCCACCTTGCCATACAAATACTCTTCATTCTGATCCGAAAAGGCCTATCCACATTAACTCCAAACATATAAATCTTGGCAAAAGATTGACAACCAATAGAACCCCTAAAAGCATTATATTATCAATATACTAGAGATGCCATACTTGCAACCCTTCGCTCATAACATTAAACCCTTCTAAAACATCAACCAAAATCTTTCTTTTCAAAGAAGCGTTAAGACCTTCAACAACCAAAAGAAATAGGGAGGGTGATAAGGGGTATCCTTGCTTCGGATCAGGATATCCTCCATTGGGAACCCATTCACCAACATAGAAAGACTCCCTAAAAAGACACAAGCTCTAATATAGGCCCTCCACCTACCATCAAAACCAAATCTCACTAGCAAATAGTACATGAAAGAGAAACTAACAGAGTCATAAGCCTTCTTAAAATCCATTTTGAAATCAAGACACTTCCTCTTAAACATCCCAATAATACTTAAAACCTCATTCATAGCAACCATTCCACCAACTTCTTTCCCTTGACAAAATTTGATTGCTCTGAGGATATAATATTCTTAATCACCTCTGACAGTTTAACGGTCAACAACTTAGCCACTAGCTTATACAAAGAATCAAGAAGAGAATATAGGCCTCAAACCTCCCAAACCCAAAGGACAATCAACCTTAGGGATAAGGGCAATGACTAAGGACGTCTGACTTTTTGGCAGAACTATATTAGGAAAAACATAATCAAACATCTCAAACACCCCTAACTTAATAAGCCCCCAAAACTTCTTATAAAAAGAAAAGTTGAAACATTTCGGGCCCGGGCTCTTAGACCCATCAATTTGGGAAACTACGTCCTCTAATTTGGCAGACACAAACCTTACAAAAAGGGACTCACCTTAAGCTGACGAAAAATAAGGAAGAGTAACCCCCATCAAATGTAGGGCTTAATTTCATCAGCATATTTTTAAGTATTAAATCTATTGGCACAATATAAATTTTTTTAGAGTTATAATTTAAAAGGATTTTTATAAGAGTTGATGAATTGAGTTTGTACTTGACATTAAGGGTTGCTTCCTACCTTTTTGTGGTTTACAAGGCCCAGCTATAAGTGTTACAAGATTAGATACTAAGAGATGGTGTGATATATGATATAAACTCTAGTTTTGACAGATTTTTGGATGATTTTAGTGGTATGATTCAAGATTTTGACCTTTGCGATTTTACTAGCAAGTATACATTCTCCCCTAGCAAGATTTATGAACAACCTAGTCTTACATGTCAAGTATGAAAGTGTATATTATATATTCAATTGAATGTCTATTGTATGAAATTATCTGAAATTGTAAAATGAGTATTTGCTTATGGGAGATGTCATCACCCAAATACTCCCAAGTTTTGTTCCAAACAAATTTTGATATGGATAGTTGATTTGACAGTAAAATAGTAGCAAATAATTTATGTAAAAAGTACATGTATCCTAATTGTTTGACTCAAGAATGACATCTATGTATTCTTTATCTTCATCTAGCAAACTCAAAGAAAATAATTTCTCCTTAAATTTTTTATATAACATGTCATTTATTGTCTTAATTTCTTTATAATTATGTGGCCCTTTGACATAATAAAGCAAAGTTACCAATAACATCTTACATATGATAAAGATGGTACAAAATAAAATATACCAATTGTGAAACCTCTTTTACGAAGAGAATATTCTTTTTCATAATCTTTTCAAACATATTTTAAAGAAAACTTATTGTAAGTAACATTTATTACTTGGCTGTATTTTTTATTTACTTCCATCTATGTCAAAAATTTGGTGTTTTGTATATTTTCTTTTTGATAACCTGGATAATTGGATTGACATCGTCGAAAATAATAAACTATTGTTTTTCTAAATAAAAAGAAAGTCTCTCAAAATAAATAAATAAAATAGTTAATGTCAAAACTAAATATGCCTTTGTCTACTTTCGAACATGAAAAATATCAACAATCATAATACATTTTAATTTCGTCAATACATTCTAAAGTACTGATTCCATTGACAATATAATAGAACCCCCCCCCCCCCCACCCACCCCTTTTAGAAAGAAAAGGGATTCATATATGATGCACTAAAAAAATTCGCACTCACGTATTTAAGTGTATCTGACCGTATCGCGTCACAAAAAATACCATGGGCACTTACACACTCAAGATGATCAAAGAGTCACCACCGAACTTTCTTATTCCAAAAGAAAATGAAAAATATCGATAAAACCCTTAAAAGAAAAAGAAAGTGGTCTTCGCAACCAAATTCAGGTTTGGGAGTATATTATACAAGGGAGAGGTGTTAGTATCCCTCATATATGTATTACTCAACACGAACCATTTAGTTAAATTTGCAATTAGAACGTTAGCTTAGGTTATTTGTTTTCTTCGAGTTATCAAAAATTGGAAGGAAAAAAAAGAGGTCTCAAAAAAGTTTTTATTATGGTGCTTGACAAGATTGTGAGTCTTGCTCCTACGTAGTTCTGGGCAAGATCAAAGCTACGTAGTCCTAGGCAAGACAAAAGATATTTTTGAGTTTTTGTTATAGTGTTTGACGAGACGTTGAATCTTACTCCTATGTATCCCCATGTCCGATGGGGAACTCAAAACTACATAGTTCTTGGTAGCAAATGAGTACTGGTTGATTGATTTTAGTGAATGCATGTTTAGATTGCATTCTAGCCGTTATACATTGTTTGTGTACTCGTGATTGGAAGCTTAAACATTTGTTTGTACCGTGGTAGAATGGACTAAACATTTTATGTTTGTGAAAAGGATTTTCGATCGTGCGGGCGCGTTAAAATATATGTTTGATTAGTTGAGTATGTTTTGGAGTGGATGAAGAATGTTTGGATGGTCGAGCTATACTCATACCCAAACACTCAGGGTAAAGAGTGGTATACATAAAAATGTTCCTTTTTCACCCGATTACTTATAAAAAGGTTAGATATTATTAAGGTTTTTTGAATGGAAGACTAATACTCGAATGGTCAAGCTATACGACTCGTATCCAAACACTCGGGGAAAAGAGTGGTATCCACCAAAATGTTCCTCTTTCATCTTATTTATGAAAGATGTTTGAAATGATTAAATATTTTTTATTTAAGTTTGAAAATGATTGATATGGATCAAGGTTTGATTTGTGTTTGAAAATTGTATCGATGGTGAAATGGTTGAAACATGATGAGAGGAACAAATCGCAATGCGAAGTTGCAAGTTCTAGCGTGAGGGTGCAAAGTCTAATGCATGGCATAAGTTAAACGCCATAAATCATACGAAATTCAATATCGCACACAAGCACACACAAAAAATGATAGTACAACGATGTTCTTACAACAATCATGACCAGTACGTTATCACAAATGAATCAAAAAGTAAACATGGGTGTGTTAAATTAAATGCAACGCGAGGATGCGAAATGAGTTCACATAACGCGAGGATGCGCGGTACAAAGTTTCCAACGCATAATTTAAATTTTATTTAAACGCCATGAAATTGAAATGATGTGTGCCAACACGAATCAAAGAATAAATTGTTAGCGCGAAGCACGATCACCATAAATAAATTGAATGTAACGAATTATATCATGAAGAAAGCAACGTACAAAACACAAAGTAGAGAAATCAAACACGAATTAATGTTATGATGAACTACCAAAAGCATATACAAATATGAGTTAAACGTGGCAACAACAAAATTGAAATGTTGCATGCAAACAAAAGAAAACCAGCCAGCAACTTGCTAACGCAAAACCCATTGATTGCAATTAAAATAAAATGCATTTAATGAAATATTGACAAACCAGACTAAACAAAATACACATAATATGCTTGGATATGATTTTAGTGCAGTAATAAGAAATAAACAACAACATGTATACTGAATATTTACATCATTATATCAAACAAAAATCCAACAATGTTACAACATTAAAAATCATGTTGAATATACAGATCTGATCCGATTTAAACACAAGCATAATATACATGATTGCAGATTTATTACAATGATCAAAACTAATAAAACCCAACATAGAGTTCATAATCGAATTGTGTCAAATGTACGGATTGCTCAGCCTCGATTTAAACACAATGAAAACAAAGTACAACAGCATAATAACAATAGAATATACACCAAACTTGATAGTGTAAGCACAATAGCACAAAGTGAAAGGAAAATCAAAATAGAACATACACAACATAAAACAAAAATCACAACAAAATATATACACAATGCAATAACACTTTTGAACCGAGTAGTTACTAGATGTAGAGTTGTTATTGGTGTTGACCAGAGCTAGGCAGTTGGAACGCGGTGGTTGAAACAATTTTTTTGATGATAATGAATCAGAATGGAAATTATTATTTTTTCTAGATCAATGATGGTGGCGCCAAAAGGAGGTCGAAGGCGGAGATGGAAGATGAAGGTGAGGTTTTGACCAACGGAGTGATGTTTGTGTTTATGGTGGTTGTGGAGGTTTTGAATGTTCGCGTGAGTTTTATGGTGAGGCGATTTGTGATGTGGATGGGGAGTAGCCTACTGAACCGACAACGTGAGAAGATGCCTTAAAAGAAGCTACAGTGGTGGTGGTTATTTGTTAGGATGAGATGGTGAGAAGAAGCGAAAAGAAACGGCGATATGAGAGAGTATCAATAGTGGTGTGTTTGTGAGGTATGCGTGGTGGAATTGTGAAGAAGAAAATAATATGTTGGTGAGCTGAAGGTGATACAAAAATGGTTAGTATGAAGAAGGAGGGAGTTATGTTGAGTGGAAGAATGGTGAACAGTGATGGTCGGTTCGAGTGGTTGGTGTTGGAGGTGAGCTTGATTACTAGCTCTGAATCACCCTTAATTTCAACCTTCTTTGCCCCTATCTCTTTCAAGATATTTAGGCCAGTGATTAGGGATTCATATTCCGCATCATTATTAGGACATCTTTCGTCTACCTAACACTTGAACTTCGTTAGAATTCCTTTTGGAGATAATATTAAGACTCCAACACCAATTCCATTTTTATGACTTGACCCGTCGAAGTACAACTTCCAAGGGTTTGTGTCAATCATATTCAGTGACGACTCGACTATTGCATGATCTACAATAAAGTATACCATAATTTAGCCTTTCATGGCCCTCAAAGGCATATATGTCAAAGAGAATTCAGTTAATGCAATTGCCCATTTCCCAATTCGACTATGTCAAATGGGTTTAGACAACATATGTTTAATAACATCAAAATGAGATGAAACATAAACATAGACTAGCTTTATATATTGCTTCAATTTCTAAATGAGAAGTACAAGCACAGGCACAATTTTTCAATCATATTGTACCTAGTTTCAGCATCTATAAGATTCGACTGAGGTGGTAAATAGGCCTTTCGACTCCACTATCATCCTCTTATGCTAACAGACTTCCTATGGTCAAATCAGACACAACAATATATAATTTCATATTCTTATTTATTTTAGGGGCGATAAAATAGGAGGCTTTGTGAGATATTCTTTGATGGCGTCGAAAGCCTCATGTTGCTCTCGTCCCCAGTGAAAATCACTTTCTTTCTTGATTTTGAGTAATGGCGAGAAAACCTTTGTCCTGCCACTTAGATTCGATATGAATCTTCTCAAGAAATTTATTTTCCCCAACAATGATTGTAGCTGCTTCTTTGTCGAAGGAGGCTAGAGATCCAAAATTGCCTTTGCTTTGTTTTGGTTGATCTCGATTCCTTTTTTGTGCATTATGAAACCTAGAAAGTCTCATGCATAAAATTTTCTATAAAATCATGGAACATAGATTTCATAGCTCTTTGGTAGGTTTCTCCAAAAAAATTTAAACCAAAAGGAATCGCAACCCATTCGTATGTTCCCAAAGCCCATGGGCATCGAAGCGCCTTTTTGGGTACATCATCTTCTACTGTGAAAATCTGGTTATAACCAGAATATTTGTCAAGGAGACTGAGATATTAGAAACCTGCGGCTGAATCGACTAATATTTCTGCCACTGGTATCGAATACTCGTCTTTTGAAGTCACCTTGTTCAAGTCTCTAAAATCTATACAAACTCGAAGCATTCCATTTTTCTTAATGACAGGTACAACATTAGCTAATCATTCGACATACCTTGTCGTTCTAATGAACTGACTCTTGAGCAGTCTTTCGATTTCTTACTTAATCTTCATTGTGATTTCTGGAGCAAACCTTTGAGGATATTGCTTCATTGGTGTTTTCCCTGGTTGAATAGGTAGGCAATGTTCCACCACGCTTCGACTCAAACCAGGCATCTCACCATAGTCTCAGGAAAAGCAATCTTTGTATTCTTTCAATAATTCGATCAGCTTCCCCTTTATATAAGTTAGTCTTTTTGTGAATCTATCTCATAGATCTATTTCTTCGAGTGGATCTTGTGCTTGCATTTTCTACAATTCATTCAATGGGTCTTTCTCAAACCCCAAAGGCTCATTGTCATAGATATAATCTAGCCTCTAAAATTTTGAAGTTTTTGTTTGGCCTTGTTGGCCATCTTCAAGTTCTTCGACTATGGCTTCGACATCCAGATTTTGTAGTTTCTCGGCTTCTAGTACCGATTTTCTTTTGTTTTCAGCCAAATAGGCAAGAATTCGAGCCTGACTTTCTGACTCAATGGTCATCTTCATTGACCACAGGCCACCCCGTAGGTGGATTCACCTCATTAGGCTCTATTGCCTCTTCAGTATCCCAGATAAACCCATAGTCGGGATCTAGACTCATAAAACGGTTCGTATTTTCGACAGAAGTGTAAACTTCTGATTCGCCATCACAAGGTGCAACATTTTCTAAATGTTGATCGAAGGATTTCTTCACGCCCTTCGCTTCGTCGATTCTGTAGTAACTTTGATCAGCCTCGATCTTCTCTATACTACCATCTTTTCTCCTGATAATTAACCTTTGGTGTAAGGTTGACAACACTGCCCCTATTCCATGGATCCATTCGCGCCCTAGCAACAAATTGAAGTTTTCTTTGGAGTTTATCACCATGAACAACGTTGATCGAGTAGTTGTACTAACAGCCAGTTTGACTTGGATCACTCCTAGTATGTTACTGGTTTTTCCTTCATAGTTGGATAAAACCATATTGTGTTGTTGAAGATCAGCACCACAGTTCCCCATTGATCAGTGCATATTTATGCACATTCTCCTACATCTTTACTTAGGCATTTCTTTATTTTATTTTGTTTATTATTATATTTTATTATGTTTTCATATTTTATTTTATTTTTGGTTTAATTTAATTTTCGCAACTATTTTTCAGCTTTAGCAGTCTGCACGGAAACGATCATAACTGGAGCTCCGGGAATCCGTTTGAGGCGTTCTAAAAATCACCGGAAAGCTAAGAGAGAGAGAGCTACGACTTTCGTGTTGGAGCTGAAGTCAGATTCGGAGCTCAAAATTCCAGAATTCCGTTTGAAGTTACAGCATTAGAAATTTATTCCGTGTTGGGTCATGTTTTGGGCCTGGGTTATATTTTTGACCTAGTTGGATTTTAAACCTATTCCATTATTTTGTAATACTCGTGTTACTGCGGGGGAATTGAAAAAATTTTACAATCGACGAAAAAAACTATTGGGAAAGCTTGTAAACGCATGGAGAACTAATCCTCCTTGGACGGATTCACTGTACTCAGGTTCAAACTTTGAGATTGTTATGATAATTACAGTTTAATTTCTATTCCTTTCAATTATATCATGTGAGTGTTGTTTGCTTAATTCAATTATCATATAGTGTAATTGATTCAATTTGATTGATCTGTGTTCCCAATTTTAATCGTAGATTAACTCTGCTTAACTGTTAATTTGCTCTATCATTTACCGTATGCTTAATCCGACCATAGGAACATGTTCTCATAAAATCAACCACGCTTGTTGACTGATTTTTCATCAAATAGGATAGAATTCCCGCTTGGGAAATTGTATTTTCATCGGTCGATGATTAGTAAGAACCGAGGCAGTGGATCTGTTACTTTAATCACTGATTTCACAACAACTTATTTTAATAATCAATTCTTTTAAGTACTTTTTCTTCTTAATCGGAAACCTACATCAAACCAAACCCCCCCATAATTTGTTACTGTAATTGGTTATTTTGTTACAAGAATCCTTGCGATACGACTCGAGTCATTGTCGCTATACTAACATTTCTTACAACAAACTCGTTTTTGATCCGCGAGCGACCGCGGATCACCCATCTTTTTGAACAAGGTATGAGGCATTAGATTGATAGCTGCCCCTCCATCGACAAACACCTTATTTACTAGCATCCCATGTACCTTTGCCCTTATGAATAATGGTTTCAAATGATACATCATTCCTGGACTAGGCTTCTAAATTATAACCTTTTGTTCCTCCACCACACCATTGTTCATAACATAGTAACACAGTGATTTGTCTTCAATAGTTTCGTTTGGCACAAAGTTTTTGTCAACTTTGGAAACTTTCGATACTCTGTCATATTCAGTCAGTAACACCGACGCGATACCGCAGTTGATGATAAAGTCTTCACCATAATTTTTGTTGACCATCTCATCTTCTGGTGAAGGAGTATACTCAAGCTCTTCTTCATCCGATTGGGGAGTGTATTCAGGTTTTCCTCATTCGACTGGGGAGTATATTCAGGTTCTTCCTCCTTAATTAGGGGAGTGTACTCTGTGGTCTGGGTCGATACTACCTCTTTTTCTCTCGATGGGTCAACATTCATGGCCAGCGTCTGATTCGCCACAATTTTCCCCCCTCAACAAGCCTTCCTTTTGGATAATGCCTTTTCTACCCAGGAGTTTCGACAGGTTTTAGCGGTGACGTTGAAGCCTCTCTCTCAGCTTTCTTGTTCCTCTGATAACATCTCCATTGCGTTATTGTCATCGGGGGTTTTCCCTTTGTAATTAGGAGAAACCACATAGCCTTTAGGTCCAATTCTTTTATTTGGATTCCTCTCTTCTATCTCCAGATCAAGACTCTCCATTTTAGCCTCTTGCCCCCTTTTTGGTTCACTGGTTCCACCCACTTTTCTTATAAAGTGTCCGATGGAGGACGAAAGATCTTTGGTCGAGGCTACTAGAATTGCCTTCTGAACTCTTCATTTCGTTGAGGGGCTCCCTTTTTGTCAAACATAAATTTTGGAATGGGAGGTTTTTCTATTTCAGGCGCCTTCTCCTTGTTTGCTTCATACTTTTATGCAACTTTTTCACAAAGACAACATTGCAACTTGGACATAGCACATCCTTCGACCCTCTCACTCTGCATTTTTCCTGGAAATCAGTCAAATCTTCTCCAGCTGGAGGATAGACTGCCCTTAATTCATCTTCAGTTTTCATGTCAAAACCATCAGTAGTTTCAACCATCATGCACTCAGAGGGTTCTGCATGCAGGGCTTCGTCAAAATCATCAATAGTTTCAACCATCATGCACTCAAAAGGTTCAGCATACAAGGCCTCCTCAACCTTCAAAGGATCTGTATCCACTTGCATCTTTAGCTTCTCTCAAAATAAAAACCTACCTTCTTTCAAAGCCTTTTGCACCAAATCCCTGAAAAGAACATATTGAGATGTTTTATGACCAAGAAAATTATGAAATTTACATAATCCCCTTTTTTCTTTTGCTCTAATGGGGGACTTTTCAGGCCTTGAGGCACAATAATTTCACCATCCTTAACTACCAAATCAAATATTTCGTCACATTTAGATATATCAAAAGTATAAGTTTTTGCAACGAATTTATCTGTTTTTTCAGTTTCTATGGGATTTTTCCCGTTTGATGGTTTCAACAAATTACAAGTGTAAGGAGGTCCTGGTTTGAACTCAGCCATTTTAACCTTGCTTTCGTCAATGAGCTCTTCGTCGTCATAAGAGTATGTGTTTGCTGCTACATAAGACACTTTCTCTTTCTTATGGTATTTACCAGTTCTTTCTTTTTCAGCTTTTAGTCGTTTGATTTGTCGAACTCTATCAGCCAATTGTGCCATATCTCTGAGACATTTAGTGTCTAACTTTTTCCTGATAGAATAATCTAACTCACTTGAAGTTATCTCAACTAGCTTGTGTTCAGGGACTTGAGTAAAGCATCTTTCTTTCAAAAGTCTAAACTTGTTGAGATGTTGATTGACTGACTCAGTGGCCTTTCGTTTAACGCTGGCCAACTATTTCAAACTTATCTTTGATTGTCCCATGTAGAATTGTTCGTGGAACAATCTCTCCAACTTTGTCCACGTATGGACAAATTGTAGAGGTAGCATTGTAAACCAAGTGAATGCATTTTTTGTGAGGGAACTTGGGAAGTATTTCATTTTTAAATCCTCATTGTTTGTTATATCACCAGCTTTGGTTTGATACTTGGCAACGTGTTCGATAGTGGACTCTTCGGTGTCCCCAGTGAACTTGGTAAACTTCGGAACCTTCCATCCCCTAGGAAATTTTTTTTGCGAGATAAAATCCGGTAATGGGGATGAATACGTTGGCCTTTGAAAGCTAGGGTTCACACCATTCCGGCAGGATATATATACTACTCTCTTTGATCTAATTTGTAAGAGATAATTTAATATTTAGATTCATTCAATAATCAATATATTTGACATAATATTAAATCCGATACATTAATTATTCAACTAATCTAAAAAATAAACTATTTTTTATAAATAGAATCTAAAAGAATATTATAAATATTTATATCAATATAAAAGTAATAAATTATCGTGTAAAAAAGTTTAAAATATTTATATCAGTATAAAAGTAATAAATTATTATGTAAAAAAGTTTAAATATATTAAAATAAAATCTACATGTCATTGAAACTCTTAAATTATTTTTTTAGTGTGTAACAAAACGACCATTCTTTCATTTATGTATAATTAATTCATCAAGCATACACATGCTATTTTTTATGTGGGGGCATTGATTTTATTTCATCGGGTGAAAAACAAATTTTATTAAATAATTTATAGTAACATAAGTATCTTAGTGGAGGCAGCTTCCCCCAATGTTATATAGATAGACCCGTCCCTGATCTTGGTTCCTATTAACTAACACGACGAGAGGATGTTCGGCCACCCTAGGTATCAGTTCGACCACCTAGGGTTCTTAGTCAATTGTCTCGTCGAAACTTCTCTTCGTGTCACGCTAGTACCTTTGGTTGAGTTGGGGTCATATGTCAAACTTGTGCCCTAGGAGCACCTAAGAAATCATCTATTTTAGCCATATGAGTTGCCAATTATTGGTAACTCTGAGTCGAATCTTGAATTAATGGCCTAAGTATGGTTCTCATTTGCTGAGTTAGCATATGAACCATATCGTGATTACTTTCATCCATCTGCTGCCTCATAACCGCGACAGAACTTGAAGTGAAAGTTGGGATTTCCTGATATGGAAACCCTAGCCCTGTGGTTCGACCGAGTTGGTTTTCCACAAGACCTAATCCACTACAAGAAAAGTTGTGTCCAGCCACGTGATTTAGTGAAGTGAAAATCACGTGGCAAAATATAAACAGTTGTGAAGCGATTTTCACGTCACTAACCTGTTTAATATTAAAATAATAAGAAACAAATGTAGCATATGGCCTGTCAGATTTAAAAAAAAAACTTTTGTGACGTGAAAATCATGTCGCAACATGTAAATTAAAAAAATAATAATTAAAACGACAGATCTACTGAAGCAGGAAGGGGACAATTTTCAAAATTTGGGTCGTGACGTGAATATCACGTCGCAACCATTTAGGACGGAAAAATATCTGACGTAAAGGTGATGGTTGACTGTGTTGCAGGTTGACTGACAAAATAAAAATGACCGTTGGAACTTTTGCGACGTGAATATCATGTGGCAAGGTTGCGAAGTGATATTCACGTCGCTACGAAATTAATGTGAATAATTAAATTTTAGCCGTTATAGGTTGCGACGTGAATTTCACGTGGCAAAGTTGCGACGTGAATTTCACGTGGCAAAGTTGCGACGTGAATTTCACGTCACTAGGATTTTATTTATAATATGCGTGCCAATTCCCAGACCACACTTATTCCACATTTTTTTCTTTCTCTTTCTCTCTGTTTCTTCTTCTTCCACAATTTGTTCCATCTTCTTTGTTTCCTCTTCTTCTTTGTTCTTCTTCTTCTAAATTTTTTCTTTATTTTTCTTGAGTTGCTTCTTCATTTTGCTTCAGGTAATATATATTTTCCCTTAATATGGTTATTGTTAAATTTATTTTTATTAATTTAGTTTAAAATGTAATTTTATATGAGTTTAATATTTTTTTTTTGTGTCAAATTATCATTGTTACTGATTGAAGAAGGAGATTGAAGAAGATAATTATCTAGAAGATTGAAGGAGTGTGAAGAAGAGGTATTTTTGCTATTTTATTTTTTATTTAAATTATTAATTTTGGATTGTTGTTAGATGTATAATTTTTTATTGTTAGATGTATAATTTTGGATTGTTGTTAGATGTATAATTTTTTATTGTTAGATGTATAATTTTGGATTATTGTTAAATAAATTTTATTTTAATTTGATTTATTAATTTTTTATTTTAGTTTGATTTAGTTTTAAAATAGAATATTAAATTTATTTTTAATGTTTTATTTTTTTTAATATTTATGTGTTATTAAAAACAAATTTTTATATATAGTAACAATATTAAAAACTGAATATTAACAATATTTTTAATTTTTATGTGTTATTAAATTTATTTAAGTTTTATTACTTTAAAAACTGAATATTAAAAATCAAATATCTTATTTTTAATGTTTTATAGAAACAATATTATAATTATATAATTATTATTATTTTTTATTAAAAAATGATTTTTGTTATTATTTATATTAATGTTTTACTTATTTTTTGGTTATAAAATATTCAAAACAGAATATTAATAAAATATAAAAACAGAACATTAAATTTATTTTTAATGTTTAATTATTTTTAATACCTATGCGTTATTAAAAAAAAATTTATATATAGTAACAATATTAAAAACTGAATATTAACAATATTTTTAATTTTTATGTGTTATTAAATTTATTTATGTTTTATTACTTTAAAAACTGAATATTAAAAATCAAATATCTTATTTTTAATGTTTTATAGAAACAATATTATATTTATATTATTATTATTATTTGTTATTAAAAACAATTTTTGTTATTAAAAACAAATTCTTATACATAGTATAAATTTATATATTAAAAACTGAATATTAAAAATTAAATATATTATTTTTAATGTTTTATTTTTATTTGGTTATATTTACATTAGAAACAATATTATATTTATATTATTATTATTTTTTATTAAAAAAATATTTTTGTTATTATGTTTTATTAAAAACAAATTTTAATATATAGTATAAATTTATAACCTTTAAAAACTGAATATTAAAAACTAATTATATTA
This sequence comes from Lathyrus sativus, assembly GCA_963859935.3. Taxonomy (NCBI): domain Eukaryota; kingdom Viridiplantae; phylum Streptophyta; class Magnoliopsida; order Fabales; family Fabaceae; genus Lathyrus; species Lathyrus sativus. Next base: position 467,851,152 of record OZ012736.1, on the reverse strand, counting down.
TTTTTAATGTTTTATTTTTATTTGGTTATATTTACATTAGAAACAATATTATATTTATATTATTATTATTATTATTATTATTATTATTATTTGTTATTAAAAATATTTTTGTTATTATGTGTTATTAAAAACAAATTTTTATATATAGTATAAAATTATATATTAAAAACTAAATATTGAAAATCAAATATATTATTTTTAATGTTTTATTTTTATTTGGTTATATTTACATTAGAAACAATATTATATTTATATTATTATTATTATTTGTTATTAAAAAAAAAGATTTTTGTTATATAAATTATTTTTAAACCTACTAAAAAATTAATCAATTTAAATTTTTTTTAAAAAAAAACACTTAGCCACGTGATATTCACGTCGCAAGTTGTGAAGTGAAAATCATGTCACAACTTTCTTACACACATCTGCCACTTTGTCTGCTACACCTGTTGTGACTGAAACTATGTTTTATTTGTTGCGACGTGAAAATCACGTGGCAAAGTTGTGACGTGATTTTCACATGGCAACAAAGTTGTCACACGTTCTCCTGCCACGTGAATAGTCACGTCGCTAATATCAGTTTGTGAAGTGATTTTCCAAGTTGTGAAGTGACTTTCACGTGGCAAGATCCAGTTTTTTTGTAGTGATCCATGGTAAGGCGAGAACGTTGAGGATGAATTTTTGTCAAACGTCGAACTGCTATCATGTATACCTGCCATCAATTCGGTTGGTATTTTAAAGCTTTGATCCCTACCATACATGAGCATTGTGAAACTGGGCATATATGGCCTTGAAGTTCCAGCCCCCGTGGGTCTTGGAGTTTCAAGCCAGCGCGGTGACGGTATTGGTCCACTGTAGGCAGTCGATACCGCAACCATAGTGTTAGAACCAACATCAGTTGTTTGTGACACAATTGTATTTCCTCCTGAGGATTTCTCCTCGTTTGAACTGGTATTTCGTGGATCTATCATTTTCTTAACACAACGTGTTCCACTGGGCATGCCAATTTGTTCGACCAAATTTCTGGCGAACAATCTCTAGCCTCTTATTAAAGGTTACTTGCAGGATCGGCTACAAAATCTTAGACTTAGTGTTAAGTTTGGAATGGTTATTTAGGTGTTTTGGGTTTGAAATGGAGGATGGGGAATTGGGCGAATTTGCGCAACTACGATAAATAAAGAAGAAAAGCAAGACAAAAACTAGAAAGAAAAGTGAATTGAAACAAAAACTTATAATGTAAATTGCTTAAACGTAAGTTGGACGCATGCATACATATGTGTAGAAGTGACTCGTTTCTCTTAGACGTTGGTTCTTTGAGTGTTTTCTTTGCAATGTTACAAAATGCAACCTCTTGAACTGAAACTAAATTTTACTTAAATGGGTATAAAAAAAATAACGGCTGCTTTGTTGTTGACTATTCACAGCTTGCCACGCGTCCACCCATGCACACTCACTTCGTGTGTAACTTCCCCACGTTCTCATCAGCTGCAAAACTTGTCTGTTTTAGCTTGGCTTCGACCTCAGTCAGAATGGTTATCCGTCGAGCTTACTTCGACTTCATTCTAAAGGGTTGTCCGTCGAGCTTGCTTCGACTTCAGTCTAAAGGATTGTCCATTGAACCTCTTCGGCGACGCCGACTTATTTCGACACTTCTTTGTTGGTGATGCAAAGCTTTTTCTCTTTGACTCACTTCTCTTCCCCTAATCAAAATTTGCTAACTAACAGTAGTGTGGTTGAAATTCATTCTTTAAAAATGAACAGGTAAAATATCGCGGGTTCGAATCAACGTCCTAATATATGATGTTGGTATAGCTATCAAATAAATTTGGTTTTCCGGATCAAAATGACTTATTCTTAATTCAACGTAGTAAGATAGAAAGTGCATATTTAATATTGCCTTTTAGAAAAATACATATTTAATATATTTTTTCTTTTTTGCATTGGAGATTCTCTAATGAATTTAAACGGTGAGATCACTAATACAACTAACTTTCAATAAATAAATCATAACATGAAAATATCTAATCCTATGGTAGAAGATTCAAGATTCAAATCAAACTACATTTAACTACAATTTCTCTTCAACTAAAATTTCTGCACTATTTTACAACATAAACAATGATAAACTAAGATGAATCTTCTTCTTACTTTCACCTCATTTCATTACCTCCTAATAACTCACATCACGTCACACTAATAAATTCCAAACCCTACGTTAATCATTTCCCACAAACACATTTCTTCCTAACACATCCAAAAACCCAACTAACCACACAGAATCAAATTAATACACTTTCACAATAAAAGAGAAAGGACAAAAAAACATCACATCATCTAGCCTATAGTAAACTAAACGCGTCATTTGTCTTTAGTCTTGGAAAGGATATTTGTATCTGTCACACTTAAAACACACAACAACCTAAAACCCTAAAACCCTAAAAATAACCAAATATTCTCAAACGTTTGGAATCCCAAGAATGTTATTATTTAAGGAAAACAAAAATAAAAACAGTGATAGCAACCTTATAAAAACGTAATATAGTGACATTGACCGTTCCTCCATAATATACGGTAACGTCATAGGCTGTGATGTTGTGTGAGAATTCTAAGTTGATGAAATATCGTATTTGACTTGTTTTATGTTGTTTACAATGTAGATAGAATACTAGTTGTAGATAGATTCATTGGTGTATACGAGGGGAATTCAGGTAAACTTTCACGATGTGGTTTCTGTTTTTGGGATGTACTTATATTTGTTTGGTTGTAGCTATCTGTGTTCACATGGTAACAGGAAATTGATTGCTAGTATGGAGAATGTGGATGGGGAGGAGGCTTGGTTTGTTCTGGTTGCGAGGAAGCATCTAACTTTATGCATGGTATTAAATGTTGGATATCGAAGTGGTAAAGTGAAGTACTATTACACAAGTGGAAATTTTGTACTATAAAATTTGTTATCAATTTTAAGGGAAAATTGAATATTGTAAATTTGAAAAGAAAAAAAACTAAAACCATTACAAATAAGAAAAAAATAAGATGTACACTTATAAATAAATAAGTTCTCGTAGATAAGATTAATCGTTTGATTGTTTAATTCAGATCGATCACTCGTTGGAGAATGATTGAGTTGATCGAAAGTGAGAAAAACATAAGAAATGAGAATTTGAATTGTATTGACGGATTAAAAAATTTCAAGTTTGTTTTAAATGAAACTAAAGCAATCACAAATGTTAAATGATGACGAGATAAACGGAAAGAGATTAATACAGAGTTTATATTTGTTTAGCCCCTTAACCCAGAGCTAGGTCCAGTAGTCATCACACATAAAAATTTTCACTGTAATCAAACATGTTATAAGATCGCTAAGATATTTCATGGTCCAACTGTCATATGTCTTAGATTTCAAATACAAAGAACGAATTTCAAGTTATCTATATCTTAGATTTCAAACTCAAAGAACTTAACCCAACTTGATCTCTTTTTGTTTTCTCAAAAAATCTGACTAACATTTATCCCTTTGAGAAAATACAATTAAATAAATAGATAATTATAAGGTGTTTACAAATATCACTAAACAAATGATGTAAAAAAATATTATAAGTGCAAATATAAGTGTTTAAATCTTTAAAAAGATGAAATCACTTCTTTAATTTTTTTTTGTACCGGGAAAGTTTTATTGAGCCATAAAAAACAGTCCATGGTAAAAACGAGTTAAGTACTAGACTCAATCGTCCGACTGGGATCGGCCTCCCATATGGAGCCCATTTAGATTGGGCCTCCTATTAGGGCTTGGTCACCTAAATTTGGGCTTGGATGACCTATCTACGATCTATTTCACTTGTGAAGTATTGACTATGAGATGTTAGTCAAAGAAAAATCTTCTCCCCCACAATTTAAGAGAGAATAAGTCCTACACTATTCACATGTTCCTGATCCGGCATGAAATGAAGAAAACTGTCTCTTGACTTTCTAGTCCAAAGAGTCCTTTATAAATGCTTAAATTTCAGGGTTAGGCAGATCGTTCAATGATTTCAAATAAATAAATAAATAAATAAATATATATATATATATATATATATATATATATATATATATATATATATATATATATATATATATATATATATATATATATATATATATATATATATATATATATGCGCGCAAAGTCTTTTGGAAACCTAAACAAGAAGATTCTCATTCTCATTGTACTTAGTAAATATTTAAATTTTTCTTTATAAAATTGAATATATCTTCAACCACGTGATTGGTGAATACATCATCTTATTAATAATTTGTATCAACAAATTTATTATCTAAAGTTTATTTCTAAACATAGTCTCGAATAAAATTATATTTAATATGTTTTGCTCTTGAATGTAAATGAATTTTTAGACACACAATTGTAGAAGTATTATCACAAAAGATATGAATATTACTCTCTTTTATCTAATAATTCTTTAGTTGATATTTCATCTAAATCAATTGAGTGTTACAATTTGATGTTGATATGCATTTTGCTTCAATTGTTGATAATGTTATTATTGATTGTCTTTTGCTTGATAAATAGACTAAATTTTCATTAAAAAAATTGACAATTTTCACTAGTATTTTTTCTTTCAATTATATTTATAGCATTTCAATTATATTTATAGCATAGACAACATCACATAATCATAATTACTTGTAATCAATTGGTTTTTTATAATGTAAACTGAGGTTAGCAATTCCTTTAATATATCTAAAGATCCTCTTAACAACAATTAAGTGAGATTTTCTAGGATCTTACTGAAAACGAGCACATAAGCATACATTAAATACTATATCATGCATAGAGTCTTCAAATATTGAAGGTTGTTTAACATAAACCTCTTCAGTAATCATATCTTTAATGAATTTACTTTTAACATCCATTTTAAAAATAGTGATATCATGATTGATACGTAAGATAATAATAATCTAATGGCTTCTAATCTAACTATAGAAGAAAAGATTTCAGTCTAATCAGCACCTTCTTATTAAGGATATGTGATCTTAAAATAAAATCTCATAGAGAATGATAAAGGGGTTTTGGAAGAATTGGGTTTGATTCTTATAGCCACAATAGTTATAAGAAATGCTTAACACAATTAGAAACTCCAAAAAAAAACCTTGTGCTACTAGTCTATCTTCGTTTCTTGTCATTTATCCTTTTTCATTGAGCTTATTTATGAACAACCACTTGGTTACAATGATTTTCTTCTCTTTTGGTATTGAAACAAGATCTCATACATAATTTCTTTAAAATTAATTCAGTTCTTCTTGCATGAAAACTATCCAGTCATTAACACTTATATCTTTATCTATGGAAGATGGTTCAATAAGAGATAAAGGTCCCATAAAAGTGAAGTCTTTCATAAAAGATTATCATGTCTTTACTAGATATTCCTTGCTCCCTAAGATGAGTTCTTCTGAATCTAAAGACTTGTATTTTCAATTATGGCTATTACTGAAGCCACTGGAATCATTGGTTTACGTGTGGTTTCTTTTTCATAGTCTTTTTGTGTTATCAGATCTTTGTTCCTCAAAGTATTATTTATCAGAGGTATTATTAACGGATACCTTTTCTTGAAAGGAATGAGATTTTTCCTTTTTCATTGTCTCGATATCTTTAAATTTCTTAACTAGCTTTGACATATCACATTCAAAATCTTTTTCATTAAACTATAAATGAACCAATTCTTCCCATCCGTGCCTACCGTCCACCGTCTGCCGCTGCAGGTGGAAGACGCGGAAGAATAGCGGCAGCGTAACGCCGATCTCGAGATAGCGGCAAACGACCTCGAGTGCCCGAATAAAAGCCAAACAACCAAGACTTCAGTACTATACACTATGCAAGCTCTAGAGCGTTCATATTATTCTAGTATGATAAACTTGTTGTGCTTTTGAATCAAACTTGTTAAGGTATTCTTTTGGTGCTTAGCGCATAGAAAGAACAACCAAATTGATGAAAATATAAAATGATGGATCTTCTACCTTTCCACAAATTCTAAGGAGTCTTATTCAATATATGTCTGATATAGATCCTATTTTGATGTAAAATATTGTATTTAGAACTTCTTCCCATAAGTGTATTGCAACCTTTTTCTCATTTATCATGATTTTGACAATCTTTTGAAAAGATCTATTTTTTATTTATACAACTTCAAATTTTGGGAGTTCTATGACAAGATAAATTATGAGAAATATTATTTTCTTCACAAATTTGTTCAAAATGTTTATTTCAAATTCTTTACCGTGATCACTTCTAATAGTTTCAATATTCGAGTCTTTTTACCACTCACACTTGTTTGGAAAACACTTAAAACACATAATGAGACTCATCTTTATGTCTTCAATTGTATCCAAATTCATCTACTATATTCATCAACTATGAATAATTCATACTTCTTACATTTGAGCAATTTAGTTGTAATTGTCTCAAACAAATCAATATGTAAGATATCTAATGGTTTGGAAGAGGAAATAATGTTTTTGGAATAAAAATAGGTTTTCAAAAGTTCCCCCTTTTGACTTGCCTCACTAAAATCATCTTATTAATATTCACATTAGACAAACATCTCACAAACGCAAGTTGATTAAGCTTTAAGGCTAATCTCAAGCTTAAATTCCCTAATTTTTCATGCCACATTCGTTTCTCTTTGTTCACTATTATAAATCATTTCACCTCTTATTTTTGAAAATCAAGCAACATAATTCTAATATATATATATATATATATATATATATATATATATATATATATATATATATATATATATATATATATATATATATATATATATATATATATATATATATATATATATATATATATATATATATATATATATATATATATATATATATATATATATATATATATATATATATATATATACACACACACACACACACACAAACTTTTTGCATTCATAGTAAATGTTCTTCTTATAGACTTCTTTCGTGCATTTTGGATCCTTGGAATCACTATGCCAAAAATGGCCTTTAGCAGCGCTTTTTTTGACCTTTAGCAGCGCTTTAAAGCGCTGCCTAAAGTGGCGCTGCTAAAGGTAAAGGCAGCGCTTTTTTTTATGGAAAAAGCGCTGCTAAAGGTATCACTTTTAGCAGCGCTTTTGTACCCCTTTAGCAGCGCTTTCAAAGCGCTGCCTATTCTCCCCCCCTCCCCCCTGTAGCAGCGCTTTATGAAAGCGCTTTTGTAGACCACCCTTTAGCAGCGCTTTTTTAAAGCGCTTTCTTAGACCCCTCCTTTCCTAACCTATAGCAGCGCTTTTTTATGCCTATTTTTCTCCCTTTAGCAGCGCTTTCTTGTAAAAGCGCTGTCTATACCTCACGTTTTTAAAATTTTTTTTTTTGAAAAATCACATTTTTTTATATTTTTAGACAAACCTGCTTATAACAATTAAATTCCCTGCTAATAATTCAGGCTTTAAACATAACTTGGCCTTTAAACATTGTAATTCAACACTTGGCCTTTAATTCAACACAATATAACTAAACATTGTACATTATACAATAACACTTTGTAATTTACACATAATTAACTCAAGTATAATTTACACATAATTTAAACATTGTACATAATACAATATACAATATACAATATACAATATACAATTTACACATAATTACAAATCCAATATACATTATAGAATTCTTAACTCAATCATAAATTGACACCATTCTTCCTTAATTTCTTCCAGTTTTACTTTCGAGTACGTAGCGCATCTGAATTCATCAAAATACTACATAATATAACAGAACAAGCACGATTTAATACTAATTACTCAGATGAAATATTAGTTAATAATCAAAATGAATCATATAACTCATGAATTGATCCATACCATGATTGGAATCTCTAATTGACCAGAAAGAATGATTTCCTTCATAAAGCGCAGTACAAAATATCCGCAGTCAATCCCACCACGCTGACGAGGACACTGTATTAGGAAAAAAGCGAACGAACATTTATCAGGATATATAGTTTAAATAGTTTTATAAGTAGAACCACTATAACAGTCAAACATGGGAAAATATACCTCCACTCTGATCCAGTTGATGTTGCTAGCCCTGCTTTTTGGCACTGTTGCATCTCTCTGTGCTCTGTATATTTGTATAACTCTAACATAATATAAACACATATTTAGAACAATGTGACATAATAAATAAACATATATAATTATTCAGAACACTATACATCATCACTTACGTATCAACCATGTTCTTCAGATTTTCATATTTGTTTGTATCGCCATCCAATGAATCTATATAATACACTATTTCTTTAATCGGATTAATTGCGACCTGTAACCAGTGACCACTATAAAATAAGACAACAGTTTAGACGGAAATGTTATATAATATGGCAAAAATCGAACAATTATAATAAATGAATTTAGAATAAAAACTAACCCATGGCCAGTATTATATGGCAACATAAACAACTTCTCCGTATTCGCACTCATAAATCTCTGGACTGTGTACTCTTTGACTGCTTCTGGTGTCTGGTCTATTGTCCGTGAGTTGACACTGCTAGCAGATAAGAATGCGAATACTGAAGTCAAATCAGCGGGGACCAACATCTTGTCATACAAGCGCCTAAAAAAAATATAATCAACATTAGATTATTCAGTTAAACGAGCGAATTTTAAAATGTTCAATTATCTAATTAAAATGGATCGAAGTACCTGATGTAGGTATGCATAACCCCGACGCCCAATTCTAAATGTTTGAAAACCTGGTCGAAATCCTCCTTAGCAAGTGTTTCGGAATATTCAAAACCGAAAATACCTTGATCCATATGTATTAGACGGATGCCGCCCTCAGGCACGTCTGTTGTCCCTACATATGTTTGAAGGCACGACCTAAATTGAGGAACAAATGCTCTTTTTGTCTCGACCTTTTTTTTGGGCACCTTGGAAGTTTCAGGCATGTTTCCCTTGCTGACATGTTGCGACTGCTGATCAAGAACCTAAAAGTCATATATAAGTTCAGTAAATAATTTATAATAAAATAATCACTTAAACTGTAGTACTAGTACCTGTAACTTTGATGCAGCTGAATCGGTATCCCGCACAATAATTTTATCATCTTTTGTTTTGGATTTTGTGGGAGTCTAAGATCATCATGTCAATAAGAAAGTGTAAATGTCAGAATAACTTTCATGTATGGGTAATAAAACATTGGAATATTACAAGGTTCAACCTACCTCATCATCCATGAAAATGAGATTCGTCGGCCATGCTACATAAGCTCCTATCGCGTCTCCCACCACTGTTGCGTCTGATACATCGTCTGGCATAGGCAACAACGCCCCCCCCCCTCTAATGCAATATCAACAGATACTTTCAAAAATCCAGCAGGGAGGGGTTTATGGTGAAGTAAGTCTCCCAGGGTGTTATGCACCTTTCCCTTGCCAACCATGCGATAAGTCGGCGACGATAAATATAGTCGACAAGGTGAAATGCCCTAAACAAATAATGATCAGTTAATGTGTCAATTAAGAAAAGTGTGCTAAATTAATTTCAATGTAATATATACAATTACCTCTGGAAGCTTCTGCGGACAACCGATACTATCTTTGTCACTAGTAGCTTTACCGGCCTCTGGAGCGCGCCTTTCGGACATGTATCTCTCCTTATCCTTCTGTAATTCACGAATTTGAGCTTTCATTTCCTCCAAAGTAGCCATCACTTCTTTATTGGTTGGATTTTTTTTCCTTGGCTGCTTATACAGTTTGGATGGAGTGACACCAAATCCCTTGCCCCTCACACGCCCAGAGTACTCAGGAATATTCAACACCCGACTCAATAAACTCCTGCAATCATCGTCTTCAGCAGGAGTTATAGTCTGGGATAGGGACTCCTGAAATATAGATAAAAGCATATTTAAATATTTTATACACTTTTTTCAAACACTTTGTTCAAAAACTAATGTTGTACTTACACATTGTTCAAACACTTGTTGAACTTCTTCTTGGACGGCTCCATCTCTTCCCACCCGGGCAGCCTTCCATACGACATGGTCCGGAAGAGATGTCGCATCACTTTTCTCCTCTTCCAACTACGCATTAAGACGAACAATAAAGCATTATATCCTATTATGTATACTTACTATTTTTTGTAAATAGATCATATTAAAGCATATATATGCACTTACTAATTTTTGTTCTAAGCGTGCATATCCCAAACGCCCCTTTCTATATGGATACGCAGGGTTTGATGCCCGTTCCCGATTTACGCCACTCTTAACCTGAAAAAACAAGTTTAAGTCATATCAGTTTGTTTGTGGAATAGGTATATATACTATACATTGTACATGATAAGTTGTACTTACTTCAAATTCTTTGGTTTTTCGCTTCGCAACAAATGTCTCCCATTCTGCATCCGAAATCAAATCAGCGTACTTCGCTGGACGCTCCGACTCTACAAAGTTGCCATCAGAATCTTTAAGATATTTGTTGGTTAAAAACGCTCTAAATCCCCTCAAGCGTTTTCCGGCCAACTGAATACAATATTTTCTCCTAGAATCCTCAATATTAAAAGATCTCTGCAAACAAATACACATACATATAACATGTTAATATAATTAATTTAAAGATGTAACTGTCAACATAATTAAAAATGATCAAATCTCATACTTGAACCTCGGTCCAAATTTTATCCTTAGCCGCTTTTAATGCAGGAATTCTCCAGTTATCGCAAGTAATCGGAACTTGCGAACGTACAACTGCTCCAATGTAACTTGTCAGCAGCGCACCATTAGGCTCAACCAACTGATCTCTTTCATTCCAATGGACATCGTACTTTACACCTCTATCTCTCGCACGGATGATACTTTTCATTATCGTTATGCCTCTTTTAATTTCGCCTTCAACGTCTTTGGGTGTTTCTTTTCCATCATGTGATGTTTCCTCGTTGCTGGCCATAATATACCTGTAATTCAGAATAACAACAACAACAACAAATATCAACAATAACAAATATAAACCATCTATATAAACCATCAAATAACAATAACAAATATAAACTATCTATACAAACCATCTATATAAACTATCTATATCAAATATAAACCAACAATAACAACATAAACCCTCTATATAAACCAACAATATCAAATATCAAATATAAACCATCTATACAAACCATCTATATAAATTATCTATATCAAATATAAACCAACAATAACAACATAAACCATCTATATAAACCAACAATATCAAATATCAAATATAAACCATCTATACAAACCATCTATATAAACTATCTATATCAAATATAAACCAACAATAACAACATAAACCATCTATATAAACCAATATCAAATAACAATAACAAATATAAACCATCTATACAAACCATCTATATAAACTATCTATATCAAATATAAACCAACAATAACAACATAAACCATCTATATAAACCAACAATATCAAATATCAAATATAAACCATCTATATAAACCATCAAATATAAACCAACAATAACAACATCTATATCAAATACAAACCATCTATATAAACTATAACAAATACAAACCATCTATACAACACAAATATAAACTATAACAAATATAAACTATAACACAAACCATCTATATAACACAAATATAAACCACCTATATCAACTATAACAAATACAAACCAACAATAACAACATAAACCATCTATATAAACCAATATCAAATAACAATAACAAATATAAACCATCTATACAAACCATCTATATAAACTATCTATATCAAATATAAACCAACAATAACAACATAAACCATCTATATAAACCAACAATATCAAATATCAAATATAAACCATCTATACAAACCATCAAATATAAACCAACAATAAAAACATCTATATCAAATACAACAACAACAACAACAACAAAAACCATCATATTAACACAACAACAACTAACACAACAACAACAACAAAAACCATCATTGAAAAGATAAAAACCATCTATATATCATCAGAACAACAATGGTGAAAAGATAAAAAAAACAAGAAAAGCAGAGTAAAGCTTCACGTACCGTAACAATGGTGGACCGGCAATGCAGACGGATGGATGAACTCAAAAACGGACGGTGAACGGTCGGTGATGGTCGGAAGGATGATCGGACGGAAGAAGTTGATGGTCGGACGATGAACAGTGGTTCGTTCGTTCGTTTTCGTTCGCCAGAGAAAGAAGAAATGTGTTCGTGACTGTTCTGATTCTATTAAAATTCTGGAGGGTATTTTAAAATTATAATATGAATACCTATAGCAGCGCTTTTAAAGGCCTTTAGCAGCGCTTTTAAAAGCGCTTTCATAGGGTGCCTTATCAATTTCATATGGCAGCGCTTTATATAAAAAGCGCTTTCTAAGGGTCCCCCTTTAGCAGCGCTTTTGAAAAGCGCTTTCGTAGGCCCCCCCTTTAGCAGCGCTTTTGAAAAGCGCTTTCGTAGGCCCCCCCTTTAGCAGCGCTTTTTAAAAGCGCTTTCTTAGGCCCACCATTTAGCAGCGCTTTTTTAAAAGCGCTGTCTTTGGTAGGCGCTTTTTTTCTTTTTTTTTTTACTGGCCCTTTAGCAGCGCTTTTGTATAAAGCGCTGTCTTTCTATGCGCTGCTAAAAGTGATTTCTGGCGTAGTGAATACTTGAACACCTTGTTGGAAAATTTCTTCTTCCTTCAGGTTCATAGATGCTACACTTGTCTGGAGATGAGGAAATTTTCATTATCTTCTAATGCTTCTTGAGGATATTCATCTTCTGATTCTCCATCTTGAATCTTGTGAAGCCTTAATCTTCTTGATTTTAGAATGTAAAGAAGTAGATTTTGGATTCTTCTAAAGTTCATGTTGTGAATAGGATGCCTTGAAACAAAATTTAAGGTTTATTTATGATCAAGAAACACACAAGGGTTAGGATTAACAAAGAAAACAAGGTAAAACAACAAGGATTGGTTATAAACTGTTATTCTTTCTTTTCTCTTCAAACAAGATTACAAGTATACAAGAATAAAAAATAACCTTTCTCACTTGAATTAGGATTTTATCTTCTTATTTTTCCTTATGCAAGTTGAGAAACTAGCATGTTATTTATAAGAAAATCAACACACTAACCTAATGGGTTTTTTAACAATTACCCATTACAAGCTAACTTAGGGTACAAACTAACTTAAATAATTGGGCTTACAAGCAAGACACAATTCAACATGCTAACAAACCTAGCAATATTGACTAATGCATGTTAGAACAAACTTCGACTACAACACGCATTACTCCGACAACAGCATGTGAACAGACTTCAACCTCATACTTAATTCCTATCGAATCAGAAGCTACCTTTCGATCATACTAGAGTTCAATCCAATATCTCACAAATCTCCACCTTGGATCTAACTCTATAACATGAAGAAACTAGTTTTCTTCATGCAAATTTATCAACTGCATATAGTGGAAAAACTTGCAACTGGACAACGTCTTGGTGATCATATCAATAATATTATGATATGTCGAAACCTTCAGCACTTGGACTTCTCTATGCTCGATTACCCCTTTGACGAAATTCAGCCTCACATCAATGTGCTTGGTTCGCTTATGATAGGTTGAATTCTTCGACAGATGTATTACACTTTGACTATCACATTTAACAGTGATAACTCGACCTTGAAGTTTCAGCTACTTTGTAAAACCTTCAATCCACAATGCTTCCTTCACAGCTTTAGCTAGGGCGATATATTCCGCTTTAGTGGTAGATAAGGCAACAACCTTCTGAAGTGTTGCTTTCCAACTGATTGTTGTCCCAAACATATTGAACACATATCCAGAAATAGATTTTTTAGTATCCATACAACCTAAATAATCAGAGTCGACATCTCCTCCAATTTCTGCTTTACTATCTTCACCCAAGGCTCCACCATAAATTAGGACTCTATTCAGAGACCCATTTATGTACCTTAGGATACACTTCAATGCTTTCCAGTGAGTCTTTCCAGGATTTTTCACGTACCTGCTTACAAGACTTATTGTATATGCTATGTCGGGTCTAGTGCAGACCATAGCATACAACAAAGAACCCATTAAATTAGCATATGGAATTCTATTTATATAAGCTTTTTCAACATTAGTGTTGGGACACTGATCTATACTCAGCTTGAATTAAGGGTTTGTCAGAGTCACAACAAGCTTTGAATTCTACATACCATACTTTTTGAGAATCTTCCGTAGGTATGCCTCTTGAGATAAGCATAATTTTGACTGATTTCTATCTCTTCGGATGTCAATCCCAAGAATCCTGAACACAGCTCCCAGATCCTTCATGGAGAACTTCTTATTGAGTTCATCCTTCACATTCATTACATCTTCGACATTGTTGCTTGCTATTAGAATATCATCCACATAAAGCAACAGAATAACAAATTAATTACTAGGTCAAAATCTGAAGTAAACACATCGAACTGACTTCTGATGAAACTTATGTGTGCCATGAACTTGTTAAATATTATATTCCACTGTTGAGGAGATTTCTTTAGTCCATATAAATGTCTATTTAGTTTACACACATAATCTTCCTTCCCTTTTTCAACATACCCTTCAGGTTACCTCATAAGGATTGTTTCATCTAGATCACCATACAAGAACGTAGTTTTCGCATCCATCTGTTCCAGTTCAAGTTCGAACTGGGTCACAATGGCAAGAAACATTCGAATGGATATGTGCTTCATAATAGGAGAGAACACATCATTGAAGTTGACACCTTCTTTTTGAGTGAAACCCCTAGTGACCAATCTTGCCTTGTATCTCTTCGACGTCATTCCTTCGATTCCTTCCTTAAATTTGAAAATCCATTTAGAGCTGACTAACCTGGCTCCAGCAGGTTTCTTGATCAGTTCCCAGGTGTTGTTATCATGAAGAGATTTCATCTCATCATCCATGACCTTCAGCCATTTAGTCTTCTTTTGAATCCTCATAACTTCCTTATAGTCTCTAGGTTCTTCGTCTAGAACCTCACTTGCAGAGATTAAGGCATAAGCTATAAGATCTGTATACCCAAGTCTCTAAGGTGGCTTAATGACTCTCCTCGACCTATCTCTTGCTAGAAGTTATTCATTATCAGTCTCCTCATCTTCAACAAAATCTTCTGTGTCCTCTCCGACTTCATATGGGGTACGCAATTCAACATCAATATGCTCTACCTCAACAGGAATCTCTTCCTGTTCCAGCTCTTCATCAGCATCATCAGTTTTCTTGAAATTCATCTCTGCTTCATTGAAAACTACATGGCGAATGGTGATACACCTCCTATGACCTGGCTCTGGGCATCATAGCCTATAAGCTTTGACTTCTTCAGGGTATCCCAAGAACATGCATTTCAGAGCTCTAGGTTCGACCTTATCTTGCCTAATATGAGCATAGGCCATGCAGCCAAATACTCTCAATCTACCGAGACTAGGTAGATGTCCCAATCAAACTTCTTCAAGTGTCTTCCTTCCCAAGGCAATTGAAGGACATCTATTTATCAGATAAGCTACTGACAAAACAGCCTCCGCTTAAAATACCTTCTTCAATCCAACACTAACCAACATGCAGCAAACCCTTCCAAGGATTGTTCGATTGAATCTCTCAGCTAAGCCATTTTGTTGAGGAGTACCTGCTACATTCTTATGCCTTACAATCCCAGACTCAACACAACAATTGTCCAATGCTTCGTTGCAGAACTCAAGGCCATTATCGGTTCTTAACCTCTTAACCTTCCTGTCAGTTGAGTTTCGACCAGAACCTTCCAACTTTTGAAATTCTCAAAAGTTTCATCCTTCGCCTTATGGATGAATACCCATAGATTTCTGGAATAGTCATCAACGATGGATAAAAAATATCTTGCACCTGAGTGTGAAGGATTCCTTGTAGGCCCCTATGGATCAGCATGAATGTAATCTAGGGATCCATGTGTTCTTTGCTTGCCTTTGTGAAACTTTGCCCTACAGGATTTACCAAATACACAAGATTCACAAAACTCCAACTTTTCGACTTTGTCACCTCCTAGCAGGTTCTGCTTCCCCAATTCGACCAGGCCTCTTTCGCTAACATGGCTCAATCTCATGTGCCATAATTATGTCTTCGCCACAGGTTTTATGGATATAACATTTATCGAAATACTTACAACCTCATCCTACAGGGTATACAAGCCTTGTTTCTTCACGCCTCTCAAGACTTCCTTCGACCCCTTCATGACTCTTAAGATACTTTTCTCTCCTTGAAAAACATATCCCTTTATGTAGAATTCACCAAGAGAAATCAAATTTCTCTTCAAATCAGGTACATACCTGACTTCAGTCAATAACCTTATTGACTCATCATGGAGCTTGAATCTCACAGATCCAATACCTATAATTTTGTAAGATTTGTTGTTTCTCAGTAGCACTAATCCATCATCTTTATCATATAACTCCTCGAATAATTCTTTGTTTGGAGTCATGTGTCAAGTGCAACCTGAATCCATAATCCACTCCTTTCTTTAGTATTCGCTTGAAACTACAAAGACATCAGATGAGTCGAAGTCATCTTGAACAATAGTTGCATTGCTGTTATCCTTACCTCCATGATCTTTCATGAGTTTAGGGTACACCTTTCTTGTGTGACCCTCCTTCTTACAGTGATAACATTGAATACCAGATGTTTCGCCACTATAAGACTTCTACTGACTTTTACCTTTCTTCTTGTCGAACTTACCATCCTTTCGCAAGAATTTTCCCTTAACAGGCAAACTTTCGCCCACCGTCGAAGGTTTATGCTCCTTTAGTTTGTTCAAGTCCTTAGAATACAAGGTTAATTAAACTTCTTCAAAGCTCAGGGACCCCCTTCCATACAAGAGTTTCTTTGAAGTGAGCATGTGTTCTGGGCAAAGCGCACAACAACAGCAGTTCTTAATCTTCATCATCGACCTTCACATTAATATTTTCAAGATCAAGAATCAGCTTGTTGAACATATCCAACTGATCAGCCAACACTTTGTCTTCACTCATCTTGAATAAATATAAAGCTTGCATCAGGTAGAGTCGATTCACTAGAGATTTGGTCATGTACAAAATTTCAAGCTTCACCCATAACCCCAATGGTATAGTCTCCTTTGATAGCTTTCGAAGAACCTTATCACCAAGGCTCAACAATATTGTGTTGTGGGCTTTCTCAATCACGGTCGTCTTTTCTTTTGGCGTTAATGCGGCATCAATGGTTGTCTCTCCCTTCAACACTTCCAAACAACCATGCTGAACCAGTATGGCTTTCATCTTCAAGCGCCACACATCGAAGTCGTTCACTCTGATTGACTTTTCAATCTCATACTTTGTTGAAGGCATCATTTTCATGCTCACCGCACCAATTTTTTGTGAATAGGGTGCCTTTAAACAAAATTTAAACGGTTTATTTATGATCAAGAAACACACAAGAGTTAGAGTTAACAAAGAAAATAAGGTAAAATAACAAGGATTAGTTATAAACTGCTATTCTTTCCTTTCTCTTCAAACAAGATTACAAGTATACAAGAATAACAAAACCTCTCTCACTTGAATTATGATTTTATCTTCCTATTTTTCCTTATGCAAGTTAAGAGACTAGCATGCTATTTATAATAAAACTAACACACTAACCTAATGGCCTTTTTAACAATTACCCAGTACAAGCTAACTTAGGGTACAAACTAACCTAAACAATTGAGCTTACAAGTAAGGCCCAATTCAACATGCTAACAAACCTAGCAATATTGACTAATGCGTGTTAGAATAAACTTTGACTACAACATGCATTACTCCCACAGCAGCATGCAAACAGACTTCGACCTCATTGTTGCACCCTAAAATTTGCCCAACCTTATTCACTTGGTTTATGTTTCAATGTCATTAGCATTTGCATATAGAGTCATGTACATAGGTTACTCATCTGCATAGCATAAGCATAGCAAGTCATACAACAGGGGGACCAATCATTATTCTCATCTCTAGAGGCCTATCAAGAGGTTATTATCTTAATTCCATCTCATTCAAGTCATCAGAAAAGAATTTGAGAGCAGAGAGTTCAGCAGATCAAGCCCTGAGTCTATCTCCTATCTGAGGGTATCTGAGGGTCAACAAGGGGGTTGTGAGCTGTGAATGGAAGGCATGGAGAGCATCTAGACATCATGAGAGGGCTTAGAAAGTCATTTGGAGAAGTAATCAAGTTGTTGAGGTGACCACAAGAATTGCAGTTGGAGACAGTCAACTAGGGTTTCATCTGGGTCAACCCTAGGTCAACCCTAGGTCAATTGACTGATTGAAAGGCATTAAGGGCTATTGGAGAGATGTGGGGTTCATCATTTGACATGGAGAATAAGGATATGTTGTCATGCTAAGAAGAAATCAAGAGAAATCAAGGAGAAGAGGAGTTTCTAAATTAGGGTTTCTATGTAAAATCCCCTAATTTAGGTCAAATTTCCAAGCAAGATAAGTCAAAATGCAAGCTTCAAATGGATCCTTGGCCAACATGAAACTTGTAGAGGATCTCAAGACCTTTAATTTGAGTGGTGGAAGACATTAAGTAGATTTATAGAACTCAAGTTATGGTCCTTGCAAGTTACAGGTCATCTGAGGTATCTGAAATTTTATCTGTGAAAGTGACTTGACTTCCAAGCAACTTTTACCCCTCAAGGAGATTTCAAATGAATTTCTGGTCAACATAAGAATTGTTCCTCATTGTCTTAGATTTCTAGAATGGTATAGTATGCCTTCATATGATGTGTGGAACCCAACTTATGGTCTTGACAAGTAAAGGGTATTTTGGTCATTTGTGAATTACAGGTCATTTTAACCTATGTCCAAAACTCATACAAGGAGGCCTCAAATGGAAAAACTTACAACATCAAACTTGCTCCAAATGACATTTTGAGTCTAGAAAAGTGACCATGAGAGATTGGAAATGTCCATAGCATAAGGTTTCAAAATTGGTGAATTTAATGAAGGAAAATGGCTTAAAAAATGGTATTTTTCATATCTTGGCCAAATGATGCAAAATTATAGGTCATTTTGAATGGAAAAGGCATTCTAAATACATTGGCTAAAGTGGAATTTTGAGCTTAGGTCATGATTTGTGAGTTATCCATGGTTGCTTGAATTAAAAGTAACATAATCCAAATTGAAAGGGAAAAGTGTAAGGGAAACTTCTCCAAGTTTCTAGGTGGTTCCAATGCAACCTATATATTCATGCAAGTTGGTTCATGCAAGGGTTGGTGCTCCCATTTGTCCAAAATCTCCATTTTCATCCATTTTCTCCTTCTTGTGTAAGCTTCTCAAATTCCCTCAATTTCTCACCAATCACCCCCATTCTTGATCTGAACCTCATCACTATCATCCATAGTTTGTAATTCACACATCCATCTGGCTGAATCAATCAAGGAGAGTGCCATACAAGTTTCATTCTTCAAGGTTCAAGAAATTGGAAGCATAAGATTCAGAGGGTTTGCACACGAGATATTGCATACAGAATTCATCCTTCAAGTCACTGAGCAGGTTTCGATCACTGCAAGCACCTAATTCAAGGAGTAACATAGCTGTTTTCTCACTTTGCACCAGGTTTGTTTTCTATTCAAATTGCTTAGTGTAGTTAGAGTTTTAGGGTTTTGATAGAGTAGAATGGTTAAGATAGGATAGAGGACTGTTTTGGATGAATTTGGTAAGGTTTCATGAAGATTGGATATGGTGCATCAAATCTGTTAGAGCATGCAATTGCTGATATAGGACACGAAGATGTGATTGGATTAGCATGCTGTGATCAGGAGGAGTTGTAGGTTAGTTTAGGATGATTTTTGTGAAGAATTGAAGCAGTTGTTGGCAGGTGATCATGGTGGATTCCATCTGGTATCACTATCGGGTTTGCTCTTTGAGTGAGTTTTAGAATGAGATAGCATCATAGATTTGGAGAGGGGGGAAAATGGATGAATTTTGGTTTTGGAAGGGAGTGATTTCATGGCGTATTGGAGGAGAATGATGAGCACGAAAGTCATGCATGGAGCTGGTTGTTTCTGAAACCCTAGAAGGAGTTTGGGGACGATGATGGATGGCCGTAGGATCCCTTGTTTGACCACGACCCCAATCTTAATCCAACGCTCCACATTTAAAGCTGAAACGGAGGGAAAGTTCAAAAGAAAGGAAACGCAGCGTTTCATTAAGTTAGGGGGATTGGGCTCAGAGCGCTATCCACACCCCCCATGTTAATAAGCCCAACGCGTTTAACTTGGTTTTATTGCTTTTCTCACCTCCTCCATCTTATTTCTTTTTATTTTCTTTTATTTTCTTTAATTTTTTCATGCATCTTCTAAAAATCATATAAAATCTAAAAATCATTATTTTTAATTCATTCTTTTTGCATATTTTTCTTTAGGATGTCTAGAAAATAATAAAAAATAAAAATTGCATTTTATTTTTAATTTGATATTTTTCCCATATTTTCTAAATAAATGACATTTTAAATGGTTTCATTTCATGCTTGATTTTATTATTTTTTGTTCTATTAGATACTTTTATATTTTTCATCCATTCTTTTTAGGTTGTTTAGGTTAGACATTGAACTTGTAGATTCAATTTAGTTCCCATTTTTTAGAAATTAAATTTAGGTGCTTAGTGTAAGTGTGAATAACATGGATAAAATTAGGGTTTTAGGTGATGACTTAGGAAATTTGATTCTTTCCCTTAGGACTTAGGGTTTGACTAGTTTAGTTATGGGACTATAGGGGCTATGGGTAGTTATTAGATCCCTTAGAAAAAGTTAGGATTCCCCTACTGCTATTAATACTCTGTATATATCTGATTGACTGGTGTGGTGTGCCCTCTGGGGATTATTGCTTGCTTGCTTGGGTATTGGGATTGTCTGGGGACTTGGGAGAGCTGAAGATTTGAGGAGAGGAAGACCATTGGAGATCCAGAGATTGAAGATCAACTGTCAGAGTTGAATAGGAGGTTATTGCTAGCAGCTGCTGAGGAGACTAGGGTTTAGGAGCTAGGCAGAGCTCTAGATCAGAAAGCTTGTTTCTCAAACATAGATGGCTTTGTTTGCCTCTATCCTTTCTCTATGATTCAAAGTCTCTTTCAAATATCCACCTCCTTCCTTTGGAAGGATCAGTGAATATATTTGAAAGATAGAACTTTTGAGAGGAAACTTTCTGTTTAATGATTAACAGTTGATGAACCACCCTTGGTAGGTAATTAACTGTCTAACATTCATTCATCTCATCTGGTTGACTGATGTTCATCCTAGCCTGAGACATGAAGAAAAGCCATTGCAGATGGAAGATAGATGATCAAAGCCCTTGCCTGAAGGTCATGAAGATGGAGATTAATACTTGCTGAAGCTTACAGCTGATAGGAGATGACTTGAAGTCAGATATTGATGCAGAGCTGCTGTGGCTGTTCATTTTTGTTGTATTTCATTGCTGATGTATTGATTGGTTTTCTGGACTGTATTGTTTGCTGTTTACCCTGTTGGGTTGAAAGTGAAGCCTGTTCACTTTTGCCTATTGTTTTCTAGGTTCGAGGTTGAGTGGGACTCCCTTGCCTCGCTTGTACTGTTGCATCCATGCATTTTACTGTTTACTATATATATCTGATATTGTTTCTGCTGCTGTCTATTCCCTTAAGATCTCTGTTTCTCTCTGTGCAAGAGAGGAGCATGATAGACATTAGGTTTTAACCCATGCATGATAACATTAGGTCAGTTTGATTCCCTTCGCAACTGTAGGTTAGAGTTCTGTCTCTTTCTTTCTCAAAACAAACAGAAAAACACAATAAAATTTCAAACACAATAAAAGACACTTCTTCCGTAAAAGAATGTGAACTCATCAAAGCGTCATTTTTGTCCGCCGGGACTGCTAATCAAGAAAACCTTTTTTCAGAAGGGATAAAATCAACCAAGACAGACTTGTGTCGTACGTGGCCCGAACTACGTTTGCTCTGATCTTCCATGCTGTGTGGAAGTACGTAGGCATAGGATGCGATATCCTAGCGAGCAACCTTCCCCTCCTTTCCCGTAGGTAGGCGAACTACGTTGACTCTGATTTCTCGTTCCAGACGGGAATACGTAGGCATAAAGTGCGATACTTTGCCGAGTCATTTTTATTTTCTTTTTTAACCCTTGACCTGTAGAGTAGGTAGAATAACAATCCATACCCGAAAACAAGCGTGGATCCCGTCGAGTACGACGGACGTGAGGGGTGCTAATACCTTCCCCTTGCGTAACCGACTCCCGAATCCAGGTTTTGGTTGCGACGACCATACCTTTTCCCCGTTTTTTGCGAGGTTTACTTCGAGCGTTTCCTTTCCCGCTCTGAGGGATAAATAACGCACGGTGGCGACTCTTCTGTTCAGCCGGCGCCGATTTTCGCAGTAGCGACAGCTGGCGACTCTTCTGGGGATCCAACGTCCCTTGGCTGCTAAGGACTGCGATGGTTCTTATGCATTTGGGATCCAACGTCCCTTAAGAGAGTCAATCCTAGCGCTTGTTTTCCCGTCGAGGATTTTGTATGGATTTATATTTCTGACCTTTTATTTTCAGCATTATTGATTATTATTGCTGTATCTTGGGGTGTGACGGGTGTTCTGATATTGAGTGAGAAGCCGGACCTGGGCTTGAGTGCACCTAGAATTAGAGTAGAAAGTAGTGGGCGCGTGCCGGCTTTGCTTGCATTAGTGTCTCATGAAATCTACACTCGGACGAGGTTCTTCTGGTTGGCTTCTTTTTCTACCCTTTGGGTCGAAGGGGTTGTTGGTCAGCTGAATTGTCGACTCCGGGAACCGATCATTTGGAAGTTGGCTGAGTGAGGCCTCTTCAGGATTTGATGATGCCACTCCTTCTGGGAATCGTATCATCAACCCTGAAAGTCTGTGACGCGGACGACCGCATAGGATGCCATACCTTTGTCAGTTACTAGGACATCCACTTGTGAGGGGGTTTGTGATTATGCAGGTAACTAGACCTTCAGACTACCGGTTATTTCTTGATCAGAGATCCTGGGTATTTATGGAGAGTTAGGAGGTCTGTCAGAGACCATTTGGAGATGTGTTCTGAGGTCTGTCAGAGACCAGTTGGAGAGTTCTGAGGTCTGTCAGAGATCAATTGGAGATATGATTTGAGGTCTACCAGAGACCAGTTGGAGTTATAGTTTGAGGTCTGCCAGAGACCAGTACTGGAGCTTTGTTTTAGGTCTATCTGAGACCAGGGTTTGATGACTTCTGGATGGTCTATCCGAGACCTTTCTTGATTGGGTTTAGGCCATTCAGCTACAGCTTTGGTCCCTGTTGCATGTTACTTGCATTGCATTGCCTGCATATCCATTACCACTTGCATTCCACTAACGTGTGTCTGTGCTGCAGGTGCATTTGCATATTCCCCGATTCTAGTGCCCAGACTTCTGAGTATTGATTATGGCTGGTTTGAGGAAGACAGTTGCGTATAAGCTGCCTTCACCTGATATTACTTCTTTTCTTGGTCTGATATCTCTTGCCGATGAGGAGGTTAGGAGAAGCTTCAGAATGAGTCATGGGAGATTACTGAGATTAGTCTGCAAGCCCACTGCTAATGAGATGAACGGGCTATACACCTTGATGCAGTTCTATGACCCCGCATTGAGATGCTTTACTTTTGCTGACTTCATTCTAGGACCTACCATTGAGGAGTATGTGGAGTTTACTGAGCTTCCCGTGCAGAACAAGGTTCCCTTTATTCACTCTGCTGCTGAGCCTAAGTTGGAGGATTTAGCCAAAGCCTTGCATATGAATGCTGCTGAGTTATTAGTGACCTCTTGGCTTGGGGTTCCCGGTTTCTCTCTAGATTTTCTGGTCGGTAAAGCCCAAGAGTATGCCAAGAGCGGGTGCTGGGTTGCTTTCAATGCTGTGTTGGCCTTGTGCATTTATGGCATAGTACTGTTCCCCAATATACCGGATTTTGTGGACTTCGACGCCTTCTACTTGTTTGCCGCTGGTAATCCTGTACCTACCTTACTCGGAGATCTCTACCACTCACTGCATTACAAGAATGAGAAGGGAAGAGGGAAGAATGTTCATCTGTGTGTACCCTTGTTGAGTAGGTGGTTTGAGAGTCACCTTCCTAAGAGAAGATCTGTTGCAGAGGCTACAGTCCTAGATGGTTGGCCAGAGCGCCTGATGAGGCTATCGTCGGAAGATATGGAGTGGTTTGATCGAGACCTGTTGGGATCTGAGCTCATCTTCAGTTGTTCTGGGTACCCTAATGTGCCGTTGATAGGAAGAAAGGGGTGTATCAATTACAACCCCTCTCTATTCATTCGCCAGTTCGGATATGCACTGAAGAATACACCTCAGGAGGAAGAAGTACAGGAATCTCTGTACTTCACAGGTGATTTGAAGGGAGAATTGCTAGCTGAGTTGCAACACGCCTGGACACGTATTAACCGCAAGGGGAAACCACTGTTAGGTAAGAACGATTGCCAGGCCTATGCACCTTACAGGGTTTGGATTCAGGAAAGAGCTAGTCAGTTGAGGATGCCATTTCCAGATGCACCAGTTCTTGATCCTATTCCGGTAGCAGAGCCAACTACTGTTTCTAGGGAAGTCTATGAGCAAGTCGTGAAAGAAAAAGAAGCCTTGATGAAGATCAATGAAGGGTTAGAGCAAGAGCTAGCTCAAGTACGCAGTGAGAAAAACAAGGCCGTATATGCTTTCCAACAACAGATCGAGCTGTTAAACAGGTTAGGGGCTGAGTTGGCTGAGGAAAAGAAAAAGCGCGGACGTCTGGGGCAAGAGTTCAGAAGCTCCCATGACATGTTGGAAGCCAAAAAGAAGGCGCTTGACGCAGCACACCGAGAAATCTCCTCTTGCAATAAGACTTGGAATGCTACACTCACCAACAATAAGAAGAGGGAAGATAAGCTGAAGCAGCAAATTTCCGACCTCGAGGAGAAGTTGAAGTCTAGCATCAAGAAGTGTGAGGAAGAAGTGATGACCCGGTACAGTGTCCAGCATGCACTGAATAAAGCAATCAAATCCAGAGATGAAGCGGTGTCTCAAAAGCGAAAGCTAGAAGATTGCTTCGGAGAAGCAACATGGGAAGAAACTGCTGAAGACGTGCGTCGTGTTCTTAAGAAGAGAAACCAACTTGTTGAGGGGCTGCTTGATCGACCAAGTCACCCAGAGACCAAGAAGTTGATAGAAGAGTACCAGACTTTTGGGAGGATTTGATCATTCCATGTAGTAACTTGTAGTAACTTGTATGCTTTATTTGCATAAATGCTGACCATCACCAGGATTGTTGGTTGAGGTCATGCCTTCTTATCGTACTTTCAGCGACATTGTATTCTGGTTTTCCCTGCAATATATGAGGCTTTCTATGATCCAGCTCCGGTATTCCTATTATCAACACTGTCACTGCACCGGCACCTTCCCACTAGAACTGGGGGGAATGAATTTCCCTAATGCACAGACACGCATTGCATTGCATTCATATTCATATTGCATTACAGGTAATCTTTGGATGGTGTCTTATTTCCTGCTCTGTAACAGGTATCTTTCAGGATTGCAGATCAGCACCCGCACCGCTATTCTACCCGCACCAACTGTCGAAGAATCATGGATCAAATGCAGAACGAGATGCAAGATGTGCGCGAGAAGCTCGCTCTCTTCATGCAGACCATGGAAGCTATAGCAAAAGGGCAGGAGAATTTGCAGGCAATGGTCCAGCCTCTGTTGGCTCGAAACGCTGGTCATGGTAATGAAGATCATCAGTCGGCACGGGTCGATACTGTTCATGGAGACGGCACTCCCACGCCGGTGGCTCCACCTGTAATCAATACACCCGCTGCTAATGTCAACAACGCTACCGCTGCTGCAAATGGTAACGTCGGAGTTGGAAATGAGACTGCTGTCCATAATGTTGGGCTGGGTGATGTCAATTTGGGTGATAATCTAGGCGGCAACGGCTTCGTCAATGCTGGATTCGGATTCAACGATCAGGGATTCGATAACACTGGGAAGTATGGCTTTAATGCTCAAGGCTTTGGGCAAGACGGTTATGGCGCGACCAATCAGGGTTACGGAGGCTTTGGAAATGGAAACGGTACTGGATTTATGGCTTTTGGTCCTGCTGGAGGTGTTCAAGGGTACGGTAACAGAGGCCGAGGTCCGGGGATGAATCAGATCAGAGTTGGGCGTAATAATGGATATGATGGGTATGGGGCTGGAAACGGTATGTGGCAAGAAGATCAGCAGGAGGACGCTTTCTCCGGCGGAGGTTTCGAAGGGCCGATGGATGATTCCCAGAAGATCAGAATGCTGGAAGAGCAGATGAGGGGAGTCCTAAACCAAAGTGCTGTGGGTTTGGACATGGCAACAATGGGGCTGGTACCTGGCTTGAGGGTGCCAATTAAATTCAAAGCTCCTGCGTTTGACAAGTATAAAGGAGACACATGTCCAAAAGTGCATGTACGAGCTTATTACAGAAAGATGTCTGCATACTCAACTGATGAAAGAATGCTAATGCATTTCTTTCAGGATAGTCTGTCGGGCCCTTCCCTAGAGTGGTACATGGGATTGGAGCCAACTGATATCAAGACATGGAAGCAGTTAGCTGAGGCATTTGTAGCTCACTACAAGTATAACAGCGACTTGGCACCCAATCGGGTCCAATTGGCCGGGCTGTCGCAAAAGAAGGGGGAGAGTTTTAAAGAGTACGCGCAAAGGTGGCGCGATATGGCTGCCAGGGTCCGTCCTCCTGTAGAAGATAAGGAAATGAATGACATGTTTGTTGGCACATTCACCGGCTTGTTTCATGACATGTTGTTTCACACGTCTCTGGCCAGTTTTTCAGACCTGATTCTGATGGGAGAAAAGATTGAACGTAATATTAAGCAAGGAAAGTTCCAAGTCGAGGAATCAACTGCATCCGGCAGTAATAGGAAAGCTTATGGTGGGCGCCGTCAGGGCGAGGCAAGCGCAGTATTTGGAGGCCGAGGCCGAGGCCGAGGCAGAGGTCGAAACCAATATCATCAGCCGCAGCAGGTGGCGAGCGTTACTATCCCGTATCAACAACAACCACTCCAGCAACAACAACCGGTTCAGCAACAGCCAATGCCACAGCAGCAGCAGCCTCAGCAGGGTGCACAGCAGGCTCAGCGAAGATTCCAGGGTAGTAAACCGAGAAGAGTGTTTGAGAAGCCTCCCTCGACCTACGCCGATTTGTTGCAGACATTGTTGGGATTGAACCTGGTAGAGAAAAGAACTCTGGCACCGATAACAGGAGCTCCCCCGTTTGGTTACGATGCAAGCCGACACTGTGAGTTTCATTCTGGGGCTCCGGGCCACGATATAGAAGGTTGCCACGCTTTTAAGCATGTTGTGCAGGATCTTTTGGACAATAAGACCATCAATTTCGGAACGGCAGGTCCGAATATAGTGCAGAAACCCATGCCACATCATGGGGCAAACGCCGTTCTAACTGAGGAAGGGTTGAATCTGATTACGAATGTTGAAGATTTGAAGACGCCGCTGAGCGAGATAAAGAGCCGACTGTTACAAGGAGGTGTTTACCCAGGATGTAACGAGTATTGCTTAGACTGTTGGACCCTAGCTGGAGGGTGTGAGGATTTGAAGAAAGGCATTCAGGCTTTAATTGATGAGGGCATATTGCAGTTTGACCGAGCGGCAACTGACGAGCCTGCAGGGGCAGTAGTGGATGAACGAAGTGATGTGGCCACGGTAACGATTCCTCGGAAGACGATCACTATTGCAGCACCAGCTCAGCGACCACCGATCACCATAACTAAGGCCGGGCCGATCCCGTACGAGAACACAAAAGCAGTCCCATGGTCATATGGGTTAGAGGTGTATTGTGACTGTAATACCCCAAATTTTACCCTTTCTTTTTTATTTTTATTTTAAATTCTTATTAACTTAATAAATTAACTTTTTTTTAGATCTTATTTTTTTAACTAATAATAATTTAATTAACCTTTTTTATAACTTTACTAATGTTTTTTATTAACTTTTTTTTTTCTATTTAGTTTATTTATTTAAATCATTTTAAGCTCTTCTTACTAACTTTTAGGATTTAGATTAAAATTTAACTTTTTTTTTCTTTTCTTTAAAGAGTAAATTTTTCATAACCTTTTTTAAATTAATTTCTAACACTTTTTTTTTTTTAAATAAAAATCTAATACTTTTTTTTAAAAATTTAATCTTTTTTTCTAACTTTTTAAAATTAAATCTTTTTTCTAACCTTTTAAAGCTAAATCCTTTTTTTAAAACTTTTTTTAAAAACTAAATCTTTTTTTTCTAACTTTTTTAAAGTTAAATATTTTTTTCTAAAACTAAATCTTTTTTTTTCTAACTTTTTTAAAGTTAAATATTTTTTTCTAACTCCTTTTTAAAGTTAAATCTTTTTTTTAACTTTTTTAAAGCTAAATCTTTTTTTTTCTAACTTTTTTAAAGTTAAATATCTTTTTTTCTAAATTTTTTTTAAAAAAAAATCAAATCTTTTTTCTAACTTTTTTAAAGTTAAATCTATTTCTAACTTTTTTAAAGTTAAATCTATTTCTAACTTTTTTAAAGTTAAATTTTTTTTTTCTAATTTTTTTTTAAAAAAATCAAATCTTTTTTCTAACTTTTATAAAGTTAAATCTTTTTTTCTAACTTTTTTAAAAAAAATTAAATATTTTTTTCTCTAACTTCTTTTTAAAATTAAATCTTTTTTTTTCTCTAACTTCTTTTTAAAATTAAATCTTTTTTTTCTAACTATTTTAAAAATTAAATCTAACATTTTTTTTAAAATTAAATCTATCCTTTTTTTTAAAAAATTAAATCTAAATCTTTTTTGACACCATCCTTTATTTTTCAAATTAAAATTCTAAATTCTTTCAAAATTAAATTCTAACAGTTTTTAAAATAATTCTAACATTTTTTAAAATCAACATTCAAATATATTTTTTATTTTAAAATTCTAACTCATTTTTTTTTTAAAACTTAAAATTCTAATTTTATTTAACTTGAAACTCTAACTTTCTTTGCTAACATTTTTAAATTTAAATCCCAATATTTTTTTTTATCAAATCCAATCACAATGAATCACATATGGAGCTAAATCAAATCAATCAGAGCACATCACCATCATTGAATCAAATCTGAAATCATCATAAAAATTCATTCAAATCAAATCCGAGATTGAAAAAGATTGAGATATTCAAATTAAATCTGAGATTAAAAAAGATTTAAAAATTAAGTATAAAAGGGACGAAAATCATAACAAGAAAGGGGGGAGAACTTTTTCGTAAAATCCAAGCAAACTCCGTCAAAAATCCTCTAGCCTCAGGACAAAGCATCATCGGCCATCATCATTCCGTAAGGATCAAAAAATATAATTACAATTTTTGTGTTGCTTTTCATGTTTTTCAGGAAAAAGAGATGAAGAAGACAAATCGGCGGCCATGCAAAAGAAGAAGAAGATAACATCCGTGAGAGGCAAACAAGAAGGAGAGGAACACACACAAACTCAGAGAGCAGAGAGAAGAAGAGTGATGACCGGCCCAACCCTCTTTTTTATTATTTATTGTTTTTCCATTTGTTATTTTATTTTGTTTATCTTTTTTTAAAAAAATCAAGAAGGCCCTTTCTTTTTTATAACCAAAAACCTTTTTCAAATTAATTAAAACTCTTTTTAAATAAAATAATCAAATGTTTTTTCAAATAATAAAACTTTTTTATAACTTTAAAGTAAAACGTGTTTTTAACTAACATTAAGATTTTTTAAATTAAACCAATTGTTTTTTTTAATGATTAAATCTTTTTTTCAAAATATTATCACTAAAACTCCTTTTTTAGAATAATTAACCAAACTTTCACTTTTTTATTAATAAATTTTTTTAAAACTCAAAACTCTTTTAATTAAAATTAATCTCTCTTTTCACAAATTTAAATCCTTGGTTAAAAAGACCATAAAAGTCCCCCAAAATTCATACGGCTTGTTTCTCGTTCAATTTTGATTTCGTTTTCGTCTAACCCCACATACTGACATTTTTGTTTGTTTTGTTTCTTGCAGCTATTATGTTCAATTTGAAACTTATTTTCGGTTTTATATTTAGTTATCATATTTGTAACTGCTTATGGGATGTAATTTTGCGAGACAATTGTCGCATTTATCTTTCCGCACTTTATTTTCTGCCATTGTATGTTTATCGCGTCTTTACCAATAATCTCACTCCTCCGAAGGAATTAGGTCTAGCTTTTGGTCGCCGCGCCAATAGTCCTCAACTTCAAACCCTTTCACCTTACAAACCCTAATTTTCACAAATGTCTCGTCGTGGACAAAATTACAATTTTACCCCTATCATTAGGTCAAAGAGCCACCGCGCTCATTTTAGGGTTTCCCGCCGTGGAATCCATAACCTAATTTAACCCTAATTACAACTTAACATTTCAACGTAGAGATTTGGAGTTTCTACACTCCACGTAAGCGTGTCCTTAAGATGCGTTTATTCCCCTTGAGACCTTGACCACAGTCAAGAAGTCTCTAACCTCCCTTTTGAGGGGAACTACGATTACTCTGATTCCACTCCCGTAAGGATACGTAGGCACAAGATGCGATGTCTTGCCGAGTAAACTTAGAATTAACCCCTTAGGTCTTTTTTCTCACTTTTAATCCTTTGTACATATACCTTAAGCAAATAAATAAAGCAAATAGTAAACATCTGAACAAAAGGTTCCTGTAGAGTACTACAGAAGTTTAGGGTGCTAATACCTTCCCTAAATTTAACCAACCCCCGAACCCTAGATCTTTCCCCGCATTGTGTTTACGATGCAAAATAGGTTTTCCCTCTTTTGACCTTTTCCTTCGGATAAATCAAAGAGCGGTTGTGAATTGAATTGCGATTCAAACTCATTAATAGTTTGTGATCCTATTTCCACCGCAACAGTGACGGAATAAGAATTGATGTTGATAAACAGCCAGCCGAGATTGTGGATAACGTTGTTGGTTCGGGAGGTATGACGAGGAGTGGTAGGATCTTTATATCCCCCGAAGTGGAGGCCGAAAGACTAGCGAAAGGAAAAGGGAAAGCAGTTGAGAATGTTCCGGTGCAAGCGAGTGAAAAAGAAGCAGCAGCGAAGGATGTAGAAGAGTTCATGCGCTTGATTCGAAAAAGTGATTATAAGATTGTGGAGCATCTGCAGCAGACGCCGTCCAAAATATCTATCCTGTCACTGCTGTTGTGTTCGGAAGCTCACAGAAATGCTTTGCTGAAAGTCCTGGACACTTCTTTTGTACCCCAAGACGTCTCCGTGAACCAGCTAGAAGGAGTATTGGCACATGTGAATGCAGGCCACAGCTTGGGCTTTACCGATTTTGACTTGACTCCGAAAGGGAGAGATCATAATATGGCATTACACGTATCTGTTGAGTGTAGAGGATCAGTAATGTCACACGTCTTGGTTGACACCGGGTCATCTTTGAATGTGCTGCCCAAGAAGGCGATGATGAAGTTGGATGTTAGAGGAATCTTGTGCACACCCAGCGATTTGGTAGTCAGAGCGTTTGACGGCACGCGGAGAACAGTCTTTGGATCGATTACCTTGCCTCTGCAGGTGGGGCCGGAAGTGTTTGCAACGGAGTTTTATATCATGGATATACAGCCTGCGTACAGCTGCTTGCTTGGAAGACCCTGGATTCATGGGGCGGGGGCAGTCACGTCCACCCTGCATCAGAAGTTAAAATATATGGTCGGAGACAGCGTAGTCATCGTGTGCGGAGAAGAGGACATCCTGGTCAGCCATCTATCTTCATTTAAATATGTGGAAGTCGACGGAGAGATCCACGAAACGCCCTGCCAGGCATTCGAAGGTTTGCGCATCAAGGACAAGGGTCCCGGGCCGAGCAAAGCGCCAGAAATAGCCGTCTCATCGTACAAAGAGGCTCAAGCTCTAGTGGAAGCAGGAGAAGCCAAGGGCTGGGGCAAAGTGCTGGACATTCCTGTGAAGATGGACCGGTTCGGGCTGGG
Organism: Lathyrus sativus; assembly: GCA_963859935.3. Lineage (NCBI taxonomy): Eukaryota > Viridiplantae > Streptophyta > Magnoliopsida > Fabales > Fabaceae > Lathyrus > Lathyrus sativus. The sequence goes on along the minus strand of OZ012736.1, from coordinate 467,819,100 downwards.
GTACCAACCGTCGTCATCAACTCCTTCCGTGGGGGCACCCCGTTTCAGAAAGCCAATCACCATCTCTGCCAGTGGGGTGTGTCATGAAACTGTCAATGCTGCTTCGGAGTCTGATGAAGGAGACAGCGACTGTGATATGGATGCCTGGATTCAGCCAAGCACGCCAGGACAAGGACTGTGCAACTGGTCTATTCAGGAGCTTGTTCCTGTGACTTTTAAACAGTAATGCTTTGCTTTATTAATTGTTGAATAATCTGATGTCTTGCCCGGGGCATCATGATTTGCTTAGGGCTGTGTTGTTATAAACATTGTGTGTTAATCATTAAATAAATGGCGTTTTTCATGTGCAAATACTGTAATCCCTGTCTTTCTTGTTTTATATTTTTCAACAAAATGGCAACGTGGTTGTTCGCTTTATACGCATTTTGAAGCACTTAACCATTCTTTTGCAGGATAACATTTTCAGATGACATCTTTGAACCACCTATGACTCGTCCCGACTTCGAGCACCCGGTATTCCAGGCCGAAGAAGAGGTTGTCGAAGATAGTGACGTTCCTGAAGAACTGTCTTGGTTAGTGAAGCAAGAGGAAAGAGCCATTATGCCTCACGACGAGGTTATCGAAATTATCAACTTGGGGTCGGAAGGGGTTGAGAAAAACATTCGTATCGGAGCCGCACTGCAGAGTGATATCAAGCGAAGACTGGTTGAAATGCTCCAAGAGTATAATGACGTATTCGCTTGGTCATATGAAGATATGCCGGGGCTTGATACAGATATGGTTGTACACCGCCTGCCACTGAAAGAAGATTGCCCGCCGGTCAAACAAAAGCTTCGCAGAACTCGACCAGATATGGCAATGAAGATCAAAGAGGAAGTTCAAAAATAGTGGGATGCTGGGTTCCTGGCTGTGACGAAGTATCCTTCATGGGTTGCCAACATCGTACCAGTGCCCAAGAAGGACGGCAAGGTCCGAATGTGCGTGGATTATAGAGATTTGAATAAAGCAAGCCCAAAAGACGATTTTCCACTTCCTCATATTGACGTGTTAGTTGATAATACTGCTCAATACTCCGTATTCTCCTTCATGGATGGCTTTTCAGGCTATAATCAAATTAAAATGGCGCCAGAGGATATGGAGAAGACCACTTTCATAACGCCTTGGGGAACATTTTGCTACAAAGTGATGCCCTTTGGTTTGAAAAATGCTGGGGCAACATATCAGCGTGCGATGACGACTCTTTTCCATGATATGATGCATAAAGAGATCGAAGTTTATGTTGACGATATGATTGCCAAATCCCAGACGGAGGAAGAGCATCTGGTGAATTTGCTGAAGTTGTTTAAAAGGCTTAGGAAGTTCAGGCTGAGACTGAACCCTAACAAATGCACCTTCGGGGTGAGATCGGGTAAGCTGTTGGGATTTATCGTAAGCGAAAGAGGAATAGAGGTCGATCCTGCTAAAATAAAAGCAATTCAAGAAATGCCGACGCCTAAAACAGAGAAAGAGGTGCGCGGGTTTTTAGGGAGGTTGAACTACATTGCCCGGTTCATATCTCACCTAACGGCCACGTGTGAACCGTTATTCAAGCTGTTGAAGAAAGATCAAGCTGTAACGTGGAACGAAAATTGTCAAAAGGCGTTCGATAAAATAAAGCAGTATTTGCAGGAGCCTCCTATTTTGATACCCCCAGTGGCAGGTAGACCCTTGATCATGTATTTGACGGTTCTTGAGGGAAGCATGGGTTGTGTCCTCGGTCAACACGACGAGACAGGGAGAAAAGAGCATGCAATCTATTACCTGAGTAAGAAATTTACAGACTGCGAATCTCGGTATTCAATGCTGGAGAAAACTTGTTGCGCGCTAGCCTGGGCCGCCAAGCGTTTGAGGCAGTACATGCTGAATCATACAACCATGCTCATCTCGAAGATGGATCCTATCAAATATGTATTTGAAAAGCAGGCGTTGTCAGGTAGAATTGCCCGTTGGCAGATGGTCTTGACTGAATATGATATTCAATACGTCTCGCAGAAGGCTATAAAGGGGAGTGTGCTGTCTGAGTATCTGGCGGAGCAGCCTATTGAAGAGTACCAATCGATGAGATTTGATTTTCCTAACGAGGATATCATGTACCTAAAGAGGAAAGATTTTGAGGAGCCGTTGCCAGACGAGGGACCAGAGTTGGGTTCCAAATGGAAGATGATATTTGACGGAGCCGTGAATGCTTACGGTAGCGGAATAGGGGCAATCATCACTACGCCACACGGGTCGCACATCCCGTTTACTGCCCGATTGACCTTCGCCGCTACCAATAATGAAGCTGAGTACGAAGCCTGCATAATGGGGCTTGAAGAAGCCATTGATTTGCGAATCAAGAACTTAGACGTATACGGAGATTCAGCTCTGGTGGTGAATCAGATCAAAGGGGAATGGGAGACACGGCAGCCCAATCTGATACACTACATGAATTATGCAAGGAGATTGTTGCCTTTCTTCGACAAGGTTGAATTGCATCATGTACCGCGGGCGGAAAATCAAATGGCTGATGCCCTGGCCACTTTGTCTTCCATGTACAAAGTCAACTTCTGGAACGAAGCTCCCCGAATCATTATCTCCCGGCTCGACAGGCCAGCTTATGTATTTGCTATTGACGAAGCATCTGACGACAAACCATGGTATTTCGATATCCTTAATTTCCTGAAGAATAGAGAGTATCCGGCTGGGGCATCCAGTCAAGATCAGAAGACTCTCAGGAGATTAGCGGGTAATTTCTATTTGAACCCAGATGGCGTCTTATACAGAAGAAACCACGATTTGATGCTGTTGCGTTGTGTAGACGAAAAAGAGGCAAAGCTTCTCATGGAGGAAGTACATGAAGGTACATTTGGTACGCATGCTGGTGGACATGCTATGACAAGAAAACTGCTGCGGGCAGGTTATTTTTGGCTGACTATGGAAACTCACTGTTTCAAGTTTGCGAGGAAGTGCCACAAGTGCCAAATCTATGCTGATAAGATCCATGTTCCTCCGAGTCCTCTCAAGGTAATGTCATCGCCATGGCCATTCTCTATGTGGGGAATCGATATGATTGGAAAGATCGAGCCGACAGCTTCTAACGGGCATCGGTTCATCCTAGTAGCAATCGATTATTTCACCAAGTGGGTGGAAGCGGCGTCCTACGCAAATGTAACGAAGCAAGTGGCGGCCAGATTCATCAAGAGAGATATCATTTGCCGATACGGGATTCCCGAGCGGATAATCACGGATAACGGTTCAAACCTGAACAACAAAATGATGAAGGAACTCTGTCAGAACTTCAAGATTGAACATCACAACTCCTCCCCTTACCGACCCAAGATGAATGGCGCTGTTGAGGCGGCCAATAAGAATATCAAGAAGATCGTTCAGAAAATGGTGGTGACCTATAAGGATTGGCATGAAATGCTACCTTTTGCTTTGCACGGTTATCGTACGACGGTACGCACATCAACCGGGGCAACTCCGTTCTCGTTGGTATACGGAATGGAAGCGGTATTACCATTGGAAGTTGAGATCCTTTCTCTGAGAGTATTGCGAGACGTTCAGCTAGACGAGGCAGAATGGGTAACAAACAGATTGAATCAACTGAGCTTAATGGATGAGAAGAGGCTAGCTTCTCTAGCATACGGTCGTTTGTACCAGAGCCGAATGAAGAAAGCGTACGACAAGAAGATACATCCTCGGAACTTTCAGACGGGCGACCTTGTGCTGAAAAGGATTCTCCCGCCGCAAACAGATCACAGGGGCAAGTGGACCCCCAACTACGAAGGGCCATACGTTGTCAGGAAAGTATTTTCGGGAGGAGCGTTGTTGTTGTCCACCATGGACGGAGAAGACTTCACGTCGCCTGTGAATTCGGACGCAGTTAAAAAATACTTTGCTTAAAATAGACCCGCTGGACAGAAAAAAGAGAGTCCAGGCAAAAATGGGGCATCCCGGCGAATCAAAAACAGAATGAAAGGTTCGGGCAAAAATTAGGGATAAAACTGAAAAAATGTACACCCGCGAAGTTGAAAACCTACACTGGGCGGCTTCGGCAAAAAGGGGTATCCCGGTGAACTGAAAACCCGTAAAGGGCGGTTCACGCAAAAGTTAGGGATTTGAAAAGCAAATGACTGCGGTCCGAATTTGATAATTGCAATAAGCATCAATGCGGGAGAATACATTTGAGGAGTCAATTATCTGATACAATCGCTTCAGAAGTGGGGATACCGGGAAAGCATTAGAGTCGGGCGAGTCATGGGAGGATCAGTTCGTGGTGTTCATCTGCATCCCGTTGCCGACATGTGTACAAATTTAAGTTGTCAATATTTATGCTTCTTGGGCATACTCGTGTACGGGTATGTTCGCCTTGTGTAGCTTCCTCATTTCAGGAGTTGCATCCCATGTACAAAACTCCGCCCATTCAGGGGCCCAATCAATAAAATACGTTATTCAGTACTTAACACTGTTCTTTACTGTTTCGTGCATGATTAACGCCCAAGTTTGATGAAACTAGCATGAGTATAACGCCACTGGCCCTTGCCAACAGTTGCTAAAGCTTTGAATTAACTGAAAATAACGTCACTAACCTGAGTTGATTTGGGTGCATAGGCTTGTCTTGTCTTGTTTGTGTTGTTGCAGGTTCCATAACCATACGAGGAAGATGATCGACAGATTGCAATAACGAAAGATTCGGCCTTCGCGCAGGTCATGCAGGTTCTTCCTGAAGAAGGTTCGAACTCTCCAGCTAGTCGTAGCTTGTGCAAAAAGGATTGACGATTCCAAGATCGTAAGACTGTATTCAGACAGGTTCATCCTTCTCCGCAGGGTCATTCACTCTCCCCCAGCGGAGTCAGTGGATTTCCCCCGAGAGAATAGTCCCACCAGCGGAGTTCTCTCCTTTCAGCAAATGTTTTTTCCTCCCAGTGGAACTCGAAGATCAAGGCTCTCCCCAGCAGAGTTGGTGGCGGGTCCTGTCAGCTATTTCGTCAGGGATACCCTGTAATATCAGTTCACTCTCCAGCAGAGAAGTCCAATCATACTTGGCATACCTGCTATTCCTCAGCAAAGTTATATTCCCCAGCAGGGGGTTACCTCAACAGGGTATTTGGTTCGAACTCCCAACTTCCCAGCATGGTTGACTTCACCCTTCCAGCATTTATTTTGCTGGAATAATTCTGCAGCATCTGGCTATCCCCGGCGGAGTCGGCATCACCTTCAGCATTTATTTTGTTGAAGCAGTTCCTGTACTACAGCAGTTCAGGTGGAGAGAGCTCTTGCCCAAATGAACTACCAAATATTCAAGATCTTGGCATGAGACATCCAATGATAATGTCAGTTCGGCAGTATTCCCCACAGAGTTACTAGGATAAGTCTCTTTATTCCCAAGCAGAGTTATTTGTCATCAAAAGGCTTCATGAATCAGAATTTCAGAAGTTGCCTCCGGGCATCAGAACAGGCATCCGGTAGTTTGGTTCCCAGATATCCCCAGTAAAGTCCGCCCCAAAGTCGCTGTCACGTTGGTGCTAAGAAGTTTGTGGGTGGGGATCAATGAAGAATTAAGTCCTGACGTGGACAATTTATTCCTATATTGACGGGATTTCTTCAGAAGTGGACGTCCTAACGGGGACAGGTTTATTTCCCCGGGATGGTGAAGTGTGTTAGTCCTAACGTGGGCAGATTCGGGTTCTCGAATTGGTGGAATGGGAGGTTATGACGTTGACAAAAGGTGATTACTCTTTGTGTTGGTGTCCTGACATGGACCAGTTCCTCTCAGCAGTTATCTTTCTTCGTGTTGGCAAAGCATGGGTCCTGACGTAGGCAGATCAGACAAGGGTGTGAGTCCTTACGTGGACAAGTCTTATTCCCTCAGCAGGTCGAAGATGCCCGAGTCCTGACGTGGACAAATCAAGACGAAAGAGGGGTCCTGACGTGGACAAGTCTATTCCTTACATGGGAAAAGAGGTCAATTCCTGACGTGGAAAAGAAGTTTATTCCTTACGTGGAAAGATGAAATTCCTTACGTGGAAAAATGGGTTTCCTTACGCGGAAAGATTGAGTCCTCACACGGACATATCGAGATTGATTCCTGACGTGGAAAGAAAGAGATAGATTCCTTACGTGGAAAAATTGGGGTCCTTACGTGGACAGATTCAAGAAAAGTTGATTCCTGACGTGGAAGAATGATGTACGCCTTACGTGGAAAGGTGAGTCCTAACGGGGACAGATTCAGAACCAAAGGTGATTTCCTTGCGTGGAAAGAGTGGGGTCCTGACAGGGACATGTCAAGTGGTATTGGAGTCCTTACGTGGACAGGTCGATATAGAAAGAAGATTGATTCCTGACGTGGAAAGATGGCAAGTGTAGTCCTGACGTGGACAGATTCAGAAAGGATGGAGTCCTAACGCGGACGGGTCCTGACGAGGTTATTCCTAACGTGGAAGAGTGTTATTCCTAACGGGGACGATTCAGTTTATGGAAAGGTAGACAAATTATTCCCCAGCGGAGTTGCCGAGATTTTCTGGGTTAACAGCAAGCGGAGTCCTAACGTGGACAGGTTTTAGTCGAGCTCTCTTCGTGTTGACAGCAGATAGAGTCCTGACGTGGACAAGCAAAGGACGAAGTTTCCGATAATTCAATCTTTTTCAGGATGATGAGAAGAATCCCCAGCACGGTCGCACGAGATCAGGGAGAGGCTGCAAACAGTCATATCCAGGCAGTGGATGTCGTTACCCCAAGCAGGGGTGCAATTTATTTCTGCGGTTGGCAAATTTTCGGGTTTCTTAGTATTCAACCGTCTCGTACCGCGAATGTCTGAAGGATCCGGGCTCTTCACCCAATCGGGTCCAAGTCGCTTGAATAGGGGCAGCTGTTGCACCCTAAAATTTGCCCAACCTTATTCACTTGGTTTATGTTTCAATGTCATTAGCATTTGCATATAGAGTCATGTACATAGGTTACTCATCTGCATAGCATAAGCATAGCAAGTCATACAACAGGGGAACCAATCATTATTCTCATCTCTAGAGGCCTATCAAGAGGTTATTATCTTAATTCCATCTCATTCAAGTCATCAGAAAAGAATTTGAGAGCAGAGAGTTCAGCAGATCAAGCCCTGAGTCTATCTCCTATCTGAGGGTATCTGAGGGTCAACAAGGGGGTTGTGAGCTGTGAATGGAAGGCATGGAGAGCATCTAGACATCATGAGAGGGCTTAGAAAGTCATTTGGAGAAGTAAGCAAGTTGTTGAGGTGACCACAAGAATTGCAGTTGGAGACAGTCAACTAGGGTTTCATCTGGGTCAACCCTAGGTCAACCCTAGGTCAATTGACTGATTGAAAGGCATTAAGGGCTATTGGAGAGATGTGGGGTTCATCATTTGACATGGAGAATAAGGATATGTTGTCATGCTAAGAAGAAATCAAGAGAAATCAAGGAGAAGAGGAGTTTCTAAATTAGGGTTTCTATGTAAAATCCCCTAATTTAGGTCAAATTTCCAAGCAAGATAAGTCAAAATGCAAGCTTCAAATGGATCCTTGGCCAACATGAAACTTGTAGAGGATCTCAAGACCTTTAATTTGAGTGGTGGAAGACATTAAGGAGATTTATAGAACTCAAGTTATGGTCCTTGCAAGTTACAGGTCATTTGAGGTATCTGAAATTTTATCTGTGAAAGTGACTTGACTTCCAAGCAACTTTTACCCCTCAAGGAGATTTCAAATGAATTTATGGTCAACATAAGAATTGTTCCTCATTGTCTTAGCTTTCTAGAATGGTATAGTATGCCTTCATATGATGTGTGGAACCCAACTTATGGTCTTGACAAGTAAAGGGTATTTTGGTCATTTGTGAATTACAGGTCATTTTAACCTATGTCCAAAACTCATACAAGGAGGCCTCAAATGGAAAAACTTACAACATAAAACTTGCTCCAAATGACATTTTGAGTCTATAAAAGTGACCATGAGAGATTGGAAATGTCCATAGCACAAGGTTTCAAAATTGGTGAATTTAATGAAGGAAAATGGCTTAAAAATGGTATTTTTCATATCTTGGCCAAATGATGCAAAATTATAGGTCATTTTGAATGGAAAAGGCATTCTAAAGACATTGGATAAAGTGGAATTTTGAGCTTAGGTCATGATTTGTGAGTTATCCATGGTTGCTTGAATTAAAAGTAACATAATCCAAATTGAAAGGGAAAAGTGTAAGGGAAACTTCTCCAAGTTTCTAGGAGGTTCCAATGCAACCTATATATTCATGCAAGTTGGTTCATGCAAGGGTTGGTGCTCCCATTTGTCCAAAATCTCCATTTTCATCCATTTTCTCCTTCTTGTGTAAGCTTCTCAAATTCCCTCAATTTCTCACCAATCACCCTCATTCTTGATCTGAACCTCATCACTATCATCCATAGTTTGTAATTCACACATCCATCTGGCTGAATCAATCAAGGAGAGTGCCATACAAGTTTCATTCTTCAAGGTTCAAGAAATTGGAAGCATAAGATTCAGAGGGTTTGCACACGAGATATTGCATACAGAATTCATCCTTCAAGTCACTGAGCAGGTTTCGATCACTGCAAGCACCTAATTCAAGGAGTAACATAGCTGTTTTCTCACTTTGCACCAGGTTTGTTTTCTATTCAAATTGCTTAGTGTAGTTAGAGTTTTAGGGTTTTGATAGAGTAGAATGGTTAAGATAGGATAGAGGACTGTTTTGGATGAATTTGGTAAGGTTTCATGAAGATTGGATATGGTGCATCAAATCTGTTAGAGCATGCAATTGCTGATATAGGACACGAAGATGTGATTGGATTAGCATGCTGTGATCAGGAGGAGTTGTAGGTTAGTTTAGGATGATTTTTGTGAAGAATTGAAGCAGTTGTTGGCAGGTGATCATGGTGGATTCCATCTGGTATCACTATCGGGTTTGCTCTTTGAGTGAGTTTTAGAATGAGATAGCATCATAGATTTGGAGAGGGGGAAAAATGGATGAATTTTGGTTTTGGAAGGGAGTGATTTCATGGCGTATTGGAGGAGAATGATGAGCACGAAAGTCATGCATGGAGCTGGTTGTTTCTGAAACCCTAGAAGGAGTTTGGGGACGATGATGGATGGCCGTAGGATCCCTTGTTTGACCACGACCCCAATCTTAATCCAACGCTCCACATTTAAAGCTGAAACGGAGGGAAAGTTCAAAAGAAAGGAAACGCAGCGTTTCATTAAGTTAGGGGGATTGGGCTCAGAGCGCTATCCACACCCCCCATGTTAATAAGCCCAACGCGTTTAACTTGGTTTTATTGCTTTTCTCACCTCCTCCATCTTATTTCTTTTTATTTTCTTTTATTTTCTTTAATTTTTTCATGCATCTTCTAAAAATCATATAAAATCTAAAAATCATTATTTTTAATTCATTCTTTTTGCATATTTTTCTTTAGGATGTCTAGAAAATAATAAAAAATAAAAATTGCATTTTATTTTTAATTTGATATTTTTCCCATATTTTCTAAATAAATGACATTTTAAATGGTTTCATTTCATGCTTGATTTTATTATTTTTTGTTCTATTAGATACTTTTATATTTTTCATCCATTCTTTTTAGGTTGTTTAGGTTAGACATTGAACTTGTAGATTCAATTTAGTTCCCATTTTTTAGAAATTAAATTTAGGTGCTTAGTGTAAGTGTGAATAACATGGATAAATTTAGGGTTTTAGGTGATGACTTAGGAAATTTGATTCTTTCCCTTAGGACTTAGGGTTTGACTAGTTTAGTTATGGGACTATAGGGGCTATGGGTAGTTATTAGATCCCTTAGAAAAAGTTAGGATTCCCCTACTGCTATTAATACTCTGTATATATCTGATTGACTGGTGTGGTGTGCCCTCTGGGGATTATTGCTTGCTTGCTTGGGTATTGGGATTGTCTGGGGACTTGGGAGAGCTGAAGATTTGAGGAGAGGAAGACCATTGGAGATCCAGAGATTGAAGATCAACTGTCAGAGTTGAATAGGATGTTATTGCTAGCAGCTGCTGAGGAGACTAGGGTTTAGGAGCTAGGCAGAGCTCTAGATCAGAAAGCTTGTTTCTCAAACATAGATGGCTTTGTTTGCCTCTATCCTTTCTCTATGATTCAAAGTCTCTTTCAAATATCCACCTCCTTCCTTTGGAAGGATCAGTGAATATATTTGAAAGATAGAACTTTTGAGAGGAAACTTTCTGTTTAATGATTAACAGTTGATGAACCACCCTTGGTAGGTAATTAACTGTCTAACATTCATTCATCTCATCTGGTTGACTGATGTTCATCCTAGCCTGAGACATGAAGAAAAGCCATTGCAGATGGAAGACAGATGATCAAAGCCCTTGCCTGAAGGTCATGAAGATGGAGATTAATACTTGCTGAAGCTTACAGCTGATAGGAGATGACTTGAAGTCAGATATTGATGCAGAGCTGCTGTGGCTGTTCATTTTTGCTGTATTTCATTGCTGATGTATTGATTGGTTTTCTGGACTGTATTGTTTGCTGTTTACCCTGTTGGGTTGAAAGTGAAGCCTGTTCACTTTTGCCTATTGTTTTCTAGGTTCGAGGTTGAGTGGGACTCCCTTGCCTCGCTTGTACTGTTGCATCCATGCATTTTACTGTTTACTATATATATCTGATATTGTTTCTGCTGCTGTCTATTCCCTTAGGATCTCTGTTTCTCTCTGTGCAAGAGAGGAGCATGATAGACATTAGGTTTTAACCCATGCATGATAACATTAGGTCAGTTTGATTCCCTTCGCAACTGTAGGTTAGAGTTCTGTCTCTTTCTTTCTCAAAACAAACAGAAAAACACAATAAAATTTCAAATACAATAAAAGACACTTCTTCCGTAAAAGAATGTGAACTCATCAAAGCGTCATTTTTGTCCGCCGGGACTGCTAATCAAGAAAACCTTTTTTCAGAAGGGATAAAATCAACCAAGACAGACTTGTGTCGTACGTGGCCCGAACTACGTTTGCTCTGATCTTCCATGCTGTGTGGAAGTACGTAGGCATAGGATGCGATATCCTAGCGAGCAACCTTCCCCTCCTTTCCCGTAGGTAGGCGAACTACGTTGACTCTGATTTCTCGTTCCAGACGGGAATACGTAGGCATAAAGTGCGATACTTTGCCGAGTCATTTTTATTTTCATTTTATTTTCTTTTTTAACCCTTGACCTGTAGAGTAGGTAGAATAACAATCCATACCCGAAAACAAGCGTGGATCCCGTCGAGTACGACGGACGTGAGGGGTGCTAATACCTTCCCCTTGCGTAACCGACTCCCGAATCCAGGTTTTGGTTGCGACGACCATACCTTTTCCCCGTTTTTTGCGAGGTTTACTTCGAGCGTTTCCTTTCCCGCTCTGAGGGATAAATAACGCACGGTGGCGACTCTTCTGTTCAGCCGGCGCCGATTTTCGCAGTAGCGACACTCATGCTTAATTCATGTCGAACCAGAAGCTACCCTTCGACCATACTAGAGTTCGATCCAATATCTCGCAGTTCATCTTCATCCATATTTATCACATGACTCTTAAGAGAGCTAATCAAATATTTAAGAGCTAAGTTATTTGGATCATTTTCTTATTTAATAATAGTTATCGTGACGGGCTTCCAAGGGTTTTCTTGATATGATTTGCGGTAGTAAATATGTTGTTTAGTGAGTCAGCATAATAAATTTTGAAATCGAGAAAACATGGTCTTCATGTTTTCATCTTCTTTCAAAGTGAACAAGTCATACTTATCTATCAAAACATTTTTCTTGGATTCTTTCACTTGCCTATTTCCTTGTAGTTTAGACATAAGGAGTCATAGATAGTCTATGTTGATTCAATGTTGGCGATCTTAATTTACTCCTTGAAGGAAATACCATTTACATTAAAACTTCTAATTTTATGATGTAGCTTGTAAGCCTTCTTCTGAGTATCATCAATAGCAAAATGATCAACGTATTTTCTTTTTTCATTTTCAGGTTCTCTTAGTAGTTCTTCATTAAACTCTACAATTTGAAATCTTAAGAGATAAAGAAACGGTATATTTTATCTTTCTGGTATTCAAATATGTGTCCATCAAACATAGGAGGTTGGATTGAGTAAAAATTGATGGTTCATTCATCATTAATATTAAATGATTATCCATGTTTTTATTAAATATATTTTATTCTTACACGGTTAAGTTTTTAAATAATAAATTCAAGCTCTAATATCAATTGAATGTGAGAAAACTATATGAAATGAGGGTTTGAATAGTATTTATTGATTTAAACCCTTTTAGGTTTGTTTCAAATGAAAATCAATTCAATCTCGAATGATGAATGATAAATAGATAAGGGAAGAGAGATTAACACACATGGTTCCCTCACACATAAATATTTTTACTATAATAAAAAATATTAGAATATCAATGAGATATTTTCTTGCCCAACTAACCTATAACTTAGCTTTCAAACACAATGAATTAATCCCAACTGGATCATTTTGTCATCTTAAAAAATGTGGCTAACATTTAGCCCTTTGAGGAATACAATCAATAAATATAATTGGTATGGTGTTTACAAATATCACTCAATCAATGTTGTAAATCATTTTAAGTACAAATACAAGTGTTTGAATCTTTCAACAGAAAACTTATCGTATAAAATCAACTTCTTGTGTCTTTCTTTCTTTTAGTGGAGCTTCTTCAATATATGTTCTTCCTTTGAAAGTTATTTTCTTTTCTCAAGTTAATTCTCAAAATTTAAATCACAAAATTGTTTCAATATTGTGTAGTATGATTCAATGTGATGAATGATACAATGAGAAGTTGAGTCTTTAAATAGCTTACTTTTTGCTAACTTTTTCTTTGATCTTGATCTTTGATAAAATAGTTGTTGAGATCTTTGTACTATTCACAATAGGTTATTTTACGATCTTTATACTCCTAGCAAGTCTTGTCACACACGACGTTGTACCTTTTATCACAAAAAAAACTTATATCATTTCACCTCGTGTACTATTAGTTAGATATATCTAAAATTTGAACGTTGAGAAATAAAACAACTAAGTTACTCTTCTAGAGGAAAAACTTTACAAAAGGTTGTACAACAACAAACTCACAAAATATAGAAAGTTAATATTCTAATAGAGGAATAAAACTTACCAACCTTAAGATTGGAGTTGACCGAGAAAAAGTAATACTTGCTTGAGTACTCATAACCAAATGATATCACTGACAATATATACCAGCATGTGCCAAAATTATTCACAATGATATGGGCTCATATGATATTTGAAGAGAATTTATTATTGCATCCTAGGTATTTTGAATGCACTATATGAATTTCCACATACGCCCCCTGATTTCGGAGGTACGTCTTTGAATGCACCTAACACACACTCAACAAATATTATTCTGAGCTACGCCCTTTCTTTTGGTTTAGTTTATTTCGGAGATGTAACTACGGAATTATTCCAGAGATGTAACTACGAAATTATTATGTAGTTACATCTCCGAATGCACCCAACACCCACTCAACAAAGGTCATTCTGAGTTATGCCATTTCTTTTGGTTTAATTTATTCTAGAGATGCATCTCTAGAATCATTCTGTAGTTACATCTCCTGATTCACACCAAAAACAGATTCAACAGATCCAAAATGAAATTGACATTCATAACATAAACTGATCATTACAATGATGATTTCAACAGAAAATTCAATATTACATTTCAATGTCTCGGTGGACGCTTGCACATCTTCATGATACCTTTGACCAATCTTTATACTATTGCTTCCAACTCGAGCAGAACTTTCTCTTCGAAACTGAAAAACGTATCCCATGTAGCTCTAACATCTATTTGCCTTTGGAGCTCAAACTTGGTGAACTGAATTTTCCCTCCATTGTCAATCGAAAGTGAACGGTACTCGAGCTTCACAATTTTTCAATTGTCTTTATAAGGTAGGATATAATGGATCTTGTATTTTATATCTTCAAGAGAGGTGTACTCGGTGAGCTTAATCGTTCTCCCGGGTGTAGATCCGGAGGATGACACATTTGCGACATACCAATAGATTTTTATTTGTGACATTTTGAGTTTGTGTGAAATATAGCACTAGAGCACCTAAATTTGTAAAAGACAAAGATCAATTTGCACCATTCATTAACTGGCACATTGATTTCGAAGATATATCTCCGAAAATGCACCCTATTATCTTATTCCGGAGATGCATCTCCGAAACTTCTCCTGAACTAGAACCATATAACATAACCATTTTTTCCAATTACAAAAATAGAATTGTTGTAATGGGAAATATAAAAACAAAAAAAAAAGACAAAATATGAAGAAAAGATGAATATATAACACTTTATTCATATTAAGACACAATTACATACAATTATTTGTCTGGTTAAATAAGAAATCAAAACGAATCGAAACATATGTTGCTGGCTAAATCTATAGGTAGTACCCCCTTGGACTTTTGTGCATTCGATTCTTTTTCAATATTGTTCAATCTCTTGAATTCTTGCATCCTTTCCATAAAATGATCCGACCATGTCTCGACTTTTGCGGATGAATGATTAGTCCATTCTAGTGATGTAAGTGGTATGAGGCATCCCGGTTTCAAGTAAACTTGAACAAAATGACTTGATTTTGAAAGTCATCCAATACACGTGATACGATCATTTGGATTTTAGGGTGGATCGGTGCATAGTGGGAAAAAGGTTTTCGAAAAATCATAGCGTGTCGGATCAATACACACTTTATCATATGCACATTCTATTAGGTGACCCATATTAGGGAAGTTCATTCATTTTTCCTCCGGTGCCAGACCATTCAAGCAAGGAACAAGAGACTCATAAACCGCATTGAATTTTTCTTTATTTCCGTACAACCGCATGTACGATTCTTTATGCGTCTTCAACTCTTAGATAAGTTGATGTCGGACAAATGCATGAATATCTTCTCCTTTACCGAGTAAAGCCAAAATGGCTCGGTAATCGCAATTACATTTATGCATAAAAACAGGCATCTCGTCAATACATGGAATCTTCAGTGGAAGTGGTGTCGGATGTGGTTTGCTAATGTGGGCTCCTTTCACAACACCTTTTTGAGATTTTGGAGTCGGTGAGTTGGAAAAAACTTTGTCAACATGTTCAAAATATGAAGAAGATCGTTAGTCAAGTTGTCATTCGGTGTAGGCTTCATTTTCTTCGGAGCACCTTTTGTTTTAACTGGTTGAGAATGAGGTTTCATGTTAGTGGTTTCGGGATAGGAAATCTTTCTCAATTGTATCTCTCCCCATTTGTTCAAAATAGAGATATTCGATTTCCCATCATCCATCATCATCGAACCTAAGTCTCTTCCAATGAGATCAAACCTCATCCATTCTAATTGGTTCACCAAGTTTCAGCTTTTTAGCAATAGTACAAGCACACGGGAGACCATATGTTTTCACAATAGTGCATCCAGACTTTGTGCTATCGGAGTCTACATCATCAGCTCGTTTAGCCTCGTGAAAAATATAGTTCAAACACGCCCGAAAAATGTTACCAACCAACTGAGAATATAAAGTGTTGTCTTTAAATCTATTTTCCGAAACCGTGATGCTCCGACCAAATGTTGTTTGTATCTTATTATGTTAGTTTTGAATCATGTGGTTCACGAAATCCCAATTTCTACATAAATTCTCTTTACTATTTCCCAACCAATTTTTCAAAGTAGCTTGGGCCGACTCAACTCTGTTAGTAGTTATATTTCTAAAGTGTCTAACATTATCAGTCCACACACAAACTATCTACTCCTTCACTTGATCAAGAATTGTGGTTTCAACATATTTTAACAAATTTGGATACTTTTCGTACACTTTCCTTAAATGAATAACAGAATTGGAATAGAGTTCTTTTGTGGAAGAATTTATTATATTATTCCATGCATTCATAATTTTTCCACAATCACACCCGCCTTCACCAATTTTACACCTTCGGACTTTATTTATTTTGTCTCTACACTATGGCAAAAAAGACCTTTAGCAGCGCTGCTAAAGGTAAAGGAAGCGTTTTTTTTATGAAAAAAGTACTGTTATAGGCCCACTTTTAGCAGCGTTTTTCCATAAAAGCGTTCTCTATTCGCCCCCCCCCCTCCCCCTTTAGCAGCGCTTCTGAAAAGCGCTGCCTATTCCCCCCCCTCCCCTTTAGCAGCGTTTTGAAAAGCGCTTCCTATTCCCCCCCCCCCTTTAGCAGCGCTTCTGAAAAGCGCTGCCTATTCCCCCCCCCTCCCCTTTAGCAGCGTTTTGAAAAGCGCTTCCTATTCCCCCCCCCCCCCCTTTAGCAGCGCTTTTTAAAGCGTTGTCTTTACCCTCCCTCCCCCCCCCCCCCCTTATAGCAGCGCTTTTTTGAGCGCTCTTTATGCCCTCCCTTTAGCAGCGCTTTCTTAATAAAAGCGTTGTCTATTCTTCAAATCTTAAAAAAAAAACTTTTTCATAGCGTTTTTTTGGTAAAAGCGCTGTCTATTTTTCATACTTTTTAGAAACGAGTTTTTTGAATTATGTTGCACCATTTTTTATATATTTTTTTCGATAAACCTGCTTATAACAATTACATTCACCTGCTTATAATTCAAGCCTTTAATTCAACACTTTGGCCTTATATATACCATAATCTTTGTAATTCAACACATTAGTTAACATGCTTATAATTCAACACAAGTCGATCATCAGAACAACTTCACAAATACAGTCACTATACATGTAATTACAAAACTGATAACTTTACAAATACATTCAGTACTACACATATAACGCCAAAACTACATACGACTTTCAGAAATATAATTATCCCGCATTTTGACAATATATATACCTTATACAATTCTCAACTCAAGAATGTATTGACACCATTCCTTCTTAATCTCTTCCAATCTGTCTTTCGAGTAAGTACCACACTTGAATTCATCAAAGTACTACATAATATAGCATAACATGCATGATTTAGTTTTAAAACTAATTACTCAGATGAAATATCGGTTAAATATTAAAATAAATCATATAAATTGATCCATACCATGATTGAAATATCTATTTGACCCGAATGAATAATTTCCTTCATAAACCTTAATACAAAATATCCGCAATCAATCCCATTGCGCTGACGAGGACACTGTAAATGGAAAAAACAAACGAATATTTATCAAGATATATAGTTTAACTAGTTTTATCAAGTAGAATCACTATAACTGTGAAAATATACCTGCACTCTGATCCTTAGACTTTCCTTGTATATTGAGTAACGTACCAATAACACTTTCAAATACATTTTTTTCAATATGCATAACATCAAGAAAATGTCTTACATACAACGACTTCCAATACGGCAACTCAAAAAAAATTGACCTCTTCTTCCACCTACACGTGACAAGTGTATGAGCAAAAGGCTTGCCAAACTTAGTACTCACATCTTTCACCTTTTCAAAAATTTGTTCACCGGTCAATGTAGGTGGAGCTCTACCTTATTCTAAAGTTCCATTGAATACTTTTCTCCACCCACGGTAGTGATGATTAGAATTTAAGAATCTACGATGACCAAGAAAGACATTCTTCTGACCAAATTCCAATCGTGTCCAATCTGTGTTTTCTTCACATATAGGACACGCACATTGACCTTTAATGTTATACCCCGATAGATTTCCATATGCTAGAAAATCATTAATTGTGTCAAACAACATCGCCCTCAAATTGAAACTTTCTTTCCTATATCCATCATAAACCTCCACACTGTTCTCCCACAAACTCTTTAAGTCTTCGATTAAAGGTGTCAAGTATACGTCTATGTCATTCCCTGGTTGTTTAGGGCCAGAAATTAACATAGATAACATCATGTACTTACGCTTCATACATAGCCATGGAGGTAGGTTATAAATCATAATAATTACATGCCATGTGGAATGTGAGATACTCTGTAGACCATGCGGATTCATTCCATCAATTGATAAGGCCAAGCGAAGGTTTCTAGCTTCTTCTCCACAATCAGGATACGCATTATCAATTTTCATCCACTATGGTGAATCTGCCGGATGTCGATACTTCCCATCTATAATTCTATCATCTGCAAGTCAAGTCAAGTGTTTTTCATCTGTTTCACTACGAAACATGCGTCTAAATATCAGAATTATAGGAAAACACCACAAGACTTTTGCTGGTGACAACTTTTTCTTATACCGAGATACACCGCATTTAGGACACTCATTTAATTATGCATATTCATTTCGAAACAAAATGCAATCATTTGGACAAACATGTATCTTATCATAGCTCATGCCAATAGAGCATAACATTTTTTTAGCTTCATAGGTTCGATTGGGAAGAACATTATCCTCCGGAAGCATCTCTTTCATAAGGGCTAATAACTCTATGAAACGTTTTTCCGACCATCCATTACCCGCGTTTAAGTTGTACAACTTTAATACCGCAAACAATCTTTTGAAAGTAGTGCAACCTTTATACAACGGTTTCTCTGCATCGCTTACCAACCTCTCAAACATCTTAGGACAATCCTGAAGATCTTCTTCAAGTGCTTCTGCAATCTCTTCGACTCGATCACAATCATATGCATCTCTGCCATTGTCATTTGAAGCATATGTCGTATTGTCCCCCGGTTCGACATTCTCGTTACTTATCTCACCATGTAATGTCTAACATGTATAACTTCGATCAATTTCATGTCTCTTTAAATGAGATTCCAACTGAACTGCGTCAATCCGACGCCAATAACAGCAACCTAAGCAAGGACATGTGATCTTGCTGGGGTCTTTGGCGTGTTCCACAGCAAACTTAACGAATTTTGATGCCCCATTCTCGTACTCTTTTGACAATCGATTAGAAGACATCCATTTTTTATCCATACTAATTAAGTAGGCTAAATTAAACTAAGAAAGCTAAACAAAAACAGCGAATACTTGTAACACCTGTAGACAAATCACCAACTTCTAGAACTACACAGTAGGATACTTGGAAACGATCACAATCTTGCTCTTCACAAGTAACCCCTATAACAGGCAAAATTAGCATCATCAACATTAAATAATTCTTGGAAACGATCAAAATTAACAGACATAAATAATTCATTTACTTTCATCAACAACATCAACACTAACAACATCAACAAGAACATTATCATTACTTAATTCAAGTTTCCATCAACAACAATAACATTAACATATATTCGAAATTAATTCATTTGTTTTCATTAACAACATCATTAACATCAATACTAACAACAACAACATTTGTTTCCATCAACAATATCAACAACATCATTAATATCAACACTAACAACAACAACAACAACATTAACATCATTTATTTCCATCAACATTATCATTTTAACATCAACAACAACACTAACAACAACAACATTAACGTCAACACTAACAACAACAACATTATCATCATTTGTTTCCATCAACATTATCATTTTAACATCAACAACAACACTAACAACAACAACATTATCATCATTTGTTTCCATCAACATTATCATTTTAACATTAACAACAACACTAACATGCAACAACATCATTTGTTTCCATCAACATTATTATTTTAACATCAACAACAACACTAACATGCAGCAACATCATTTGTTTCTATCAACAACATTTTAAAAAAACTTCAAATACCTTAAAAATGGTGGAAATGGATGACAAAGGAGGTGGAGGACGAAGACGGACGGAGGCGGAAATGCAGAACACGACGGGCAGCTACGGAGGACGGCGACAAATTGCGGCGGTCGGACGAACACAACAGACAGAAGTGGTCGACGGAGGGAGTAGGGCACTATCGCGAGTGGGAGCGAAGGTTTAAGAAAAGACTGTTCTATTCTGAAACATTATGAGTTTTTTTTTAAATTTATGCTACTTAAACATAAGCCAGCGCTTTTGCATGGCCTTTAGCAGCGCTTTATAAAAGCGCTCTCTAAGGTCTGCCTTAGGCAGGCCCTATAGTAGCGCTTTTATAAAAGCGTTTTCTTTTGTACACCCTTTAGCAGCGCTTTTCTGAAAGCGATTTCTTATGTACCACCTTTACTGCCACCTTTAGCAGCGTTTTTAGAAAGCGCTTTCGTAGGTTACCTCTTTAGCAGCGCTTTCTAAAAGCGCTCTCGTAGGTGCCCCATTTAGCAGCGCTTTTAGAAAGCACTTTCGTAGGTACCCCATTTAGCAGCGCTTTTTATAAAGCGCTTTCTATTGTTAGCCATGACTGCCACCTTTAGCAGCGCTTTTCTAAAAGCGCTGTCTAAAGTCAGCTCTTTTTTTCTTTTCTTTTTTCCTGACTCTTTAGCAGCGTTTTTACAGAAAACGTTGTCTTTTCTGCGCTGCCAAAAATCATTTTTGTAGTAGTGCTACTGCGGGTTTAACACGACTTCTCACATCCTTTGTTACGTGATACTTACAAAGTAATGCATAAGAATAAGGAAATAAATTTACAACTGAATTCATCAATGTGATATCGCGGTCGGTAACAATCGCTTCAGGCATCTCACCTTGGACCTTCAAAAGTGACTGAAACACCTCTAATGCCCAAGTAAAATTGTCCTCTTTTTCACACTCACGAAATGCAAAACCAACAGAATATGTCTTCTCAGTTGAGGTAATACCAACCATCTCAAATAATGGAAGTCTATACTTGTTGGTTCTATAGGTTGAATCAAGTATCAAGGAAACGTGTTAAACAACTTTATGGAATCGGGATGAGTCCAAAAACTATCTCTAATCATAACTCCATCATCGCACGTTTGGTACCTAGACACGTAATTGTTATCATCCAACAGTTTCAAGAGTCGTTGCATCTCAGTTCTATCCCCCCTAAGCTCCTTGTTAGTGGGGTACCGAATATTATACACTTGCTAAATATTTGATATATTATCGGATCGTTTTTGTTTCAATGTTACAAGTATATTTTTCGATTGAACAAGATTCAAGGTCATGTCACTAATATATTTCTTCTCTTCCAACTTGAGTCGACAGACACTAAGATGACTGGCTAATTTTAAACATAAATCATGGTTATGTAAACCATGTATCACATTAAATCTCCAATTTTTGTTTGCCAACATGTAACCACGAACCTTAAACAGACACTCACATTTTATACTATCTGTGTCGTCTCTTTTAAAATTCTAGAGGGGAGTTTGATATTTCCCGCTTCTTTCGCACATCATTGTCACAAAGGCGCATCTTTTATCCAAACCATATCGAACCTTCCGATAACCACATCAAATCCAAGTTTAGAGACCTCCATACGAATTCATTCAAGCATTTGATCACGAAATTCAAACTCTTGCGTGTTTTTAAAGTTGTTGTCAACATCTACCGTCTTCACAACTAGGGATGACAAACAAATTCGGACTCGTCCGCACCCGCCCGAGTCCGCTCTGAAATCAATGGAGAAATCCCGATTTAATTGGGTGCGGGTGTGGGGGAAATCTGATTCTTAACCACTGATGCGGGTGCGGGAAGACACTAAGATCCGCCCGCACCCGCCCCTGCTCCCGGATAATGCATTTTACTTTAATTTCCTTATTTTAATATTCATTTATTAATTACATTTTTAATTAAATTATCAATTCCCTTATTGCAATTAAAATAATAAAATTAATCAAGTTACTATGTATTTACTAATTAAAATTTTAATTAAATAATTAATTAATTTATTAAAATAATCAATTTTTTAATTAAATTATTAATTTTTATTACAATTAAAAATAAATTATTTTTTTGCGGGTAGGGGCGTGGCGGGTGCGGCTTCACTGTTCTCCACTAGGGACGGGTCTGGATGGTAAATTTTTACTCCCGGTTGAGTTTGGGAGCGAGGGCGGGTGTGTTACATGAAGGCAGGTGCGGGTGTGGGTATAGTTAAACTCGCCTCTGCCCTACCCAGTTTCCATCCCTATTCACAACAACCCCTTGAACATTCGGAGAAACAACTTGTTTTGCGAAAACATCGGGGTGCACCATATCTATTGAAAAAATTGAAACAATAACACAATATTATTTCAACTACTGTTGCAGAATGATTGAAAAAATGAACACAGACAACTTCCAAAAATGCATCTTCGGACAAGTTCATATACGTTCTGGAGATACATTTTCGGACATAGCGTGAGATTTTTCATAAAAAATTGATGATTAATGTGAGCAATATAGAGGGGAAAAAACAATCTTTACTTGAAATTCTATCTTTTTTTACTCCCTGTGATATGTTGAACCAAAATGATGGAGATTTAAAGTGAAAAAATGGATTAAGAATGAAGGGTTTTTAGGGTGAAGTGTTTAATTGAGAATGAAGTATGACAACAATGGAGAAATGATCATGCAGCTAGATGCTATATCAGATATTTTCAGAGATGCATATTCGGAATATCTACTGAACTGAACACTTAAAATATTTTTTTTTAAATATTCCGGAGATATGTCTCTGGAATAAAACCAACTTAATGTATGAGACGCCACTCATAATGACCTTAGTTGAATATGTAAAGAGTGCGTCCAAAAATATATCTCTGAAACCAAAAGGTATATGTGAAAATTTGCATGATGCATAAGAAACATTTAAGTGGAAAAAAAAATTCTCTATTTTAATAGACAGATTCATAATGACTATTGTGTTAGATAAAATATTTCATGTTCATCTATTAGTTCTTTTCTATTTTAATAGACAGATTCACAATGACTATTGTGCTAGATAAATATTTCATGTTCATCTATTACACCAATGATCATTTGTAGAACTTCTTCAATTCTTTTAGAGATTATATTACAATGATACAATTTAAATATTTTCTACACATATAACACAAGTTAGACAATAAAACCATTCTCTTATGTTGGATTATCATCAAAACCAATTAAAAATATTATTCTTCAAACCATTATTAGTTCAATAAGGACTTTTTACCATAACGGGTCTGATCCTGAAATTGTCTTCCACATACTAGAAGAGTAAAGTTAAAAAGCCTTAGATTCTACTTAGATAACATATATCAATATGTTTTTATTTATTATGATGGATAGTTTTTACCATATGGAGTGTGTAATTTAATTTTGTAACAGTGTACTACTTCTCATTTCTTCCAAGTAGAAGTTAAATGCAGTTGAGATGATGAAAAAGTAGTGGTGGATCTGACAATAGAAGCTACCTAGCACGTGTGTAGGAGGAGTTTTGACATTGAAAACAACTAAACAGACATTTCATCCTATATAATTAATCTACTCATTGTTGTGAAAGTAACTTTGATAAATGACACTTCACTACCTTATTCTTCTTCTTCCATCTTTCCTATATACAAACATCACTACTCAAATAACCTCTTTTACAATGTTCCAAACAGAGTAATTTTCGATCTCTACAACTTACGCACGTGATGGCATTTATAATTATCTCACAAGTCCATCCAACGAAAGAAACAAAAAATGTTTGGATCATTCACACGTGTGACACTATGTTCAAACAAATCATTTTCGAATCATGAAGTGCAAATTGGCACTAAGTTCTTGTTAGTATTTTATTTTATGTTTGGCATGCAAACAAATTAAGGGCTTATTTAATGATGTATTTTCAATATATCAGTTAATTTGACTAAATCAGTTAGACTTTGAGTCTAGATGACTCAATTATATTATTCTCCAATTTTTGTACTTAAATAGAAAGAACAAGTGCCATGTACAATACAAGTTACCAAGAGAAAAATGATATTGTTTGTAATTTGTCATTTGTGGTGACATAAAGCGATATTGTAACAACCTTTTGTATTTATGTTTATGTACCTGCATATTTGGAACAAGAAGCCATTTAACATACCACAAATGTGATATTTATATGATTAACATTAATATTGAACTTGTTTTATTACTAAACATTGATATTGAGTTTTGTTAAAACAAAATGGTAATAACTACTAAACTCACACACAAAAGTGGGTACCAGGATTCAAATCATGGTGATGTCGTCCAATCTAAAAACTCACAACCATGAGTACCAGGATTCAAATCATGGTGATGTCGTCCGATCTAAAAACTCACAACCGTGAGTACCAGAATTCAAATCATGATGATGTCGTCCAATCTAACAAATATCGATTTCTGTCGGTTGAACTAAGATTTACGGACACTTACCTTGTGCACCACCGTGTTCTTATTTTTATCTTAACCTTTAGGGTGATGAGTCATGATAATCTAATGCTCGTAAAGTCAGATTAGTCAGGATTTGAACTCTGGAATTTTTCTTTAACATGTAAAACTGAATATGCTAAATTGCAAGGGGTATATTGAACAAAAATATATGTTAGAATCGTGAGGTGCGTTAAAAAAATGAAGGGTGTAAATACCAATTCTCTGCTACTTCGAAATGGCAACGGGACGGGGGTCGGTTTTTAGCAATACCTTTTTCTAAGGTAAAAATCAAATGAATGCATAACCATGGACATTCAAATACACATTTATGACAATTTCAAAACTTTTGTTGTTTGTAACTTACCTCACATCTCGCAGCTAAGAGGTAGCAATATCAAGTTCTGTACAATTTAGTAAGAAAAAACCTCCAATAAATTTGCAGTTAACCGGCTCAGGCGTAAACTCAAGGAGAGGGAAGTGATATCTATGACTATGAGGACCATCAATACTACAAAGTGGAGCACTCTAAATGTTTCACAGGCTATAACATATCTTCAACCAAAAATCTTACCAGCATCAATCAAGCAAGCATCCTATTGATGAACTGAATGACATCTCTGGTTTATGAGAGAACCCAGAAAACCTCCAAACTGAAAAACCAATGAAGGACTGAGATCATGGGTTCACAGTGACACAGAAAAACCGACGGTAGCTACAGCAGCACTGCACCTATGATTAACCGATACCATTACCAGTACCATCTTTGTCTGCTGCTTCATTTGAATGCACGGAAACATTTTCAGCAGACCCTCTATCTCCTACTTGTTCAATCTGTTTCTGCTCCAATTGCTTTGAATCTTGCTCAGGGAACACCTCGGATTGTAACGATGGGGCGATATTATTTATATGCAGCCATGTTAGTTCCCATAAACTATTCCCATCACCATTACTACTGCTTCGCTCTAGTATGTGTCCTGCTTTCATAACAAGCAAAGTGTTCTTGAGAAGCTCGGGTACAAGCTCTTGAAGCTTCTCACATCTCCTTCCCCTAATTTTCACCTTCATAAATATTTCGAAACGATTTAACGCACCCAACCATAATTTGCTGAAGTCTGTAGATTGTGATAGGTCTTGGAGTAACAAGAGAAAAACTTTAGACAAGAGCTTCAAGGCAAGAATAAGTGTTCCTTCCATGTTCCTGTAGTCCTTTTGAGAATGTGTCTGAGAAATTTCAAGCAAGTCATCAAGCACGGTGAAGATCACTTGATCAAAACATTGTAACCACAAGCCATGTGGAAGATGAATCCCAACTGATCCTGTTAAGCAATTCTGCAACGATAACAACGCATGGTTTCGAACCTCTTCTCTTTGGTCCAAACATAGTTTTTTAAGTCCCTGTATGAGCCTCAACCACATATCCCCAATATCCTGCAACATCTTTTCCACTTCTTCTTCTGTCATTGCTTGCTTGACGTCATTAGTCCACCTCTCAAGACAATTGACAGACCCTGCCATTAGGTCAATTGCCACTACAGACCGCTCAACCTGTCCAACACGAGACTCGGCAAATTGCTTTGCAGCATCTACACAGAGAACAAAATTAGCTGGGAGAATGTGGGCTCCATCTGACATAATGAAAAACAATGCATCGAATCCAGCCTCGGACGATTCCAAGTGTCTAGCAGTGATGGAAAGCAGTGACGTTATTGTCCGCCAACCTAACTGAGATCTAATATGAGAAGCATTTGCCTTCACAAGGTTACTAACTTCCTGCGTAATCTGTTCATAGTATGTGTCAGCGACCCGAGCGTCAAGCTTCAGGACAAGTTGCAGTGACCTCAAAAGTTCATCGGTAATGTTCTCTTTGTAAGGAAGTAAGCGATGGCAAATTCTTAACAGTCCAAAAACAGCCTTCTCTACCTGTGCACAAGGCATCACGGTTGATTGCACAATATTGGAAATATGCTCATACACATCCGGCCAAAGAAGTTCAATTCTATCTCGGTTATTCAGAGTGATTGCTACCAGTAACTCCAAGCAGAAAACTGAAGTATCTTCATCCTCAAATGTGCTGTTCCCTTTCTTCGGTTTCACTCCTGCGCTTTTGAGTGCTTTAGCAAGGTGCAATAGAGAATCAGCTTGTAAAAACTTGCTCTCAGTAAATATGCTCTCAATGCGACACTTCTGAATTGTTTGAAGGGAACACTGTTGAGCAGCAACTTGTTCTTCAGATGGTACTGATCTTGTCTCTTCAGCACCAAGATATAAGAGTTGACTAAACCTGCTGATCAATCCTGAAGATCTCTTTGGAGTACTAACAGATAAAAACTGAGATGAAGATGAAGAGTTAGCATTGCGTTTCCCATTCCCAGTTTCTGTGGAAGTTTCTGACTCTTCCGCCGCATCATTGGCCATTTGAGCAGGAAGAAGACCTAACTTATGAAATTTTAAAATACAATCAAGAATATTCCTCCACCCTGTGCGGATGTAATCACCATACCTATTCGCAATAGTGAAAACAGTCTCAGTTGCCATTCTTGCTTTTGTGTCTTCTCCGAAGGCTAAAATTGACTCCTCGGGAGATAAAGGATCCAAAATAGTAACGAACTTACAAAGTGACACAACCAAATCATCTAGTACACTATCAAGATGATAATAAGCTGATACCTTTGCAACAGCTAAGAATCCATCCATACATGTTTGATACACCTCTTCAGTTTCAGCATTGTCAAATACCACAGAAATGGCAGCAACTGTCGGACTGGACAATATCGCAAACATATCATAATCAAGGTGTGCTCTACAATCAGAAACAATGAAGGGAGCTGTGTCTTTTGACTTGTTTATGAGATAAACCCAACGACTTGGGGTCATTTCAGGAAAAGCGGAACCTTGCTCAGGAGTTGTCCGGATCTCACTTTTACAAATTGAGTGATACAGCCCAGACAGGACTTCTCGGGGAAGATCATTGCCACCATTTATTTGCCTATTATTTCGGACAAAATCTTCTTCTGTCATCTTCTTTTTGACCTGGGAATTGTGATGATCTGTATTAAGCAATATAATTGAATATGATAACAAGAGAGCGGCATCCTTGTTAGCTAGGATATGTGGTGACTGCTCATAATATCTATCTGAGAAGGCTTCAAGCACCCTCTGAATCTTCTGTGATTCTCCAGGCAGTCTGAAAGTCTCCAAAAATATACGCAGAGCTGTATCTAATGCCATGTCTTTGAAATCAAATGTTCTAGCAAATTCATGAAGAACCTGAACACAGAACTCGTCATGGTTTCCAAGGTAATCGCCAATGAGATTCTTATCCAACCCAGTAGTATGCCTGAAAAAGGAGGCAACACTTTGGGGATCAAGTTTGTCGGGCAAAAGATGTACTTCTTGGAGAAACTGAAGACCTTTCTTGGCATCACGATTAAAATGATCGGCTCCAATCATCAACCTTTTCTTGAAGTGCTTTCTTCGACCAACAAAAGGAACCCAATTATTTGGATCAGTGAAGTTTTCACATTTTTCAAGCCAGAATGGAGTATACTCTTCAGGATTCACAATAGAAGGTGCTGAACTCAAAGATCCTTTACCTATCCTTTCAGCCATTCCTTGTATGATAGCAATAAGACCATCCAAAGCAAGAATATTCATGGAAGATAATGGACTGTTCACAGGAAATGCACTCTTGGACAACAAATTAGCAATGTCTTCAAAGATATTACTGCAAGTTGTGTCACAATCAAAGTTAGCATACATCTCCACCACGAATGCTTTTTGCCTGCAGAAGTCAACAAGTGCCTCCATGGCTACTTCCTGTTGTTGATATGAAGCCCCATATTTGCTTTGTGCAAGCCTCAAAATTACACAAGAAAAAAATGCTTCTAGCTGTAACTTGAGTTCTGTACGAAGATGATGATACAAATTTAAAACAATGCTACATACCATGGAAAGTACAAGGGGACTCATTGACAAACCAAATTGCATAAGATTACAGAATAATTCATCCTGAATTATGCTCAACAACCTAGGGTGTCGGTGAAAAGAAGAACCTCCCAATTCTATGGCTGAATTAATCAAAGTTAAGGCAAAAAGAGGAACGTCTTCATCAAATGCTATTGTGTTTGATCGAGGACTCATTCCCATATGCTCAGCAACGTTCAACAGTGAACACAAGAAGTGAAATATTTCCAGCATGCAGGGAATCCCATGTGGTTCATTCATGAGCTGTTCATTCAGATCAGTCTCCTTGCCACTGCTTGCGGCTGTGTTTACATCCACTAAAATTGCTGCCGCATCACTCACAATATTAGAAGCAATCCCTGTGGATACAGATTGACTATCACTTGCAGAAATCAAGCTACCATTTTCCAATTGTGTGTTTGTAGAATGATGCTCATTTTTCACACCATCAATCTGTCCCTCAAAGAAAAAACTATAAGTTATTAGATACCCAAGTTTATTTATACATATTCCCTCTTTCAAATTTTGCACCAACAAATCAGTTTGCAATATTGACAGTAAAAATATCAGTATTTGCATTCATCAAGACAGTCTCTCAAACCCCTAACTAGTAAAAATACAAACACAGCCTGTAACAATTACTCTCAATGTTATTTCCGGTTTATATATTAGTTTCTTATCACTTTCATGAAATTCTACTCGATGATATATTTAGGGATTTTATTGAGTGGTTTAGGTTGTTTTAGGATGATCGCAATAAAGTTTAAGTCATATAGCACACCATATTGATGATAAACAATTATGGAAGAGAAAGTATGTTTTAAATTTCAATGATTTCAGATTTGTCAGCTGAGAATAAGTGAACAAAAAAAACATTATCGATACGAAAAATTTAGCATAAATTTGAATTGTACCACCACCCTAAGATCCCTATTTCTCCAGACAATCATGTTCCTCGCTAACAAGTAGCAACCGTTTGAAATTGTCACATAAATAAAAGATGATTGCATGCAACAGAACAAAGGTAAAACAATATTTTTACCTCTTCTTTTAAAACAGTGCTCCCATTTACAAATGCATGCTCTGTAACGTCAATGTCTTGAAGGTGACAGAAGATAGACCGAACAAGTTCATGCATTGTGTAGCGTGCTATCCTCTGCAACAACTCACTTTTGCTTCCTGCTTGATGAACTATACGGAAACAAGTGTTTACTATGGTGCAAATATGTTGATTACTCAGCATTACAGATGCTTTACTTTTCACACATGCCAATAAAACTTGTAATATCTTCATTAATACCACTTCTTCTGATCCTGGATCAGTCACCTCAAATCTACAACTTGTGACAGCATCAACTACCAAGTGCATGGCATCCCCAACATTGACAGTGTTCTGATTAATTACATCCAGAGTTAAAATCTTGTAAACAGACGAAAGAGCAACACCAGTAATTGGTGCACCAGTTTCATCCGACTGAATCACATCCAGAAAAGGCTGGAGATACAAGACAGGGTCTATGACATGCCAATGACTCTGCCACGAAAAAATCTGCCTCCTTAAGTTCTTTAAAGACTGAACAAGAGAGTGCTCCAATTGATCTTCGTCTGACATATAATGAACACCCCATCTAACATTTCTTCGCATGACTGCCAAAACAGCACCAATTTCTGCATTGATCATGCACGCCACAGTAGTTCGGCTAGGATATCCAGCACCACACTGCCCAGCTTCCTCTTCCATTGTATCGATACCAGTTTGCATTTGCAACTTTGCATGTCCCATTTTGCCAAGCAAACCTACTTGAGATTTACCAAAAAAAATCAAAAATGAAACACAACCCAAAGAAAAGCAATTTTGAAACAGACAACCAATACAATTACAAGGCAATTTGGATATCCACGTGTCAAAGTGAAGCATAAGAAACACAAATTCCAATCTCAAGTCAACAAAGTTTAAAATATAAAACAAAGCTTGAGGGTCAACCAAAACACAGAAATTCTTCAAGACAATATATAACATACATACATGAACATGAAGCACTATTATCGAATAGCAGCTATAGTAGCGCTATAGCACCATAGCATATTTGAATTTTAACAATCCACTATCATTCCATGATACATAACTTAAGACAAACTGTTGCGAAATAGAATCTCGTAGAAAAATACATTCAGCAATCTGCCAATGACAACACCGCAGTTCAAAATTCTAATTACACACAAACAAATTTAACTTTACCATCAATCGCCTATACATGTTGAAATCAAACCAACACTGCTTCAACTCTCTCCTTAATCAAACCATCATCACACTAAAATTCACCTGCAACAACAAGCTACTCCAACCAGCAACTACATCACTCACTGATTCCTCCGCAAAAATACAACTTCAGGTGAAAATTCTCAAATTAAGTTCAATTCAACCACAAACTCTCTAAACAAAACCCATAGATCTAGAATCAAATAAACAATTTTATATTGAATCAATGTAATTCAACAGTAACAACGAATTTAATGATCAATTGAAATTGAACTCAAAATTCAATATAGAAAACTCCCAAACAGCACGTTAAACCTTTGATTTGGACACTTACACAGAGAAAACGAATATCGACATTGAAAATTTCATCTTTATGGTGGAAATGAAAACAGTAGCGGATGAAGAAGAGGGAAGAAGGTTACCGAGATCGTGAGAATTAGGTCAAAATTCAAAGCTGGTGTGTTGCATTGAAATCATGCTTTTGTGATACTTCAAATCTAAATCTTCACAATAACAGGTTCCGTTTTTTCACTCTCTCTTGCATACACAACAAATTATGACAAAAATATCACCAATTTTTGTATTTTCGACACTATTTTATTAATTATTATGATTTAGATCACCACCCAATGGCAAATTACTTTATTATTACTCTTTTTAAATTTTTTTCTATATAATTATTGATTTTCCATTTTTATTTTTTTTATGAAAAAATTTAATTGATATGTATTGATAGTGTAAAATTATTTTACACTGTTAATCAATCACCCTCATATACTTTATCACATCTATAAATTTTGAATTATTGGTATGACATAGTAGGTAGGAAGTTAATAATAGAAAGTTGGATAGAAAGTTAATAGTGGAAAGTTATGTGAAAAATGTTACTATTAGTTTCAATAGAAGTTATTATATAAAGTAAGGGAAAAATTGGTAGAAAAATAGACTACACCAAAATAGCATGTTTTGTCTTTATATATGTTATACATAATGAAATTCAATAATATTTAAAATCAAATTATTTGGACGGAATTATATTTTAATTCAATTTTTTTTAATTGAATCATGTATATATTTTAATAATTTTATAGAACTCAAACAAAGATCACAAATAGACTAATCAAGAAAGAAAGACTAACAATATATCCTGGTTCACTTGAAAACTATCAAGTTAATTCAGTCCACCCGCCAAGGTGATTTCACCTTATAGACAAGGACTTAATCCACTATAATCAACATATTACAATGCATTAGCAACCGTTGGTGACTAACAACACGGACAACCGTCTCTTCTTAAGGATTCTGACTCAACTGGTCCCTTAAGGAATTACAATCTGCACAAGCAACTGCTGGTGCCTAATAATACAGACAACCGTCTCTTCTTAAGGATTCAGACCTAACCGGTCCCTTAAGGAGTTACAAACAACAGTTTGAACGAAGATGTTTACAATGAAATTGTTTCTAAACAATTAGATATAAACACTATTAATAGCTCAAATGTCTTAAAGACACTAATACAGTATGAATAATATTTTTATTTTTATTTTGGTGCTTCGATATTGTAGCTTCAATTATTCATGGATTGCTTTCAATCAAAGTGTAACCTTTGTATTAATCGTTGTAAAGCTTCTTAATTTCTTCAAGTAATCAAGTCTTTATATAGCCAGAAAAAGATTCATTAGAGGGCAAATCAGGAATATCCTTTAAGTAGCTAGCAACTTGAAATAATGTCGTTGCGCAAGGATGAAAATCATACACAAAAGATGTTCTTTGTACCACTAAATCAGGGTAGTGGAGTGGTAGTGGAATGAGACATTAAAAACGTATTATGTACTATTTTTCCTCGTAGACATTTAAGCTTTTCTTTTTTACATCAAAGGCTTATGAATAGAGATGATTGAAGCATGAGTAGGAAAGTTAATCAGTAGGTCTTTAGAGTCTTGAGTCTTTAGAATCTTCAAAACTTGTTCACCAGAACCTTGTCTTCAGAATTATAAGCACTCAGTCTTCAGAATCTTTGGTCACTAGTAACTTAAGTCTTCAGAGTCTTCAGAACGACGTTTAGCAGAACTTTGTCTTTAGAGTTTTTAACACTTACTCTTCAGAAACTCAAGTCTTCAGAGTCTTCAGAACTTTGTTCAATAGAAACTTGTCTTCAGATTCTTTGGCACTTAGTCTTCAGAAGATAATGACTTCAGAAGCTTGAAAGCCTTCAGAAGTAAAGTATCAGAGGCATGATCAGAAGCAGAAACCAAGAGAACGTTGCAGCAGCAACATATTGTCTTCTTGGAATCTTTCTGAATGAGAGTATATCAGAAGCAGACTTGCTTCTTGTAGCGCAAAAGCGACTTTGGTCAAATCAGAGTAATCATTGAATATGATCTCTATCAGAGTCAGAGCTTTCTCTGTCAGAGTCAGAACCTGTTTATTAATTCTTTAGAAAAACAAATGTTTGAGTACCAAAATTGTTCTCACACAAATACCACTTTGTTATTATCAAAACTTAGAGATATCTTGCAGAACCAAATCTTGTTCTAACAATCTCTGTAACACCCCCTTCTAAACCCCCAAGTAATCAAATAAATCATTTAAGCACGTATTAAAATTTCATCAGAGTAAAATTAAAACATGGTATAAAAGAGGTATGTCACATCATACACGAAATTGAAACATACAACACCTGCTCTATAGAAGACATGCAACAGTGGGGTAGCCTTCAACCTAGGAACTTAGTCCTTACATCCACATCTCAATATTTAGAATTAAAAGCGGAAAATCTAAACATTGAATCACTTTAAACATGTAATCATATAAATACATATCATCCAGTTTGATTCATCACATCATTCATGTTTACATAAACATTTGTCAGCAGATACATATACAAATGTATCACAAAAGAATGCTATACAATCCTAGCTACCTGGTGCTACATATCAGAGCTAACCGACCAAAAGAATGAAGTTACACTTCACAAAAGACCTCCAGCAATCCTAATCTGCAATGCCTCATAGAGCATTATAAAACAGTAGAAGGGTGAGAAATATTATCATAATAATCAATGCACATAATTTATATATGTATAAACATAAAATACACATTCTCACACTTCAATCCTCGTCAATTACTATCATTCACAATTATACACATGCATACTTTCATACAACAATCATATCTATGTCATGTGACTCACATAAAACTCATCAATTTGCATCAGTGCCCATTTAGAATTATGGATACATCGCTTATACCCCACCAGGAACAACATCTTGGTCGTTCTACCCCGACGATTACTCCACTAGGAACGACACCTTGTCATTCTACCCCAGTGATTACTCCACTAGGAACAACATCTGTCATTCTACCCCACTGATTACTCCACTAGGAACAACATCTGTCATTCTACCCCAGTGATTACTCTACTAGGAACAACATCTGTCATTCTACCCCAGTGAGTACAAGTTTTGTACATACACATATTTTCATAAAACAATCATATGCACTTAAGACCGTTCTCGCATCTTAATCTCATGCATACTCAAATAATTCATCTGCACTACATTTATCAAGCAATGCACACATATTCACTAATATGTTCCCGTGCATTCTTCACATACAGTCACATACAATCAATATGCATTCACAATATCGTGCCAACGACAACGAACTCAATCACATTCATCATGCACTTTTAATTAATTTAAACAATGCATATATTGGTCAAAAGACCGCATTACACAATCGATTCCACAATCTAGGATTCACGCCATACGGCTACCCACAACATATCAGATCACAACATACAACTATGCATTAAAAGAATGGGTTAATCACATTCGAAACGATGAATCGACATTGGATGAAAACAGCAAGAAAAACAAACACTGTCACGCCTCGCCTAGCGAGATCACAACGAACACTCGCTGCTGGTTCGCCCAGCGAACAAGCTCGCGAAGACAAACAGAAGCTACTGGAAGGGTTCGCTACTGGCTCGCTACAGTCTCACCTAGCGAACAACTCGCTACAATACTCGCTACTAGTGAAGAGGGTTATTTCCATTCTGCCTAAGTCTAGGACCATTCGCTACTTGCTCGCTACAGCTCGCTATCCTGCTCACCTAGCGAACATGCTAGCGAACGTCTGCGTACTCCAAAACCCCAACTGTCCAAAACTCTCTGAAACTTCTAAAATCACCCGATTTCCACCAAACCAATTCCAATAGTCTTAGTCTTACATTTCTCGACTAATCTACACCCTTAATTCCAAATTTTAACCGTTAGAACATCGATTTCTACCGATTAAATCATTTATGCCCTAGAATAGAAAATGTAGAAAAACACCCAACCATCCAAACCAATCATACATAATCATATACATTGGTAAGATAACAATATTTCACACTCTTATCTTGATTAAATCGACTCCTAAGAGTTGATCTTGAAGAATCCAAGCTTTCCTCTCTTTTTCTTCTCTTTTCTCTTCTTCCTCTTCCTTTCTCTACTCTTTCCTTATGTTTCTATTCTTCCCTTTTCTTTCCACTCTTCCTTATATGTCTTTCTATTTCCTTCCATCATATTTCTTCTCTCAAAATATCTACCAATAATTCCAATAATTAAAATCATCCAAATAAATCAATTAATTAATATGAACAATTAATTAATTAAAATTGGGCTGTTACAATCTCCGTTTTTTTTATAATGACAAAACCATGTATTTTGATGACACAATTTTGTACGATGATAATCAATAGGAAATGATAGAGATAAGTTTAGAAATAACTTCCCTTAATCAAAGCTCCCCCTGAATCTAAGATCTCAAAAATCTTATCAGATTTGTGATACTGAAGCTTGATTGTAAAGTTCTTATCAGATACACAATAACATCGCTTGATAATATATCAGAGCCTGATTGGACTTATAAAATCTGAGATGGTTCAAGTCTGATTCTTATTAAATGTATCAGATAGAGATAGTGATTGGTTAAATCAGAGCCTGATTATCAATATATCAATTTATTTCTGAAAAATATTCTAAGAAAGAGAATTGGATGCAATTAAAGAGTTAGAATGTCTGAGCTATGATTCAGAGACAATATATTCTTTATCAAAATAATTTTCTATTTAAGTACTCACCCTTTTTGTCATAATAAAAAAGGTAAATAATAATTCAATCAATTTGAGTAATGGAGTTGATTCAAGAGAAAAATCAAAATCAATATTTCTTCCCTTTTTGTTAGCAAGCAAAAAGAATGCAATAAGATAGAACAGAAGCAAACATTTCTCATTGATTAATAAAAACACCTGAGGCGTAGGTACAGGAACACAAAACAAAACAACATGAAACACTGATAGACAAACGAAATGAACAAATAAAGCAACCACAAAAGAGACCAAAAAGGAACACTCATTCATCAACTATCAAAAGTCTTAAATCAATGATGGTTTCAGAATAGTCCATAGGAGAGCACCAATCAAGAGTAAGTTTTTCATTCATTTCGGTTTCCTTTATGTGAGAGACTACACCTTGAAGATCAAGAATGTGAGAAATTACTCTACTAAAAGGAATTTGGAACGATAACTCCTTTATAGAATAAATTATTTATTCTTTCAGATAGTTGAAAATGGATTGAGGAAGATTGATCTTGATTTTGGAGTCTAAGAAGAAAATAAAGAGCTTGTCCATTGCAGAAAGTCATTCTATTCCCTTTTCTCTAGGCCTAAGGTTTGTTCCCATGAGTTGGTACCAAAAATTTTCCATAGAGGTAAGAGTTGAGGGACTGTCAGCAGGTCTTTCATGATGATAGATGAGGTGAATGTAATTAGCAAAACAG
The DNA here is from genome assembly GCA_963859935.3 of Lathyrus sativus. NCBI lineage: Eukaryota > Viridiplantae > Streptophyta > Magnoliopsida > Fabales > Fabaceae > Lathyrus > Lathyrus sativus. The sequence goes on along the minus strand of OZ012736.1, from coordinate 467,782,868 downwards.
TTGTTTCCTCTGTACTGTTCAACACACTTACCGTCTTCCTTACACTCAATAGCTTGAGAGATGGTAGTGGGGTTGATCATAATTGGAAAACCAGAGATAGTGGATAGAATATTGCAAGCATAGGTATCATATTGAAAAATGCGAGCATTTGCCCAGAATTCCCTAACAAGTTCTAGATAGATGGGTCCAGATAGAATTTCAAAGTAATTTTCCCAATTATGGTAGAAAATATCTTAGAGAACATTGGAAAGGCCATTTTCAACAAGAGCTTTGAAATCAAGCGTACACCCATTCAAAAGATTTAAGTCAGAGATGTTTCCCTTGATGGTTTTAGATGACATGATGAAAGAGAAGGAGAAGAAAACTTGAGGGAAAGAATATGAATTTGAAAGACAGATGAAACGAAATGAGGAGTATGAAGAGGAAGTGTATCAGCAATAAAAGCAGATAGGTTTAGATGAATTTGAAACGAAAATTCATCATTTCCAAAACAAATGACGTGGAGCAAAAATAAAGAGACAAATTTATCAAGGAATTGGAAAGGAGTGTAGCAGTTTCCAAGAGATCACGATTAGGTATACGTTATTCAACTCTTGACATCAGTCAATAAAGATAAATATTGTGTATACTAAGAAGTGGGAAAGAAAATCTAACAAGGAATACTGGAAACACTTAGATAGGAACACTCTGTCTTAAAACATCTAAAAGAATGCATAACAATAAGAGAAGGCGTAAAGATTTAGTCTAAGAATTTTACCATACCCAATGCATTGAACCATTTTTATGACAGTAATAGGGAGATGGAAAATAATTACTTGAAGCCTAGTCTCATGAAATCACAACGCTCGAGGTGTCTCTTCAACAGTAAGATATGATTTGATTTTGGACACGTGCCACAAGAAAATCATGGTCGTCTGTTCAAAAATGACAAGTTTGATGTTCCCAAGGTCAAGAATACCAAAAGGTATTTGACTAGACAAGTTTCTGACTAAGACATCTTCTAACTTGTAAAAGTATCGTCAATCAAAAAATCATTAAATAAAAGAGAAATAATTTTCTTAATCTTCAGGATCTTATCTCAGAAGTTCTGGTGGCCTAACACATTAAAAAAATTTCATCTACTCGTTCTGGACAAGGTTTTCAAAATAGATTTTCTAGAATGAATATGAATATATCCTCAGCAAGGGGTTTTATGAAAATATCAGGCCACTGATGATCTGTATCCATAAATTTTAATTAAAAAACACCCTTTTGAACATAGTCACGTAAAAAGTGATGTTTTATTTCAATATGTTTTGCCCTAGAATGCAAGATAGGATTTTTGGATAAGCATATAACAAAAGTATTATTACAGAAGATTGGAATGTTACTATCATATATATGAAAATCTTCTAGTTGATTCTTCATCCAGAGTATCTGAGTGTTGCACAGTTATGCTGAGATATATTTTGCCTCTACATTAGATAGTGCAACAGTTGATTGTCTTTTACTAACCCAGGAGACGAGGTTATTACCCAGAAACTGATAGTTTCCAGAAGTACTTTTTCTTTCTATTCCGTCTCCAGCATTATCTACATCACAATAACAAAAAAGCCTGTACTTTGATGTTTTCTTATACATCAAGCAAAGGTTAGTTGTTCCTTTTAGATGCCTTAGGATCCTCTTAACAATTTTTAAGTGAGTTTCCCGTGGATCTGATTGAAAACGAGCACAGAGACAAATGCTGAACAAAATATCTGGACGAGAAGCAGTTGGGTACAGAAGAGAGCTTATCATAACACGATAGAGCTTTTGAGAAACCTTTTTATTTACTTCTTCTTTCTCCAAAATGCATGTAGGATGCATTGGTGTCTTTGTTGGTTTACTATATGACATATTTAACTTCTTCAGAAGTTCTCGTGCATACTTGCTCTGATGAATGTATGTTCCTTCTAAACATTGATCAATCTGAATTCCTAGAAAGAATTTGAGTTCTCCCATCAGACTCATTTCAAATTCAATCTGCATTAACTTAGAAAATTCCTTGCACAAGGAAATATTAGCAGAACCAATATAATATCATCAACATAAATTTTCACAACCAGAATGTCATTTTTAAAGGTTTTACAAAAGAGTGTTGTATCTACTTTTCCTCTGGTAAAGTCATTTTCCAAAAGAAGGTTACTTAGTCTTTCATACCAAGCTCTGGGAGCCCTTTTTCAGACCATATAACGATTTTTTTAAGTTTGAAAACAAAATTTGGGTTTTCAGAACTTTCAAAACCAGGAGGTTGGTGTACATACACTTCTTCAAAAATATATCCATTTAAAAATGCACTCTTTACATCTATCTGATAAAGAATGATGTTATGATTAACAACAAAAGAAACTAATAAGCGAATAGATTTTAACCTGGCAACTGGTGCAAAGGTTTCTGTATAGTCTGTCCCTTCTTGCTGACTATAACCTTGTGCTACTAGTCGTGCTTTGTTTCTTACGGTTTCACCTTTCTCATCAAGCTTGTTTATGAATACCCATTTTGTTCCAATGACGTGGACACATTTAGGTTTCTGAGCAAGATCCTAAACATCATTTCTGGTAAATTGATTCAGTTCCTCTTGCATGGCCAGAATCCACTCATTCTCTTGAAGAGCTTCATCAATTGTTGTTGGCTCTATTAATGACACTAAACTCATAAGAGTTTCCTCGGAAGGTTTGAATGATGAATGAGTTCTGACTGGATCAGCTTTGTCACCCATAACCAATTCTTCAGAATGAGAAGTCCTTAGTTTATTTTTCTTCTGATGAGTTGGACTATTTGCTGTTTCTGGTGAGATTGTATTTGATTTTGTAGTTTCTGCATCTTTGTCTTCTTCATTAGAATCTTCTTCCTTGGATTCTGATAAGGTAACCTTTAGATCTGCAAACTTTTCAACTAGGTTTGACTTTCAAGGTCAAGCTTATCATCAAATCTGGCATGAATTGATTCTTCAATAATTCATGTTTCTGTGTTATAGATTCTGTAGCCTTTAGAGCGTTCAGAGTATCTTAACAATAAACACTTTTGAGCTTTGGATTCAAACTTGCTAAGATTCTTTTTAGTGTTCAACATAAAACATATATAACAAAAAGGATGAAAATATGAAATGTTGGGTTTTCTATTCTTCCACAGTTCATATGGAGTCTTACCCAGAATAGGTCTGATAGAAATCCTGTTCTGAATATAACATGTTGTATTTACCGCCTCTGCCCAAAAATGCTTAGCCATATCAGTTTCTTGGATCATGATACAAGCCATTTCTTGCAAAGTCCTATTCTTCCTTTCCACTACTCCATTCTGCTGTGGAGTTCTGGGACAGGAGAAATCATGGGAAATGCCATGGGAATCAAAAATATTCTCAAAGTATCTATTCTCAAATTATCCACCATGATCACTTTTGACTTTGACAAATTTGCAATCCTTTTCAGTTTGTACTTGTGAGAAAAAGATAGAAAATACCGAATGTCACTCATCCTTGTGTTTCAAGAATTTTACCCATGTCCAACGACTATAGCATCAACAATAACTAATTCATACTTCTTTCCACTGATTGAGGCAGTTTTCACTAGTCCAAACAAATAAATGTGTAAAAGTTCTAATGGTCTAGAAGTAGAAACGACATTTTTTGCTTTGAAGGAAGTTTTGGAGAACTTTCCTTTCTAACATGCTTCACGAAGAGCATCTGAAGAAAACTTCAGATTTGGTAAGCCCCTGACTAATTCAAACTTATTTAGTTGAGTAATATTTCTAATGTTAACATGGCCCGAACGTCTATGCCATAACCATTGCTCCTTATTAACAGACATTAAGCATTTGATATTATGTTCCTTAAGATCAGAAAGTCTAATCTTGTAAATTTTGTCTTTCCTCTTTCCATTAAAAAGGATTGAGCCATCCTTTTGACTAACAGCCTCACAGGAATTTTGATTAAAAATGATATCATAACCATTGTTGTTGAGTTGGCTAATAGACAATAAGTTATGCATCAAACCATCGACTAAAAGAACACTAGTAATAGAAGGAAGTTTACCATTACCAACAGTTTCATAGCCAATGATTTTATCCTTCTGGTTTCCTTCGAAACCGATGAAGCCTCCAGGCTTAAGTTCCAGACTTTGGAACATATGCCTTCTTCCCGTCATGTGTCGCGAGTAACCACTATCCAGGTACCATGGTTAGTGTTTCAACTGAGCTGCTAAGGATATCTCTGAGTCTGAGTTTGATTCTGATAGTGTTTTATCTTCTGGTTCTTCAGAGACCTCAACGTTAACTCTTGTTGCCACTAGTGCAATATTTGCCTGTTCTTCATCAGATTCTTCTTCTTCAAAATCAGAGTCATCCCAAGTTGCCATGAGTCCCTTCTTGGCTTTGGTGAAGTTCTTCTCTAGCTTCTTGTCTTTAACCTTTGGAGAATCATTCTTGTAATGAACTGGCTCATTACACTCATAGCAGATGACTTATTTTTCAGAGCTCTGCTTCTTCTGTCCAGATGATGAGTCAACATGACTTTTGTTTCTTCTTAATCCTCTAAACTTTTCTTGCCTATGTTTCAAGAGTTTCTTGACCCTTCTGGAGATAAGTGATAGCTCGTCTTCTGAGTCTTCATCAGAATCTTCTGATTCTTCCTCAGCTTGATAAGCCTTTGCCTTTTTAGGTTTAAACTTAAGAGAAATAGACTTATTCTTCTTTTGAGGTTCATCTTGCTCCAACTCTATCTCATGACTTCTTAAAGAACTAATAAGTTCTTCAAGACTTATACTATTCAAATCCTTAGATAGTTTGAGAGTAGTTACCATAGGTCTCCATTTCTTGGGGAGGCTTTTGATGATCTTTTTGACATGATCAGGATTTGAGTATCCTTTGTCCAGAACTTTAAGTCCTGCGACTAGCATTTGAAATCTTGAAAACATATTCTCAACTGTTTCATCATCCTCCATTCTAAATGCCTCATATTTCTGAATTAAGGCAAGCGCCTTTATCTCCTTGACTTGAGCATTTCCTTCATGAGTCATTCTTAGAAAATCAAAAATAGACTTGGCAATATCTCTGTTTGTTATCTTCTCATATTCAGTATAAGAGATAACATTCGACAATATAGTTCTTGCCATGTGATGATTCTTGTCATCTTTCTTTTGTTGGTTGGTCATAGCACTTCTTGATACTTTTACTCCTTCAGCATCAACTGGATGAGTATAGCCATCAACTACGAGATCTTAAAGATCTACGTCATAACCAAGAAAGAAATTATCAATTCTATCTTTCTAGTAGTCAAACTTTTCACCATCAAAGACTGGTGGTTTGACACTGTAATGATCTTTCTCATCTTGAATAGGATTAACATTAGTTGTAGCCATGATATCTCACATAAGTACTGGATCGGTAGTGAACACGATAAAGTGTTGATAAAACTTTTTATCACAATCAGAATCAGGCTCTGATACCAATTGAAGGTGTGAGAAAAACACAAGAAAAGGGGGGTTTGAATTGGGTTTTCAAAAATGAAAGCTTTTTGTGAAACTCAAACAAAGATCACAAATAGACTAATAAAGAAAGAAAGACATACGATATATCCTGGTTCACTTGAAACTATCAATCACCATCATGCGTCTTGACAGACCTGCCTTCATATTTGTAGTTGAAAAAGCGCCAGGTGCAAAGCCCTGGTATTTTGACATCCGACATTTTCTCAAGACTCAAGAGTATCCACTTGGGGCATCAAGCAAAGATAATAAGACTCTGAGGAGGCTTTTAGGAAAATACTACTTGAACAAGGATAATATGTTGTATAGAAGAAACTTTGACATGGTTTTGATGCATTGTGTTGATGAACACGAAGCGGACCTGTTAATGGAAGAGGTTCACGAGGATTCCTTTGGTACTCACGTTGGTGGACATGCAATGGCCAGAAAATTGTCAAGAGTTGGGTATTATTGGATGACTATGGAATCCGATTATTTCAAATACGCCAGGAAATGCCAAAAATGCCAGATTTATGTTGACAAGGTGCATGTGACACCTAACCCTCTGACCATTTTGACATCTCATTGGCCCTTTGCAATGTGGGGCATTGATATGATTGGAAAGATAGAGTCGACTGCTTCCAATGGGTATCGCTTTATTCTAGTTGCCATCGATTACTTTACGAAGTGGGTAGAGGCAGCTTCCTTTGCTAATATCACAAGACAGGTGGTTGCTCGATTCATAAAGAAGGACATCATCTGCAGTTATGGAATACCAGAGCGAATCATTACTGATAATGGTTTAAATTTGAATAACAAGATGATGAAGGAACTATGCCAAAGTTTCAAAATTGAACACCATAAATCTTCTCCATATCTTCCGAAGATGAATGACGCTGTTGAGGCAGCAAATAAGAACATCAAGAAGATCGTACAGAAAATGGTGGTGACCTATAAGGACTGACATGAGATGTTGCCTTTTTCTCTACACGGTTATCCTACCATTAGAAGTTGAGATTCCTTCTTTGAAAGTATTGGCTGATGTGAAGCTTGACGAAGCTGAGTGGGTGCAAGCCAAGTTAAATCAGCTAAGTTATATTGATGAAAAGAGATTGGCAGCCATTTCTCATGGCCAATTGTACCAAAGCAGAATGAAGAAGGCTTTTGATCAGAAAGTGCGTCCTCGATGCTTCCAGACAGGTGACCTGGTTTTGAAAAGGATCCTTCCTCCTCAAACATATCACAGGGGCAAATGGATTCCAAACTATGAAGGTCCATATGTGGTAAGAAAGTTTTTCTCTGGTGGAGCCTTATTACTATTTACTATGGATGGTGAAGACTTTACGTCCCTTGTGAACACAGACGTAGTCAAAAAATATTTTGCTTAAAATAGACCCGCTGGATAGAAAAAGAAAAATCTAGGCAAAAATGGGGTATCCTAGTGAACCATAAAAGGAAAAAGTTCAGGAAAAATTAGGGATAAAAGAAAAAAAGGAATGAACCCGCAAAGTTGAAAACCTGAAAAGGCGACTTTGGCAAAAATGGGTATCCCGGTGGATCGAAACCTGCAAGGGCGGTTCAGGAAAAAGTTAGGGATTTAAAAGAAGACGACTGCGGTCTGCATTCGATCTATGATTTTATCTTGATATACGGAGATCCCAAAGGATAAGAATCAGCCCAGTCAGTCTTTTCAGAAGGCAGAACATTGGTGAGCATTGAAGGCATACAACCTATAGCTGAATCGACACTTGATGGTTATCTGTTTCCACATTGTCGACATTTGTATATTTCTTGTTGTACTCTTTGCGCAATTACCTTTTTCAAAAATTGCATCCAAATTGTAACTTGCCTATTTACAGGCCATTTCAATCAATAAAGTATTATTCACTCAAAAAGCTTTCATTTTTGTTTTTACTTTTACTGTTTTGTTTGCGGAAAAAAATGTCCGATATTTTTTGATAAACATTACATATGAAAACATTGGGATTTTACAAAGAATATTGAGAATAATGATTTTTCTTGAATGATAGGTGTCATGAATGGTAACCGAGGTGGCCATTTCGCATGCATAGAACATCCTATTATGAATTATTTGTTTGCAGGAAGATATGATTCTCTCCCTAGAAGAACTTTTTCCCTGACAGTGAAGTTTTAACAATATCAGCAGTGCGTGTTAAGCTATTCCTCCCCCAATAGGAGTTCAGGGTTTTGTGTTCCCTAACCAGTTTGATTTACACTCCCTAGCGAGTATTCAGAAGCTGACTACATCTGGCAGGGTGTTGATATGCAGTCAGGTATCTATTATGCAACAGAGGTTTTGTCTCCCCACAGAGTACTGTTATCAGATCAGAAGTATCTCACCAGCAATGATGTGCACTTATCCCCAGCAAGGTAAGGTTGAGATTATTCCCCATCAGTAAGGTAAGGTTGAAGGTTATTCCCCGACAGGATCTACATCATTGACTTCTCTCCCCAAGCAGAGATTAATGTTGATTCCCTTGATGAGTAAATCAGTGATGGATAATATCCTCAACAAAGCCCAATGGTCATTGGCATTATTCAAAGTCATATTTTTGGATGAACTCCTAAGAGACGTTATTCTCAATTCCCAACTGAGCAGAATTTTCAGCAGAGGTTATATTTGGGAAAATTGTTCAGTGGGTCTTCCTCAGCAGAGTTTATTTGCTGATCTTCTCAGCATTTTTCTTAGTGGTGTTCTTTTGCATATCATTTGAATTGTATCCCCCCAAATTTCCATTTCGTATGGAGCATTACACCATATTCAAACATATGCATTTGAAGCATAAGTCAGGTTTGATACCTTTATTGCCAGACATCTCTCCAGTTGATAATGGCATAAGTCATGAGACTTTGGGGTACTTTACCCCCAACAAAAAATCATTGGTAGATGTGTTCATCTTTTTTTTAATCCCCCTAAAAGTTTGTTTATTTAAACTTCTCTTTCCCCCAGCGGAGTTTTCTTTTCAGGTCGTAAGATGTTTGATTCTACTTCCTATACACCCAGTTTTATCCCAACTTTTGGTTGGTGTCTTTTGTCGGTTATCCCAACTTTTGGTTGGTAGTCCATTGTCTTTTATAGATGTTATCCCAACTTTTGGTTGGTAGTCTGTTGTTTCTTGGATGTTATCCCAACTTTTGGTTGGTAGTCCGTTGTTTATTGGATGTTATCCTAACTTTTGGTTGGTAGTCCGTTGATTTTCTTGGATGTTATCTCAACTTTTGGTTGGTAGTCCTCTATTGTTCCCCAGTGGAGTCGTGATCCCAACTTTTGGTTGGTAGTCTTCGTTATGGTAAGTTCGCCTTTGTTCAGTGTTCTGACGATCCTAACTTTTGGTTAGTAGCCTTTGATTCCAACTTTTGGTTGCTAGTCTTCCGTTCTGGCGATCCTAACTTATGGTTAGTAGCTTTTCATCCCAACTTTTGGTTAGTATTTTTCATTGATGATCCCAGCTTTTGGTTGGCAGTCTTCGTTTTTGTTTGTTCACCTTTGGTCGGTGTTCCGGTGATCCCAACTTTTGGTTGGTAGCCTTTGTTTATGTGTGCACGATCCCAACTTTTGGTTGGTAGTCTTCATTTTTGTGTGTTCGCCTTTGGATGGCGTTCCGACAATCCTAAATCTTGGTTAGTAGCCTTCATCCTAACTATAGATGTTTTTTATTGGCTTCATTTTATGGCAAAATATTAATGTATGAGTAAAATATCATAACTGATGTTAGGACATACATGAAGAAATTTATGCAGGGAAAGCTAAGAGTAAGTGAAGCTGAATGTCATGACTGAATGTTATGACATTAATCGTATGACATAAGGGCACGCAGGGTTTGTTTTTCTGTTATTAGCTCAGGCTATACTTCAGGAAACAATCCAAGAAGCATAGTTATTTTAGGCAACATAATAGGAATTGTTGAGGATAACATAGAAGGCTCCTGACCTAATGATAAATGCATAGCTTCATGAAGAAAGGTTTATCTTGGGTAAACCTAAATTCTATACCAAGGCCCAAAGCAGGTCTGCTACTATAAATAGCAGAAGGATCATTCCTAATTGGGCAGAGTTTGAAGAGAGAGCTTCAAGATAGAGATTGTAGAGTGTGTTTTGTGAGTGAAGAGTGTTGTTATTCACGTGTGTCTAGGAATTCCTTGTGTTTCAAGAAATTGTATGCTGTATAATTGCTTTGCTTATTGTGTATGAACAAGTGTGTTCATTGTGTCACTCAAAGCTGTTAAGCAAGAGTGTGTGTCACTTGATCAAAGCTGTGAAGCAAGATCAAGGTGTGTTTGAAGTAAGTCTTCATATTTGTTTTGTAATTGTGTATTGATATCACTGAGGTGATTGAGGGGGAGTGAATGGGTATACTCAGGTCTAGTGGTCTCTAGGATGAAGTCTCATTGGGTAGGTCTTAAGTGAAGAGTGAAAACTGGGATTGTTTAACTCTGAATTAATTCTACTGATAGTGAATTTCCTCCATGGCTTGGTGGCCCCCAAATGTAAATGTGGTTGACACTGAACTGGGTGAACAATTACCTGTCTTATTTACTGCTTTCCATTTGTAGCTTATTATTAAGTGCAGTAGTCTATGTTACAGTGGATGTCATAACATCCGTGATAACATCCATCGTGTGCTTGTCAGAATTTTTATTGGTATCAGAGCAGGCACCATGCCTGTTATTTTCTAGGTGAGATCTAGGGAAGATAAGTTCTGGTACTATGGATAAAGACATAGGATTCACGAATAAACCATGAATTCTGGATGGCTCTAATTATGACTATTGGAAACCTAGGATGATTGCCTTCCTAAAGTCTTTAGACAGCAAGGCTTGGAGAGCTGTGAATTCAGGATGGGAACATCTAGTGAAGACTAACAAGGATGGAGTATATTTCTTAATTCCTGAAGAGGAATGGAATAAAGAACAAGAGGCTTTGACTCTTGGGAACTCTAAGGCATTGAATGCACTCTTCAATGGTATAGACAAAAACATCTTCAGACTGGTACACCATTGTGAACTGGCTAAGGAGGTTTGGGACACTCTCAAAACTACTCATGAGGGAACCTCAAAAGTCAAGATGTCAAAACTACAAATGCTGACCACTAAATTTGAAAGTCTAAGAATGAAGGAGGATGAGACTATTCATGAATACTACATGAATATCCTTGAAATTAAAAACACCTCAGAAGCCTTGAGAGAAAAGATGTCTGATGAAAAGCTTGTGAGGAAGATTCTCAGGTATTTACCTAAAAGTTTTACCATGAAGGTCACTGCCATTGAAGAAGCCCAAGACATATGCAGTATGAAGGTGGATGAACTCAGTGGTTCTCTCCAAACCTTTGAAATGGGGATAGATGATCAGGCTGAAAAGAAGAAAAGCATAACTTTTGTGTCAAAGGATGAAGAAGTTTCTGATGAAGACAATGGTGCAAGGGAGGAGAATTTATCAGAAGCAATAGCTTTGCTTGGAAGACAATTCAGCAAGTTAATCAAGAGAATAGACCACAAGTCTAATCCGTATGTCAAAAATAGCTCCTCTGACACCAACAAAAGGGAAAAATCTGAAGATACATCTAACCAAGGCAAAGGAGTTTAGTGTTATGCATGTGAGGGTTATGGTCACATTAAAACTGAGTGTCCCACCTATCTCAAGAAGCAAAAGAAGGGATTAGCTATCACTTGGTCTGATGGAGATTCTGAGAGTGGATCAGAAGATGAGTTTGCAAAACATGTCAATGCTCTGAACAATGTATGTATATCTGATGGTGCTTTAAGTGAAGATGAGCTGACTTATGATGAACTTGCTGATTCATTTAAGAAGCTGTGCAATAGAAGTGGAGAATTATATCAGCAAGGAGAGCAACAGAAGAAACTCATAAGGGAGTTAGAAGCTGAGAAGATGGAGCATCTTGCAACAATAGAGTCTCTCAAAAGTGAAGCCAGCTTGTTGAAATCTTAATCTTAATCAAATGCCCCCAGATGTAAGTGTGGTTGACACTGAACTGGGTGAACAATTACCTGTGTTATTTACTGCTTTCCATTTACAGCTTATTATTAAGTGCAGTAGTCTATGTTACAGTGGATGTCATAACATCCGTGATAACATCCATCGTGTGCTTGCCAGAATTTCACTAACTTTTGGTTGATAATATTTTATGACGATCCCAACTTTTGGTTGGTAGTCTTCATTGTTTGTGTATTTGCCTTCGGTCGGCGTCTGGGTGATCTTAACTTTTGGTTAGTAGCCTGTTTCTCACAACTTTTGGTTATTATTCTCTCTGGTGATCCTAACTTTTGGTTAGTAGCCATTATTATCTTCTTAATCAGTTACCATTTTTCATCCCAAATTTTGGTTGGTATCTTTTATCCTTCGGTTATCCTAACTTTTGGTTGGTACCTGCTACCTTTAAGTCCACATTCGGTTGGCAATCATTTCACTATGTGCATCCCCGCAAGTTGCAAATTTCTGGGTTTTTTTGGTATTCAATCACCTTTCACCTTGAATGTTTGAAAGAAGTTGCTTTTCATCCCTTCAGGTCCAAGTTGTTTGAATAGGGGCAACTATAGCACCCCAAAATTTGCCCATCCATTTTCTTATATCTTGGCTTATGTTTCATATCATTTTTGCATTGTCATTAGTGCATAACATTGGTTCTAGACAGGGGATCAAGGTATCTTGTTCAACACTCAAAGGAAGAGCTTCATCTTTAAAGCTCATTCAAGGGTTCATTCTCAACTTTGTGGCTATCTCAAGTCATAAGGTTCCCTCATCATCAAGACATGTCACATAACCACTTGAGTCTAGGATTCAAGCACTGACCACCTCTTCTTATCTTGTGGGCAACTGGATTAAGGTTTTGGTTCAAAAAGCATATGGGGCTAGTTCCTTGGGCAATACATAATTCTAAGGCTCAATACACATCTTTAGGGTCCTTTACATGGATTATGTTTCATCACAAGCCATCACAAGAGCTTCAACTAGTGAAAAAGATGCTAGGGTTTCATATGGTCAACAAAAGTCAAATGTGGTCCATTGGGGTCAAAATATTGGATCTCAAGGTAAACCAAGGGTATGCCATATGTTTTCAAGTGATTTCATTTGTTTGGAACAAAGAAAGGTCAAGAAGAAACATAAAATCGGGAGTTTGGTTGGATTAGGGTTTGATTGAGATATTTTCTAAGTGTAGAAAACCCTAATTCTAGCCATTTTACAACATCCATAACTTTCTCATCCTTGATCCAATGGAAGCAAACTTGTTATCAAATTAAATAGGACATCATGAACTACAAGTTTATAGAAGAAAGAAAGTCCAAAATATTCATAGTTTTAGAGATATGATGGGCTAAAGTTTAGAAAATGGAGATTTTGACATTCCTACACTTAGAAAATTTTCTAAGTATGAAAATTCAGCTTGAAGTGCATGTTTTTAAGCCCATCTTACATAATGATTCAAGCTTAAAATGACTTTTCCTTGAACATAAAAGTTGTAGAGAATACTCCAAGATTTCGTTTGAGTACCAGATCATTTCCATTGGATGTGTAGAGCTTAAGTTATGGTCTCTCCAATCTAGGATTTCAAAGTTGTCAAGATTAGACATGTTTTAGGCAGAATTTTTGGGGCTACTTTCCAAGACACTTTTCACCAAGTTCTTAATCTCAAATCAATTTCCCTTAAACATGAAAGTTGAAGATCATTATTCAAGCTTTCTACCCATTACTAGATCATCTTCATTGGATCAAAACTCCTCAATTTATATAGATTCAAAGATGAGGTTTCAATTATGTCAAAAGTTCAATAACTTATAATTTTTTCTAAGTTACTTTGGGCAGTTTGAGGACATGGTTTCAATATAATTTTTCTCAACCATCCAAGTCCTATTTTAAGATGGTTTCCACATGAAAGTTATTCTATGATCTCCATACTTTGCATTTAACCAAAAACCTCATGAGTTAGAGTAAAATTCATCAGGTTTTGATTGCTTAAAATGAGCTATGTGGATTTGTGGTCAAGCATTGATTCTTGTCATTTTTCATGCACATCCTAAGTTGATTCATGCAGCAAACTTACCTCACAAAGATCACATGCATAGGCCACTCCTTTTCCACTACAAACATTGCCTAAAATGATCCAACAATCCATGTACCACTCTAATCTTCATGAGCAAGTTTTGCTAAACTTAGAAAGATGACAAAACATGTAAAACCTGCATGACAAAGAGGTTGTTCCATTATCCTCCACTATGATACCCCATGTCTTCATAAAATGAAAAAAAAGCAACTACCCAGCCATGCATTTGTACCACATCTCCACATTTTCAAATTCCACACAAATCTTTACCAAAACCATTAACCATGGTAACTTTGATTTTTACTCACTAAGACCCTCATATATAAGCCAAATGAAACCCTAGAGAGGTAATACACATCTTTTCATCAGCCATGAACCACAAAATCCTCTCTCACTTTGAAATTTCATTTTTCTTCGAATCTAATTCTACAAGTTTCTTTCCTTCATTCTATTGTCATCACCATCATTCTAGAGGCTTGAAGTAAAGGAAACAAGAGATTTGGTTTCTTGTTTGGATCAAAGGCAGACATTACAAAAGCTTCATTTTAGGGTAACTTTCTCTTCTTTTTTCTCACTTGTTCAATGCATGTTAGACTCTTAGTTGTGATATTTAGCCTTTTAAAAGTGTGAGAATCACTTTGATGTTATTGTTGTTGTTCTGTTTTGTTAAGGTTACATAATATGTGTCAAAAATTCGTGGCCTTTTTTAAGGATGTTAGAGTGGTTTTTAGTGGATTTTGAGGTCATATTTGAGATCAGTGTGGAAAGTCGTGTGAGATAGGGTTTTGCTTGGGTATTTTTAATGAGGTTTTCTAACAATTTTGGTGGTTTTCATTGGAGAAGACGACCGAAGCCCTAGCTTCAGCATTTGGTCATATTAGGTGATGTGTCTATGTTTACCTTGGTTGACTGCCCATGTGTCTCTTGTGTGTCATCCATGTGGACATGACTTAGATTGTTTTTACCAGCACGTTTAATGAAACGATGCGTAGCACCATTTGTGTTGTTTCTGATGGCTTATATGGGTGGGCCTTGTTCATTCTGCTTCTTACACCCCCAGGATTGTGGCCCACAATTCACTTTGTTTTGTTTTCAGTTCAAACCCAAATTACTTTTACACCCACTGTTGGTTTTATTTCATTTTACTTTCTCTTTTATTTATTTTCCATTTCTGATTTTATTTTAATAATTCTAAATTTGATAAAATTCCATAAAAATATTTTTTAGACACTATGACATGTCATCTTATTTTTCATATTTTTTATTTTTATTTTCCAATTATTTTTGTATTTTATTTTGAATTTTTTTATGGATGTGTTCTTGATGCTCACCTTTATGATTAGGGTTTGTGTTGATGCTTTGTGTGTGCACTCTTGATCCAAAATTTTTGCCATGATTAGAAACTTGGTTTCTTATGGATTAAATGATTTTGTGATACCTTGATGATGTGTTCCTGATCATTTTTATATGTGATTATTTGAGGCCTTAATACACGCTCGATCATAGTGATACACTTGCCTTAATGACTTGATTTAGTGATACATTTGAACAAATCTTGTTGAAATCTTTCACATACTTTGTCTTGGTGGATATAAGATGAGTTTAAGTTTTTGTTTAGAATTTATTTGATCATTTTTCTATTTTTGGTTGATACATCAAGTTGATGTTACTTTGGTCATGTTTGTGTGCATGTCTTGACTTAATCTTTTGAGCTTAATTCTTGGATGATACAATGAGTGTTTGATGATATTTCTTGGTTTCCCTCAACATATCTTAGGTTTTGGTTTTCATGATTAGAGGTTCATTGTATGCCCATTTTTTTCATTTGCCTTACATGATCGTATACTTCTCACATGAACAATTTGAGCTTGTGTTTGCTTGACTTTGGTGCTTCAATTTATGTTTACTTCCTCTTGAACTTGATTGTGGATTTCCATGTGAACATGATATATGCCATTTGAGTTTGTTTTTAATCATGATGGATTGATGCTTGATTGTTTATGCCTTTGTATGAGTGTCTCCTATCTTGGATTGATTTTGGTGTATGTGTTTGTTCTTGAGGCATACTTTGAGTTCACCCTTTGATGTTTCCCTTGTATGTTCATGGATGAATTACTTACTTGATAACCATGTTGTTGATTCTGATCACACTTAATCCCATGATAGTCTAAGTTACACCTAAGAAGGGGGTTGAATTAGGTTCTTTGAAATTTTTTGGTTTTATCGACTGAGTTATTACTTTCTTGAGATATGATGAGGTTATGAAAGCAGTAAAGTGCAGAAAGTAAATAACACAGAGAAGTATCCTGGTTCCTTTCACACTCCGAAGGTACTCTAGTCCCCTTTCAACACGAAAGAGATTTCACTATAGTTAGGATCAGTGTACAATACTTTCTAACCTATAGGTAGATCAAAGGCTCTTAAACACCTTTAAGATCTAAATACTAAGTGCAAGAAGAACAGTCATCTTTAATGCACACACTTTCTTTCAACAATCCTGAACAACAAGGGGAAATAAATTCAATCTGGATTATTAAAACGAGTTTTAACAGTGTATTCAATAGTGTATCAACGTTGTGACTGGTCTTCTCTTTCAATGAGAATTTCCAAAATTATCTAAGACTTGTTGCTCAAGAATTTTCTTTCAAAGGATATGAAAATATGCAGAAAATTCTTTATAAAAAGTGGTTTGAACTTAGTTGTGGAAAGATGAAAAATATGTTAAAGATTTTTGAAAGAGGATTGAAAGAGATGTTTTTAAAAATTTGGAAGATTAGGTATTTATATTACACAAACACCTCTTGAAATAATATGAAAATCCTTAGAAATATTTTCCAAGGAAACATTTCTGAGAAGATTGGTTGAAGAGATGCAATTTTTCAGAATGATTTTTCAAAAATGTTCAAGGAGCAATCGGTTGCACATATAGACCAATCGATTGCACCTTCACAAAAACACTTGCAATTTGAATTTTTCATCAGATCAATCGATTGCACCAAAGCACCAATCGATTGCACTAAGAAACATAAGCAAAAATATAAAGATTTTTAAGTATGCAATCGATTGAACTAAGAAACAGAAGCAAAACGGAAGTAAAATTTTGATCATGCAATCGATTGCTCTAAGAGTGCAATCGATTGCACTTACAAAAACTTAGAAAAAATCTGTTTTAAAAAGCTTGTGTTAGTGCGAAAAAGTAATGCAAATAGTTTTTCATGGTTTGAGCAACTAGGTCTTAAATACTTGATGAAGATTTTCATTATACCTTCTGATGAAAACATTCTTCATGTCAAGTCTTTGTCCTGATACTGATGTCTTGAAAAATGGTTGAACATCTTTGCCTTCTTGTCAAGTGGTTCGTCTTCATCAAAACATAATTTGATCCCTGAGAATCTTGATTTCACATCCCATTCCCTAATCTCATGTCTTTCCCTTAGGGCTAGGTTGTGTATGCTTGTTTTGTGTAGCATGTGCTTTGATTGTGAATGGAACGCATGATTTAGTTCTTTGTGTTTCTTCCTTGATTATTGACATGGTTAGATGTGTTATGATGTTGTTACTTCCACAACTTATTTCTCATCCCATTTGACCTCATTTTACTTTACTTTGTGTTTAATATTGCTTCTTGTGAAATGTTTGAGTCATTTGATTGTGTTTGGGAATTTTGTTTTGACATTGTGTTTTGATCTTGTGACATGGTTTGACATGTGATTGCTCCTTTTTTTATTTATACATGAGGTAAGTATTCACTTGGTATGAGATTGAGATGTGTGTGTTTGATACTCCTTTGTCATTGAACTTCCATGATTATTCTTCTTGATTGTATCTTCCTCATTCTTAAGTTTCATTTTGTTTTCTTTTGTGATTGAATTGGATAGTGTTTACTTGTGCTTGCTCACATGATCCCTTAGGATTCCTAGCCCCGCTTAATTTCTAATTAAGGTGTGAGTAGGAGAGACATTAGACTTTCAATCCTTTGTATGATTTCAATTAGTGAAATTCTGGTATCAGATATAAGATGTCGAAGGCAATGTTACGACACTAATATCTGAACTATCACCAATAAGAACAAAGACAAACAGTTAACAATAGTGAAAAGACACAAGTAATTTTTAACCCAGTTCGGTGCAAACACACCTACGTCTGGGGGCTACCAAGCCAGGAAGGAAATTCACTAAGTAGAATTAGTTAGAAGATACACAGTAGACTCTCTCTAGTTTACTATCTTTGCACCTAATCTCTACCCTTGTAATTTCTACCTAGGATACTCCTAGATAAGAGACACCTCTTACTCCCCCTCAATCACAGTAGTGATAATAACAGATGAATAAACTTTAGAAGACACTTTTCAAAGACAATACTTGATCTTGCTTAAAAGCTTCAATCAAGGATAATACACTATTGCTTACAAGCTTTGAGTAAACAACTTATAACACAAAGACTTAGTCTAATTCACACAATAAAGTACTGAGTGAATGGCTCACAAACTAACACAAACACACGAAAGCTAAAAAGCTTTAATCCTTACGCAATGCACTATATTAAACCTAGCTTCTCTGAACTTCAAAATAGGATTGTGAATCCTTTAAATAGTAACTCTTGGACGGGCTTGGGCTTTGGTAAAAATAGCATCTGATCTTGATATAGTCAATTTAAATAATTAGCATCAATGAGTAAAACCAAAACAGATTTGATTTGATCCAATTAGCTCCAATCAAATCACTCTTCAGATCTTCAAGATTTCCTTCATAAAATAGCTCACATGATTCCATAAATACTCCATAAAATATGCATCAAAAACACTTTTGAATAAATACTATTTCCACGCAGATTTGAACCATAAATGACAGATCATAATACCGCAAAGAGTTGCACAAAAAGTAACAGACAAACAAACACATTCTCACAGAATGTTCTGTTCACAAATGTCAGGACATCATGCTTGACATCATGAACTAAACCCTGCAATAACAAGCATGACTACCTGCAGAATGTTAAGAACATATGTCAAGACATCCTGTAGGACATATTGTGATATCACCAAGTTTTACCAAAATTCTTGCCAATCAAGAACTAACAAACTCCCCCTTTGGCAAATTTTGGCTAAAACATTCAACAGATCACAAGAGCTCCTAAATCAGAGAGCACAGCAGCAAAAACACAGAGAAAAACTTCAAAAACAAGAGAACACACAAACTCCCCCTCAACACAATAAGCAACAACTCTTCAAAACACATAATAGCCTAAACATCCAGCAACCTGTAATCACAAAACCTATAATCACAAATTCTGTAATCACAAACTCCCCCTCAACATAATAAACAACAACATCTAACAGGATCAACAGAACAACAACAGCTTCACTTCTCCCCCTTTTTAGCCATAAATTAGGAACACAAACTAAGGGTAACATAGTAAAAAAGATCAAATAAACATAATCAAGTAAAGTCAAGGGTACAAAGATGACCCAATTATAGTATAATCCAACAACACATTACGTGCAAAAACAAACAAATTCTGCAGCATCAGACACAATAAGCAAAAAAACCCAAGAACACATCAATCAAGCATAATTAATCTTCTTCTTTAGATCCAGTACTCTCATCTTCACCAACATTTATAGACCCATAATTATTATCATCAGTCTTCTCCCCTGGACCAGAAACTTCCTCATCTTCTTCTTCTTGATCATCAGCATCATTCATTGTATTGTCTTCATTTTGTTCCATAAATTTAATTAAAGCTTCCAACTTAATCTTCCTTACTATAGTCACATTAATCACTTCACCTAACTCCCTGCAAGTCTCCTTTAAATAAGATATAACCCCAACCCTTGAAGTGGATGCCTTCTCAGATGATGTTAAGACAATGTTTAGGACATGTCTTCCAGCAAATAACTTATAGTGAAGAGACAAAACTGAATCTCTTTTGCATGCCACATCATTGGTAGTGAGAAGGGTGCAATCGATTGCAGGCAGTAAAATTTGATAAAAATACCATTTTGAAGTTCTTTCATGATTCAACGTCAGTTTCATCCAATATTCCAAGTTCTCTTCGAATTTCGAAGAATGGTTCCTTTGCCAAAGGCTTTGTGAATATATCGGCAAGTTGATTATGAGTATCCACAAAGGTTATCTCGACATCTCCTTGAAGTACATGATCTCGTAAAAAATGATGTCGTATGTCGATATGCTTGGTTCTTGAGTGCATGACCGGATTCTTTGTAATGTTGACTGCATTTGTGTTGTCACAGAGAAGAGGAATGCTTCCGAGATCGAGTCCATAGTCATGAAGTCGTTGCTTAAGCCAAAGTATCTGTGCGCAGCAACTACCTGCTGCTATGTATTCTGCGTCATCCGTACTAAGTGCTACACATGCTTGCTTCTTGCATGCCCACGAGACAAGTGCATTTCCCAAGATGTGACATGTTCCACTTATGCTTTTTCTATCTATTTTACAGCCTACATAATCCGCATCAGAATATCCAATTAAATTGAAAATACTACCTTTAGGGTACCATAAGCTGACATTTGTTGTTCCTTTGTGATACTTCATGATCCGCTTGACTGCCATGAAATGAGATTCCTTTAGGTTTGCTCGAAAGCGAGCACAAAGACAAACACCGAACATAATGTCAGGGCGACTTGCTGTCAAGTATAATAAGGAGCCAACCATACCTGTATATTTTGTGATATCAACTGACACACCGGATTCATCTTGATCTATATACGTACCGGATCACATAGGTGTAGACAACGTCTTGCAATTATCCATATCAATTTTTTTCAATAATTCTTTGCAGTATTTGGATTGATTAATAAAAATCCCATTCTTGAGTTGCTTGATCTGTAGTCCTAGGAAGTAGTTCATTTTCCCATCATAGACATTTCAAATTCTCCTTGCATCATGGATGAGAATTCTTCACATAACTTTGTGTTTGTTGAAACGAAGGTTATGTCATCAACGTATACTTGTACCAAGAGAGTATATTCTTTAATTTCTTGATGAACAAAGTCTTGTCAACCTTTCCTTTTTCAAAGCCTTTGTCACATAAAAAATTGCTGAGACGATCGTACCATGCTTTTGGTGCTTGTTTTAATCCGTAGAAAGCTTTCTTTAATTTAAATACATGAGAGGGATATTTGTAGTCTTCAAATCCAGGCGGTTGCTTGACATAAACTTCTTCATTTATGAATCCATTCATGAATGCACTTTTAACGTCCATCTGGAAAAGCTGAAAATTCATAAAACGTGCATAAGCTAATAAAAGTCTAATTGCTTCTAACCTTGCAACTATAGCGAATGTTTTGTTAAAATCGATTCCTTATTCTTGGTTGTATCCTTGCGCGACCAATATTTCTTTATTTTGAACTATTATTCCATTTTTATCAAGTTTGTTTTTGAATACCCATCTTATTCTATGATGTGCTTGTTGTTTGGTCTGGGGACAAGACTCCAAACTTGATTTCTTTCAAACTGGTTTAGTTCTTCTTGCATAGCTATTATCCATTGATCATCGCCTAAGGCTTCATCGATTTTGGTTGGTTCAATTTGCGAAACAAATGCCATGTTCAGACAAGCATCCTTGAGATTTAATCTTGTTGCAACACCTTGACTAATATCACCAATGACTTTGTCGGTCAGGTGACCTCTATGAGTTCTCCATTCTTTAGGTGGATCATTATGTTCTTTATTGTGTTGTGAATCATCTTGTTGTTATTTTGGTTGATCACTTGGTTATCATTGAGAGCATCATCTTGAGAGGTTTCTACTACATCATCATCATCATCAACAATAATATCATCCTCCTTGGAGGGGTTAGATTCATCAAAAGAGACATGCATGGATTCTTCAATAGTTAAAGTTCTTTTGTTAAAAATTCTAAATGCCTTACTAGAGAGAGAGTAGCCGAGAAAAACACCTTCATCGGATTTCTCGTCAAACTTACCAAGGTTATCTTTGTCATTGTTCAAAATAAAGCATTTACACCCAAAGATGTGAAAGAATGATATGTTTGGTTTTCTCCCTTTGAAGAGTTCACAGGGGTTTTTATTGAGAATGGGTTTGATGTTGACACGATTAGTTACAAAACACGCCGTGCTTACCGCATCTGCCCAAAAATATTTTGGAAGATTTGAATCACTCAGCATAGTTCTTGCAAGTTCTACCAACGACCGGTTCTTTCTTTCTACGACACCATTTTGTTGTGGAGTTCTTACTGCAGAGAAGTTGTGTGAGATTCCATTTTCTTTGCAAAATTCTTCAAATAGAGCGTTATGAAATTCTCCACCATGGTCACTTCTAATAGAGTAATTGAGAGTGACTTCTCATTCTAAATTTGTTTTGCATACTTCTTGAATGCCTTGAAAGCTTCACTTTTCTGCACTAAGAAGAAATTCCATGTATATCTAGAGAAGTCATCAACAATTACTAATGCATAAACATTACCTCCAAAACTTTTTGTTCTTGATGGTCCGAAGAAATCCATGTGTAACAATTGTAGTGGCCTTGTTATGGACACCACATTCTTGGATATGAAAGTTGATTTGGTTTGTTTCCCTTTTTGGCATGCGCCACACAATCTATCTTTGATGAATTTGATCTTTGGAAGACCAACAACTAAGTCATGTTTGATCAATTTGTTCAGATGCTCCATATGAGTGTGAGCAAATCTTTTGTGCCATAATCAAGAGTCGTTGTTGTTCGCCATAAGACACTTAACCTTCAAAGACATGTTATCAAGGGAAATCATAAAAATGTTGTTAATTCTGTTACCTTTTAACATTACCTTATGAGTGACTTCGTTTTCTATCAAACATTCATCTTTAGTGAAGTTGATTCTGAAACCTCTATCACAAAGTTGGTTAATGCTAAGTAGGTTATGCTTTAGGCCTTCTACATAGAGGATATCTTATATGGTTGTAAAAGGTGGTGCACCAATGCTCCCTACACCAAGGATCTTCCCTTTTTTGTTATCACCATAGGCTACGAATCCTTTGGCCTTAAGCGTTAGATGTGAAAATTTGGTAAGGTCACCCGTCATATGCCTTGAACACCCATTATCCAGATACCACTGATATGAAGAGGTCTTCAAGCATACCTACAAAACAATATTAAGTTTCATTAAGTACCTAAATTGCCTTGGGTCCTTCATAGTTAGTGCCTTTCTTGACCCACACATAATGCCCCTTTGCAACACTGTAGTTTCTTACATAACATGCATTAGGTGTATGGCCTTTGATACCACAATAAAAACAAGTGGGCTCAAAATTACTTTTATATCTAGGAGGATAAGACTTTTTCTTACTATATACTTTCTTCTTGGGGTATTGATGAACCACTTTAGGCTTGACCACTTTCTCTTTAAGAGTTTGTTTACTAGCCTTAACAAAGATGGTTTTGTTGGAACTTGGTTTAGAAAATTTTGAGTAACCAAGTCCATTTTTATCATTTGAGAATCTTTGTTGACTAAGAACAACCTCTAGCCTAATATGTCCTTTTTCATACCTTTCAAGGACTCTTTTTAATTGGACAATTTGGTTTTATGTGTCCTTGTTTTCCACATTCATAGCATTTGACATCTTGTGTGGATGTTGACGCCTCCTTCTCTTTGTTTCTTAGAAACTTCTTCCTTTTCATATAGTCAGAATTTCCAATATTATTTTTAGAACCAAAATATTTTCCTAACCTTTTTACAAGAAGCATGAAGTTTTCATCTTCAACCAGATCGTTTGCCGTTTCTACTTCTTTGGAATCAACCTTTAATGCGATGCTTTTAGATTTCTTCTCTTGATTCTCATGTTTTTCCAATCGCCCAAGTTCCGTCTCATATTCTTGAAGTTTTCCAAATATTGTAGCGGATGTCATCGTGGATAGACTTTTCGTTTCAGAAATTGCTGTCACCTTGGGCTGCCATTCTCTGGATAAAGATCTAAGCATTTTAAGATTTAATTCATCGTTAATTAATGTCTTACCAAGTGCTCTGAGATGATTTGTCAAGTGCACAAATCTTTTCTGTAAATCAAGAATTAATTCTCCTGGCTGCATTCTGAATAACTCGTATTCCGGACTCAATGTGTTTAATCTCGATCTCTTAACTTCAATTGTTCCCTCATGGGTTTCCACTAAAGTATCCCAGATTTCCTTTGTTAATGTACATGTTGAGACGCGAAAGAATTTGTCCATGCTTAGTGCACTTTGCAGAAGATTGATTTCCTTTTTGTCATAGAGAACCTTTTTCTTATCATCGTCATCCCATGAGCCTTTAGGCTTTGTTGATCCAACATCATTAACGACCGTTGTAGGAACGAAGGGGCCATTTTGGATAACATCCCATATTTCATCTCCTTGTGCTTCTAAGTGAGCATTCATGTGAATCTTCCAGAAGTCAAAGTATTCACCACAAAACATTGGAGGCTTGTTGCTACTACCACCATCTTTAGACACACCTTTGTTTTTTGTGGAAGCCATATTGGATCGAATAGGAACAGGTTATCTAAACCTGCTCTAATGCCAATTGATAGTCTGAGTTGCACCTAAGAGGGGGGGGGGGTGAATTAGGTTCTTTGAAATTTTCTGGTTTTATCGACTGAGTTATTACTTTCTTGAGATATGATGAGGTTATGAAAGCAGTAAAGTGCAGAAAGTAAATAACACAGAGAAGTGTTGCACCCTAAAATTTGCTCAACCTATTTCACCTGATTTATGTTTTAATTGCATCATCATTTGCATAGTAAATCATGGACATAATCCAATCATTTGTATAGCATAGCATATCAAGCCATATAACAAGGGACCAAGTGCCATTCTTATCTAAAGAAGCATCAAGGGTCTTTATTCAAGCTGAGGAGTATCCAAGTCATCAAGGAAGGGGTTGAAGCTTTGAGAAGTTTGAGGGTTAACTAATGGACTTCTCTCCTAATATGAGGAGTATTGAGAATCATCAATGGGAGTATGAGCTATGAATTGAGGGTATGGAATGTGTACAAAGCTTATGAGATGCCTAGAGGGTCATATTAAGATGAGACAAGTCATTGATTCAACTACAAGAGCCACAGTTGAAGTGCAGTCAACTAGGGTTTCATCTGGGTCAACCCTAGGTCAATTGAGTGATTGAAGAGTATCAAGGCTTAATTGGAGGTTGGGGGATTCATGAATTGATATTTTGAAACATGTGTGGTGTTGTGCCAAGGATAAATCAAAGAGGATCAAGAAGAGGAGGAGTTACCAAATTAGGGTTTCAGTGTAAAATCCCCTGATTTAGGCCTAACTTCCAAGCCAGATAAGTCAAAATGAAAATTTCAAATGGATTTTTGGTCAACATGAAACTTGTATAGCTTCTCAATAGCTTTAATTTTAGTACTAGAAGTCTTCAAGGAGATTTGTAGAACTCAAGTTATGGTTCTTGCAAGTTATGGGTCCCCAAAGGACATTGAAATGTATCTGTGATCAACTTTGGGGACCCATTCTTGCCCATGAAGGAGTTTTAAAATGGATTCTTGGCTAACATAAGAGTTGTAGATATTGATCTTAGCTTTAATTTGAGTACTAGAAGTCCTCAAGAGTATTTTTAGAACTCAAGTTATGGTCTTGGCAATCCAGGGGTATTTTGGGAAAGTTGAATTATAGGTCATTTTTCAACATAGGTCAAAATCTCCATCTTCCACTCCCCAAATGGAAAAATGTTCAACATGAGATGTGTTTAGAATGGTGTTTTTGGGCTAGATAAGAGGTTATGAGAGCTCGGAATGGCTTGCTTCACAAAATCACAAAAATGGCCTAAAATAAGGGTTAATTTTAAATGAACCAAGGATGAAAATTGGGATTTTTGATCTAGGGGTCCAAACCAAGCCATATGACATACCAAATTGATTGGAAAATGCACTTTGAAAATATTGACATTGCCACAATTTTGAGTTGAGGGATAATTCAATGACTTGCTTTGTAAAATGGTTACTTACGTCATAAGTAACAAATGCAAAACCTCTTTTCAGGGCATGACCAAGGCTTTAACCCTTGCTAACACATTCAATTTCTCATTAGGAGAGAATTTGGGTCAGAATGGGGTGCAAATGCAAGCTTGAAACTCACCTGCCATAGGTGAATTTCTCATGACATTTTCAAGAGCAAGAGATGGTGAATTTCTCATTAGAGCTTTCCAGAAGTTTTTAGAGCCTTCATTCATGTTCTATATAAGATTTAGAAGTGATCCAAAGCATGGGTTGGTGGAGATTGAGGGAGAATTGAGAGATTGAACATTGAGTTCATAGCTTGCAAATCCAAATCGGTTACACCAATTGGAGAGGTTTCAATCCAAATTCTTGCACCCAGAAGCTTGATCATGTGTTGGTGATTGATTCCAGATAGATTGGTGATCAAGAACTGTGGAGAATCGTGAGATAGCACTCTGAATTTTCAGCTTGCAAGTCAGAATCGAGATTGTTGATTTAAGAGGTTTTAGTCCAAATTAATGCAAACAGAAGCTTGATCATGCATCCTTGAACGTGTATGGAAGATCTTGGAGCTTGTTTTGAAGGTTTCACCACTCTGTTCATCCAAGATTTGCAGGTATGTAAATTGCATTCCATGGCTTGATTCATGTAGAATTGCTAGGTTTTAAATGGTTAGATTCATTATAGAGGATGGTTAGGACGTTTTTGGTTTGGTTTGGAGTGAATTGATGACAATTAAGTGTGATGCCCAATTTCTGTTTGGATATGGTTATGCACGATCTTAAGGTCTCCAATCAAAATGGATAGCTCATGATGATCACTGAAAGATGGTGATCATTTATATGGATTCACTTTTGCAAATGGTGAGGATTGAAAATATGACACCTTCTGAGTTTTGATTCGTGTTTAGATTTCCATTGAGAGTTGAATGAAATGAATGTGATTTTCGTGATCCTGGTAATTTTCTGAGTAAGATTCATATAAGGAGTAGGGTTTTTGGTTGATTGTGGTCGCTTGCTCGCCGGAGAAGACAACTGGAAGTCTTCTCCGGCCACCTGAATAGGGTTCCCTCCATTAGAGGTTTGAATGGGGACGATGAACCACGTGCGTTGGATCTGGCTTGGACCTTGACTATTTCAGCTCATCCCACGACCACGTTTTGTTTTGATTTGGCTGACTTTGGCTGCTAAACGCAGCGTTTCATTTATCCAGTCAGTTGGTGACTGGACTCACGCGTGGACACGCTCAGGATCCTTGGATGCGCTTACCAGTCTTCTCATCCTACGCATATCATTTATTTCAGCTTTTTATTTTCTTTTTTCATTTTAAATTCATTTTAGTTTTATTTTTAATCCATTTGATTTCTAAAAATCATAATAAATCCAATATTGATCAGAAAAATATTTTAAAATACCTCCATGATCCTGGATTTATTTGTGATTTTATGAAATTAATAATCTCATTTTCACCCATTTTTCAATTTAAGTTGATTTTCTCCATTTTATTAATTTCTTTAATTTTGTACATTTGATACATGATTTTGTGGATTTTCTTGTGATCAATTGGTGAATGATTTTTGATTGATTCTTGTTGGATTGAGTAGATTAGATATGCATGCTCCCTTAGGGATTTTTCTCATATTTTTATTATGAACTTTAGGATAGTTTTAAGTGATGAACTTTAGGGTGCTAGGATTAGGGTTTTTCAACACATAGGGGTAATTTTGACACATAGTTTTGGGGGTTTAATAGTTGATTTAGGCCTTGGGGTTTATGTGGGGTATAGGGTGCATAGTTAGGTTCCCTTAGAAATTAATCTAGGATTTTAGGATGAGTATTACTATTTTCTTTGATTTTTGCAAGTTGGTTGTTGATTGTGTGCTGCCATCTTGGGCATTTGGAGTGTTTGAAGTTGTTTTTTGCTGGGGTTCAGTGCTTGCCAGAGCTTGGAGATTTGTGGAGACAGGAGCTTATCTAAAGCTTGAAGATGGTTGAAGATTGAGATGGGGTCTTACTTGAAGGTGTTACTGTTAACCTTGTTGCTGTTGATCAACTGTAGCTGTCAGAGCTGGTGCTGTTGGAGCTGCTTGCTGTAGTAGTTGGGGTTGCTGTCAAAGCTGGTGTTGGGTCTTATTTCTTTTTCTGTATTGTTTGTTGGCTTGTTCAGCTTGCCCCTTAGGTTTGAAGTGAAGCTGTTTCACTTTGCCTATTGTTTTCCCAGGTTCAAGGTTGAGTGGGGCTCCCTTGCCTCGCTTGTACTGCTGCATCTCATGCATATTTACTGTTCACTGTATCTGCTATTTATTTTCTGTTTGTCCCCTAGGATCTCTAATTTCCTCTATGAAGGAGGGAATTATGACAGACATTAGGTTGTAATTCATGCATGACAACATTAGGGTAGTTTTGATTCCCATTTTAAATCATAGGTTTTTAGAGTTCTTTCTTTCTCAACTCAAAATAATTCAAAACACGGTAATAAGGCTAATCGATGTCGTGCGTTACGAGCCTTAAGCTATTTGAGAAAAGGTTGCTGGAGGGTCACTCTTCAGTAATATGACTGCTTAGTGTGTTACCCTTAGGGTGACATACGACGTAGTCACCCTCAAATTATAGTCTCTAGTGCGTCAGAGATTGCAAACATCATAAAAAACAGTTCTTGCGTAAAATACTGAAAACAAAAATCAAAGTGTCATTTTTGTCCGCTTGGACTCTTAATCAGGAGAAAACCTTTTCAGAAAGATAAAAAACAGTCAGACAAATCTGTGTCTTCCGTAGCCCGAACTACGTTTGCTCTGATCTTTCATGCTGTATGAAAGTACGTAGGCATAGGATGCCGTATCCTAGCGAGCAACCTTCCCCTCCTTTCGTGTAGGTAGGCGAACTACGTTGACTCTGATTTCTCGTTCCAGACGGGAATACATAGGCATAAAGTGCGATACTTTGCCGAGTCATTTTCTTTTCTTTTTAACCCAGACTTGTAGAGTAGATAGAATAACACACCCTTAGATAGAAAACAAGCGTGGATCCCGTCGAGTACGGCGGACGTGAGGGGTGCTAATACCTTCCCCTTGCGTAACCGACTCCCGAATCCAGGATTTGGTTGCGATGACCATTCCTTTCCCTTTTTGCGTTAGGTTTACTCTGAGCGTTTCCTTTCCCTCTTGTGGGATAAATAACGCATGGTGGCGACTCTTCTGTCATAGCCGGCGCCGATTTTCGCAGTAGCGACAACTGGCGACTCTGCTGGGGACAGGAATATCCCCTATGCGAGTCAATCCTAGCGCTTGTTTTCCCGTCGTGGGTGTTGTATAGATTTACTTTTCTGTCTTTACTTTCCGCATTTTATTATCAGCTTTATATTGTTATTGTTGCTGTGGGAAGGGGGTAATCCGTTGAGAGATAAGTCGGACATGGGCTTGAGGTTACATATAGACTTAGAAGTAGAGAGTAGTGGTTAGCCTGCTTGCTTAGCTCGCACCAGCTAGCCGCGAAATTTATGCTTGGACGAGATTCTCTTTGATGCTTCTTTCCTGGCCCTTAGGGCTCGACAAGTTGTCTGACCCGAGGATTGTCGACTCTGGGGACCTATCAATTGGGATTCAACTAAGTGAGGCCGCTTCAAGGGATGATGATGCCACACCTCCTGGGTATCGTATCATCCCTCTTGAAAGTCTGTGACATTGAACCCGCATAGGATGTCGTACCTCGTCTGCGAGTTAAGTACACACCTGTGAGGGGTAGGTGGGGCTGTTTGCAGGAAACCTTTGGCCTCAGAACACCTGGTTTATCTCTGGCAGTGAGATGTGGTTACAGGGCTCATCTGAGTGGTTGGTTTGGTTTGAGATGAAGATTTGATGGTTCTCAGGCTTCAGCACCAAGCAACACAGTTCATCAGCATTGCACTTGGTCCCTTGTTTGCATATGCATGTGCATTTTCATGACTGCGTTTCATTAACATGTATTTATGTTGCAGGTGATCATTCCCCTCTGATTCTAGTATATCTTCTAGCCAGACATGGAGTCCCTGAAGAGGACAGTTCCTTACCGGTTGCATTCGCCCGATATCAGTTCCTTGCTGGGTTTAGTTGCTCTAGAAGATGAGGGAGTGAGGGCTGAGTTCAGAGTATCCTATGGGAGATTGCTTAGCTTGTTGTACAGACCTTCAGCATTTGAGACGACTGGGGTGTATACTTTGATGCAGTTTTATGAGCCGAAGCTGAGGTGTTTCTTATTTCCCGACTATATTCTGGAACCCACTTTGGAGGAGTATTCTGCGATGTTGGGAGTTCCTGTGTTAGACCATATGCCCTTCATACATGTTGATGTTGAGCCTGAGTTGGCTACACTCGCTAAGATTGTCAGTCTGGACGCTTCTGAGTTTCTTGGAGGTTTGGTCAAGCTGAACGGAGCTTATGGTTTTCACTTGTCTGTCCTGGTTGAGAAGGCTACACAGTGCGCGAAGAGTGGATGTTGGGTTGCTTTCAGTGCCATTCTCGCTGTCTGCATCTACGGGATTGTCTTGTTTCCAAATGTGCCGGATTTTGTCGACTCGGACGCCTTCTTGATTCTTGCCTCGAAGAATCTAGTTCCTACTCTCTTGGGTGATGTTTATCATTCTATTCACTACAAGAATGAGAAACGTCGTGGCAAGAATGTTTCCTGCTGTCTCCCTCTTTTGTACAGGTGGTTCCAGGGACACCTTCCGAAGACAGGACCTTTTGTTGATGCTGTTGATACTTTGGATTGGTCTTCCCGGTTGATGGGGTTGTCTGCTGAGAATATCATTTGGTTTGATCAGAGCATGCTGGGCATTGATATTATATATAGTTGCAGTGGCTTTTCGAATGTCCCTGTGATTGGACGGAAAGGCTGTATCAACTATAATCCTTCACTGCTGGTAAGACAGTTCGGTTATGCTTTGAGAGATGCTCCTATTGAGAAGGAGATACAGGAATCTCTGTGTCTCACGGGCTTATTAGACACAGCTGTTTTGATCAGATTGAGACATGCATGGGCTAACATCCATAGGAGAGGGAAAGCTCTGCTCGGTAAGAGCAACAACAAAGCTTATGATCCTTATTTGGCTTGGATTCGCGAGAGAGCTAGGATTTCCTTGATGCCATACCCTACTGTGGAACCTTTGTATCTTCCATTGATTGAGGTACCTACTTCGGAAGAGAGTGAGAAGCATAACAAATTGTTGGTTGAAAACGAAGAACTGAAGAAAGCCAATGATGAGTTAGAGAAGGAGATCTTCCAGTTACGTCGTGAGAAGAAGGAAGCCAACTTCACCGTGAAGGAACAGACTGAATTGATTAACAGGTTGAGTTCAGAGCTGACAGAAGCGACCAACAAGAAAGAAAAAATGGGGATAGCCTTGAGCGGTGTCAGCAAAGTGCTTACTTCCAAGAAGGAACTTTTGAGCAAAGCTTATTCCCGTCTCAGCAAGTGGGAAGCTTTGTGGAATACCACGCTCGCCAAGCGGAAGGAGCGTGAAGATGAACTGAAGCTGCAGATTGCCACGCTAGAGGCACAAATTAGAGCCCAAGACGCAAAGATTGCCGAAGAAACATCACTTAGGAGCGCTGCGGAGCTTAGAGTAAGTGACCTTGACGAGAAGCTGAGAGGTTATGAAGTGAAGGCCGGTTCCAAGAGGTGCAGACTTGACGAGAGTTCTAGCAAAGGAACCTACCAGGACGACGCCAAAAAGCTGAGATCCACTACCGAGCGACATGCCTTACTGATACAGGAGCTGATCTCCCGACTAGGGCATTCAGAGAAGTTGAGGATATTGGAGGACGTCAGAGCACACCATTTGGCTTGATTTATCTTTGCCTTGCTTTTATGTGTACTTGCATTTTGACCATCGCCAGGCTTGTTGGCCGAGGTCTCTTCAGTTGTGTTCATTTGTGCTCTTGTACTCAGCCTATTGGCATTTGTTTATATATGAGGATTCTATGATCTCTTGCTTGCTTGATGGGGACTCCATCGTCGTGATGACCTTCTCTCTGAGACTAGAATCAGGGGAATATAACCTGTAGCATATTTACACGATTGCATCTGTATTCATATTGTATGACCAGTATTCTTGCATCTGTATCTTATTTCCTGCATCTGCAAGTTTTCAGGATTGACGAACCAAGAGTTCACCGCTACTCAACCCGAAACAACTGCAAGAGGATCATGGATCAAGTCCAAGTGGAGATGCAGGAAATTCGCGAGAAGTTGAACTTGTTCATGCAGGCAATGGAGAACATCGCTAAGGGCTAGGAGAGCCTCCAGACTTTGGTACAGGCGCTGCTGACGTGGGTTAATAGGAATGGCAACAATGACCACAATTTTGCGCATGTTGAGACTATTCTGGAGGATGGGCCCCCTACACCTGTGGTTCCACCTGTAGTAACCCCACGTGTTGTGGTTGTGAACGAGGGCGCTGGAGCTGGCAATGGTAACGCAGGGAACGGAAATGAGACTGTTGTTAACAATGTTGGATTTGGGGATGCCAACCAAGGCGGCGATAACAACAATGGCAGTAATGGTTTCGGCAACAATGGTTTCAGCTATAATGATCAGTGATTTGATTACGTCAATCAGGACGGGAAGTTCGGCTTCAACACTCAGGGTTTCGGTCATGACGGCTTTGGTAACGCTAATCAGGGGTATGGTGGATTTGGTAATATGGATGGTGCTGGGGTGATTCCTGTCAACACTGGGTTTGGACCTGTTAGGGTCAACCAGGGCTTCGGTACCGGGGGACGAGGTCCCATGATCAATCAGCAAGGGTTTGGTCGCAACACTGGTTACGACGGGTATGGAAATGGAAATGTGAATTGGGGCGAAGACTGCTAGGAGGACGCCTTTTCTGGAAGAGGCATGGGATTTGAAGGACTTGTTGATCCTGTGTAGAGGATCAAGATGCTTGAAGAACAGATGAAGGGGGTAGTGAATCAGAACTCCACCGGTTTGGATATGACTATAATGGGCCTGGTACCAGGGCTGAGGGTGCCGTTGAAATTCAAGGCTCCCACGTTTGACAAGTACAAAGGGGACACCTGCCCCAAAGTACATGTTCGCTCTTACTACAGAAGGATGTCAGCGTATTCAGATGATGAAAGAATGCTCATGCATTTCTTTCAGGACAGCTTATCAGGACCTTCACTTTAATGGTATATGGGGCTGGAGCCTACGCAGATCAAAACTTGGAAGCAATTGGATGATGCTTTCGTGATCCATTACAAATACAACAGCGACCTGGCGCCAAATCGGGTCCAATTGCAGGGTTTGTCACAGAAGAACGGTGAAAGCTTTAAAGAGTATGCGCAAAGGTGGCGCGACATGGCAGCCAGGGTGCATCCTCCTTTAATTGAAAGGGAGATGAATGATATGTTCATTAGGACATTTACGGGGGTGTTCTACGAAAAATTGTTTAGTGTGTCATTGAGCAGTTTCTCAGATTTGATTCTTATGGGGGAGATGATTGAAAACGGGATTAAAGTTGGAAGGTTCCAAGCAGGTGAGTCTACTTCAACAGGAGGTGCCAGAAAAGCATTTGGTGGTAGACGACAAGGTGATACTAGTGTCGTGTTTCGTGGCAGGGGCAGGGGTAGAGGAAGAAATCAGTATGTTCAGCCGCAGCAGATAGCTAGTGTCACTATCCCGCTTCCTCAACAAAGGCAGCAACAACAACAACAACCACAACAACAGCAAGGACATAATCCTGGCCATAGGAGGGTACAGAATGCGAGAGCGAAAAGAGTATTTGAAGCACCTCCTTCCACGTATGCAGAACTCCTCCAGACTCTGCTAGGGTTGAACTTGGTTGAGAAGAGGACTTTGGCACCACCTACAGGGGCAGTACTTCCTTACGGATACAATGCCAACAAGAATTGCGAATTCCATTCCGGGGCACCCGGGCATGATATAGAATCTTGTCAGGCATTTAAACACAAAGTTCAGGATTTGTTGGATAGCAAAGCTATTAACTTCGGACAGGCGGGTCCAAATATAGTACAACAACCCATGCCTAATCATGGGGCAAACGCCATCTTGACAGAAGAGAATCTGAATCTAGTGATGGATGTCAATGAGTTGAAGACACCGTTGGGTGAGATTAAAAGCACGTTGTTAAAAGGGGGTGTATTCCCGGGTTGTGATGAGTTTTGCTTGGATTGTTGGATACAGCCAGAGGGTTGCAATGAGTTGAAGCAGGGTATTCAAGCTATGATGAGTGAAGGTACCTTGCAATTTGATAGAACCACAGTAGAAGAGCCTGTAGAGGCGTTGCGTGATGAGCTGAACGATGTTGCTACAGTGACGATTCCGAGGAAAAGAATAACGATAACGGCGCCCTCCAGGCGGCCGACGATCACAATTACCAAAGCAGGACCAGTTCCTTTTGAGAGTACTAAAGCAGTGCCATGGACTTACGGGTTGGAAGTATATTGCGATGGTGAGAAAATTGAAGTCAATAAACAGCCAGATGGGGTTGTAGATAATGTTGTCGGAACATGGGGTATGACCAGAAGCGGAAGAATCTTCACGTCACCCGAGGTAGAGGCAGAAAGATTAGCCAGGGGTAAAGCTAAGGTAACTGAGAGTGGTCCTTCTCAGTCGAATGAAAAGGAAACGTCACTTAAGGATGTGGAAGAGTTTATGAGGCTCATTCGTAAAAGTGATTACAAGATCGTGGAGCACCTCCAGCAAACGCCGTCAAAGATTTCCATCCTATCATTGTTGTTATGTTCCGAGGCCCATCGGAACGTTTTGCTGAAGATCTTAGACACGTCGTTCGTTCCTCAAGAGGTTTCTGTTAATCAGTTAGAAGGGGTGATGGCGCATGTCAACGCGGGGCACAGTTTGGGCTTCACAGACTTCGATTTGACTCCGAGAGGGCGAGAGCACAATATGGCATTGCATGTGTCAGTTGAATGCCGGGGCACGGTCATGTCCCACGTTTTAGTAGACACTGGATCTTCCCTGAATGTGCTACCGAAGAAAGCCTTGATGAAGTTGGATATCAGGGGAATTATCTGCACACCCAGTGACTTAGTGGTGAGAGCGTTCGATGGAACGAGGAGGTCAGTCTTTGGATCGATAACATTACCGTTGCAGGTGGGGCCTGAAATATTTGAAACTGAATTCTATATAATGGACATCCAGCCAGCGTATAGTTGTCTTCTTGGGTGCCCATGGATCCATGCTGCCGGGGCAGTCACGTCCACGTTACACCAAAAGCTGAAGTATATGGTTGGGGATAGTGTCGTCACGGTTTGTGGAGAGGAAGATATTTTGGTTAGCCATTTGTCTTCGTTCAAGTATGTGGAGGTCGACGGAGAAATACACGAAACGCCCTGTCAAGCCTTCGAGGGATTACGAATTAAGGACAAAGCTCCGGTGCCAAGTAAAGCATCAGATGTGGCGGTATCATCATACAAAGTGGCTCAGGCTTTAGTGCAGACTGGTGAGACTAAAGGCTGGGGGCAGGTACTGGAGATTCTCGTGAAGAATGACAAGTTTGGGCTTGGGTATCATCCTTCATCATCAGCATCCTCTTCAAGAACGCCCAAGTTCAGAGGGCCGATAACCATCACACCAAGTGGGGTGAGCTTCAAGACTATCAATGCTGTTTCCGATTCTGAAGAAGGAGATAGCGACTGTGATATGGACGCGTGGATCAAACCAAGCGTGCCAGGACAAAGTCTCTGCAATTGGTCTATCCGGGAAACTGTTCCTGTGACAACTAAACAGTAATGATTTGTTTTCTTAATTGTTGAATAATCCTGTGTCCTACCCGGGGCATAGGGATTTTGCTTAGGGCCATTTGGTTATGTACATTACATTGTTTAATCATGAAATAAAGGCGTTTTTTCATATACAAATATTGTGATCCCTGTTTTTCCTGTTTTTATTTTTACAATAAAATGGCAACATGGTTATTTGCTTTGTATGCATTTTGAAGCATTTAACCATTTCCTTTGCAGGATTACTATTTCAGACGACATCTATGAACCGCCTATGACTCACTTCGACTTCGAGCACCCGGTATTTCAAGCTGAGGGAGAGATTGTTGAAGATGGCGACGTACCAGAAGAGTTGACCTGGTTATTGAAACAAGAAGAAAGAATCATTCTGCCTCATGAGGAAGTCATTGAGATTATCAATTTGGGGTCGGAAGGGGTTGAGAGAAACATCCGTATAGGGGCTGCGCTGCAAAGCGACATCAAGCAAAGGTTGGTTGAAATGCTCAAAGAGTACAATGATATATTTTCTTGGTCGTACGAGGATATGCCTGGGTTGGACACGGATATGGTTGTTCACCGTCTGCCACTGCGAGAGGAATGTCCGCCTATTAAGCAGAAACTCAGAAGAACTAGACCGGACATGGCTGTGAAGATTAAGGAGGAAGTTCAAAAATAGTGGGATGCTGGTTTCCTAGCTGTTACAAAATATCCCTCATGGGTCACTAATATTGTGCCAGTGCCGAAGAAAGACAGCAAGGTGCGAATGTGCGTAGACTACCATGATTTGAATAGGGCGAGCCCAAAAGATGACTTTCCCCTTCCTCACATCGATGTGCTGGTTGATAACACGGCTCAGTTCTTTGTATTCTCCTTCATGGATGGCTTCTCGGGCTATAATCAGATTAAAATGGCGCCCGAAGACATGGAGAAGACTACTTTCATTACTCCCTGGGGAACATTTTGTTACAAAGTGATGCCCTTCGGATTGAAGAATGTTGGGGCAACATATCAGCGTGCTATGATGACTCTCTTTCATGACATGATACATAAAGAGATTGAGGTTTATGTTGAAGATATGATTGCCAAATCCCAGACAGAGGAGGAGCATTTGGTAAATTTGCTGAAATTGCTCAAGAGGCTTAGGAAGTTCAGGCTGAGACTGAACCCTAGCAAGTGCACCTTCGGGGTGAGATCGGGTAAACTGCTGGGGTTTATCGTGAGCGAAAAAGGAATAGAGGTTGATCCTGCGAAAATAAAAGCAATACAAGAAATGCCGACGCCTAAAACAGAAAAAGAAGTGTGTGGATTTTTAGGGAGGTTGAACTATATCACCCGGTTCATATCTCACCTAACTGCGACATGCGAGCCATTATTCAAGTTGTTGAAAAAGGACCAGGTTGTGATCTGGAATGAAAATTGTCAAAAGGCGTTCTACAAGATAAAAGATTACTTGCAGGAACCTCCTGTTTTGATACCCCCAGTGGCCGGGAGACCGTTGATTATGTATTTGACGGTTCTTGAGGAAATTATAGGTTGTGTTCTCGGTCAACACGACGAGACTGGACGTAAAGAGCATGTGATATACTATCTGAGCAAGAAGTTTACCGACTGTGAGTCCAGATACTCAATGCTCGAGAAAACGTGTTGTGCGCTAGCCTGGGCCGCCAAACGTTTGAGGCAATACATGCTAAACCATACAACCCTGCTAATTTCAAAGACGGATCCAATCAAATACGTGTTTGAGAAGCAAGCACTCTCCGGAAGAATTTCCCGATGGCAGATGGTGTTAACCGAATATGATATCCAATACGTCTCGCAAAAGGCTATCAAGGGTAGCGTCCTGTCGGAGTACCTTGCGGAGCAGCCTGTTGAAGACTACCAATCGATGAGGTTTGATTTTCCTGACGAGGATATCATGTACCTGAAGAGGAAAGATTGTGAAGAACCGTTGCCGGACGAAGGACCAGAGTTGGGTTCCAAATGGCAGTTGATATTTGATGGAGCTGTAAATTCCTATGGTAGCGGAATAGGTGCAATTATTACTACTCCTCAGGGGTCACACATCCCCTTTACTGCCCGATTGACCTTTCCTGTTACCAATAATGAGGCTGAATATGAGGCTTGCATCATGGGTCTGGAAGAGGCCATTGATTTGCGAATCAAACATCTGGACGTATACGGAGACTCAGCTCTAGTGGTGAATCAGATTAAAGGAGAATGGGAGACACGTCAGCCCAATTTGATACCATATATGAATTATGCAAGGAGATTGTTGCCTTTCTTTGACAAGGTGGAATTGCATCACGTGCCACGAGCAGAAAATCAAATGGCTGACGCCTTGGCGACGTTGTCTTCAATGTATAAGGTTAACTTCTGGAATGAGGCTCCCCGAATTGTTATCTCTCGGCTTGATAGGCCTGCATTCATATTTGCCATTGACGAGGCTCCCGATGGTAAACCCTGGTACTTTGACATCCAAAATTTCCTGAAGAACAAGGAGTATCCGGCTGGGGCATCCAGTCGAGATCAGAAGACTCTCAGGAGATTGGCTGGCAATTTCTATTTGAACCCGGACGGTGTCCTATACAAAAGAAACCACGACTTGGTGTTGCTACGATGCATAGATGAGAAAGAGGCGAAGTTGCTCATGGAAGAAATACATGAGGGTATATTTGGTACACATGTTGGTGGGCATGCTATGACGAGAAAACTGCTGCGGGCAGGTTATTCTTGGCTAACTATGGAAACAAACTATTTCAAGTTTGCAAAGAGGTGTCATAAATGCCAGATTTATGCGGACAAAATCCATGTGCCTCCAAGTCCTCTGAATGTGATGTCATCACCGTGGCCGTTCTCGATGTGGGGAATTGATATGATTGGAAAGATCGAGCCTACGACATCCAACAGACACCGGCTCATCTTGGTGGCAATCGATTACTTCACCAAATGGGTGGAAGCAGCATCGTATGCCAATGTCACCAAGCAAGTGGTCGCCAGATTTATCAAACGAGATATTATCTGCAGGTATGGAATCCCTGAGCGAATTATCACCGACAATGGTTCGAATTTGAATAACAAGATGATGAAAGAGCTGTGCCAGAATTTTAAGATTGAGCATTACAACTCTTCCCCTTACCGACCCAAGATGAATGGCGCTATTGAAGCGGCCAATAAGAACATAAAGAAGATTGTTCAGAAGATGGTTGTAACGTACAAGGACTGGCATGAGATGCTACCTTTCGCTTTGCACGGTTATCGTACGACGGTACACACATCAACCGGGGCAACCCCTTTTTCGTTGGTATACGGAATGGAGGCAGTGTTACCATTGGAGGTTGATATTCCTTCCTTGAGGGGTTTACGAGATGTCCAACTTGACGAGGCAGAATGGGTTAAAGATAGACTGAATCAACTCAGTTTAATGGATGAGAAGAGGCTAGCTCTCTCGCATATGGTCGGTTGTATCAGAGCCGGATGAAGAAAGCGTATGATAAGAAGATACACCCTCGAAGATTTCAGACGGGCGACCTTGTGCTGAAGAGGATTCTCCCGCCACAAACAGATCACAGGGGCAAGTGGACCCCTAATTACGAAGGGCCCTACGTTGTCAGGAAAGTCTTCTCTGGAGGAGCCTTGCTACTATCTACCATGGATGGTGAAGACTTTTCGTCTCCTGTGAATTCGGACGCAGTTAAAAAATACTT
Source organism: Lathyrus sativus (assembly GCA_963859935.3). Taxonomy (NCBI): domain Eukaryota; kingdom Viridiplantae; phylum Streptophyta; class Magnoliopsida; order Fabales; family Fabaceae; genus Lathyrus; species Lathyrus sativus. Next base: position 467,743,920 of record OZ012736.1, on the reverse strand, counting down.
TGCTTGAAAGTGACCCGCTGGACAGTAAAAAGAGAGTCCAGGCAAAAATGGGGCATCCTAGCGAACCGAAAAAAAATGAATAAAAGGTTCGGACAAAAGTTAGGGATAAAATTGAAAAGATGTACACCCGCGAAGTCGAAAACCTGCATTGGGCGACTTCGGTAAAAAAGGGTATCCCAGTGAATTGAAAACCCATAAAGGGCGATTCACGCAAAAGTTAGGGATTGAAAAAGCAAATGACTGCGGTCCGGATTCGATACTACATCTCCTAGTGGTTTGGGAATACCTGAGGGTTCGTTTGTCCGACACAATCTCTTCCGAAATTTGAATACCGTGGAAAGCGCCAGAGTCAGGCGAGTCATAGGAGGATCAACTCACGATGTTTGTCTGCACCATGTTGCCGACATGTGTACAAATTCGATTTGTATTTGTATTATTATGCTTTTTGTGCATATATGTATGGGTGTGTGCGTAACTTCCTCTTTTCAGGAGTTACATCCGATGTACCAAACTTTGCCTATTCAGAGGTCTGTTATTAATAAAGCATGTTATTCAGTATTTGATGTTTGTGCTTTACTGTTTTGTATGTGGAAAACGCCAATGTTTTGATGAACTTGCATGTGCATAACTTTGCTGGCCCTTGCCAATGATTGCTAAAACTTCGAATTGACTGAAGTAATATCACGGACACTAACCAGAATAGATTTGGTTGTATAGATTTGTGTTGTCTCTTTGTGTTTGCAGGGTTCTCGCCCTTGAAGCGGACAATCAGAAAATGGAGGCCCCAGCCGGAGGCTCGTGGGGAAAGACTTAATTTGGTATGACGCTAATCCCTATGCAGGTCGCATCTCATCCCCAGAGGGTGAGATGATGTTATCCCTTACCGAAGGAGGGACTGTTTCCCCAGAAGAATATCCTCATGGAAGTTGTCTACAAGACATCCCCAACAAGACAAAATCAGTGTCCCATGTAGAGTTTATATTCCCCAGAGAGTCGAAGATGTGCGCATTCAATCCCCATCAGGGAGGATATGCGAGGCACGTAACCAAGATAGTAAGAAGCGTTATCCCAACGAGGATGGTTTTCTTTCTCCCCCGCAGGTCGTCATGCCTTCGTCAGGATGATTATCGCCAGCGGAATGGTAGTTCTGAGTTCGTAAACTGTACCCAGACAGTTGTCCCCCAGAAGGGTGATTCTCCCCCAGCTGAGTTAATCTTCCCAGCAGGTGTTATTCTTTCCTCCCAGTGGAAACCGATGTGTAATATCTCTCCCCGGCAGAGTTGGTTGTATTTCCGGCATTTATTTTTCCAGAATATTTTGTGATACCCGTTCATCCCCAACAGGGTGGTATTTGTCCTCAACAGCCGTGTTGATGAAGCAGGCTTGTTAGAGCTCCCCAGCAGCCTGAACCTGCATTTGCATTTGCATACATTATCATGTTTGCATCTACCCAGAAAACGCGTAGCATTTCCATACCGGATGGAGCATTACGCCATTGCCATACATACGCATTGTGAAACATAAATCAGGTTGGTTAACCTTTTGCTTTCAGGTGTGTTTCTCAGCAAGAGTATGAAGTTATGGTTCAGATCTATTACTAGACGATCGAGGTCTCGCCGTGAGACATGTGATGATGCAGTTCTTGTCATCGTTCCCCACAGAGTTACTGGTTGAGGTTTCTCTTGTCCGACCAGCGGAGTGTTTTTCTTCAGGTTTGCTGTCGCAGCAGCATTTCAGGGTTTCATGAATCAAAATTTCAAAAGAGGCCACTTGTTGTCGAAACGGGTGTCGGGCATTTATTTCCAGAATATCCCCAGTGAAGTAAGTTACTACCAAGAACGGGCTAGGAAGCTATATCCAAGGTTATATTTTCCCGTATGAATCAGGCGGAAGAACTTTCCTATATGTATCAGGCAGATGTGTTATCTTATCCCGTATGAAACAGGCGGAAGAACTTTCTTGTATGTATCAGGCAGATGTGTTCTGTTTTCCCGTATGAAGCAGGCGGAAGAACTTTCCTGTATGTATCAGGCATATGTGTTATATTTCCCGCAAGAATCAGGCGGAAGAACTTTCCTGTATGTATTAGGCCGATGTGTTGTCTTTTCCCGTAAGAAACAGGCGGAAGAAGTTTCCTGTATGTATCAGGCAGATGTGTTATCTTATCCCGTATGAAACAGGCGGAAGAACTTTCCTGTATGTATCAGGCAGATGTGTTGTGTTTTCCCGTATGAAACAGGCGGAAGAACTTTCCTGTATGTATTAGGCAGATGTGTTATATTTTCCCGTATGAATCAGGCGGAAGAACTTTCATGTATGTATCAGGCAGATGTGTTGTGTTTTCCCGTATGAAGCAGGCGGAAGAACTTTCCTGTATGTATCAGGTAGATGTGTTATATTTTCCCGCAAGAATCAGGCGGAAGAACTTTCCTGTATGTATCAGGCAGATGTGTTGTCTTTTCCCGTAAGAATCAGGCGGAAGAACTTTCCTGTATGTATCAGGCAGATGTGTTTTCCGGTTTGAATCAAGAAAATGGAGTTTCCCGTATGAAGCAGGCGGATGAATTTTCCGGTATCCAGGTGGATGATGCTCCCGTAATAGACAGAATATGTGAGTTGCGTTCCGACATTCGACAAAAGTATTTTCCCCCCAAGGAAGTCGCAGTGATTTCCTCATGTTGATGTCCCCAGTAGAGTCCTCCGCGAGTCGTTTGTGGGTTGGGACCAACGAAGGTAGCCACTGCAGAGGTAGGCAGAGAAACAATATTCAGATGATTTTTCCCGTATGAAGCAGGCGGATGAATGTTCAGACATAATTGTTTCCCCAGCGAAGTCGTAGGGATGCTGCTATGTTGACAGAATATGGCGTCCTAGCGTGGACAAAGTTCTATCCTGCGGCGATAGAGTTTTTTTCCGGATTGATGAAGATAATCCCCAGCACGGTCGTTAACTGATCAGTTGTTGCTGTAACAACCAGATCTAGTCAGCGAATGTTGTTTTCCAAGCAGTTTGTGCAGTTTATTTCTACGGTTGGCAAATTTCTGGGTTCTTGGTATTCAACCGTCTCGTACCTTGATTGTTTGAAGGTCGTTCGCTCTTCACCCAGTCGGGTCCAAGCCGCTTGAATAGGGGCATCTGTTGCACCCTAAAATTTGCTCAACCTATTTCACCTGATTTATGTTTTAATTGCATCATCATTTGCATAGTAAATCATGGACATAATCCAATCATTTGCATAGCATAGCATATCAAGCCATATAACAAGGGACCAAGTGCCATTCTTATCTAAAGAAGCATCAAGGGTCTTTATTCAAGCTGAGGAGTATCCAAGTCATCAAGGAAGGGGTTGAAGCTTTGAGAAGTTTGAGGGTTAACCAGTGGACTTCTCTCCTAATATGAGGAGTATTGAGAATCATCAATGGGAGTATGAGCTATGAATTGAGGGTATGGAATGTGTACAAAGCTTATGAGATGCCTAGAGGGTCATATTGAGATGAGACAAGTCATTGATTTAACTACAAGAGCCACAGTTGAAGTGCAGTCAACTAGGGTTTCATCTGGGTCAACCCTAGGTCAATTGAGTGATTGAAGAGTATCAAGGCTTAATTGGAGGTTGGGGGATTCATGAATTGATATTTTGAAACATGTGTGGTGTTGTGCCAAGGATAAATCAAAGAGGATCAAGAAGAGGAGGAGTTACCAAATTAGGGTTTCAGTGTAAAATCCCCTGATTTAGGCCTAACTTCCAAGCTAGATAAGTCAAAATGAAAATTTCAAATGGATTTTTGGTCAACATGAAACTTGTATAGCTTCTCAATAGATTTAATTTGAGTACTAGAAGTCTTCAAGGAGATTTGTAGAACTCAAGTTATGGTTCTTGCAAGTTATGGGTCCCTAGAGGACACTGAAATGTATCTGTGAAAGTCACTTGACTTCCAAGCAACTTTTGCCCATGAAGGAGTTTTCAAATGGATTCTTGGCCAACATAAGAGTTGTAGATCTTGATCTTAGATTTAAGTTTAGTACTAGAAGTCCTCAATAAGATTTGTAGAACTCAAGTTATGGTCTTGGCAATCCAGGGGTATTTTGGGAAAGTTGAATTATAGGTCATTTTTCAACATAGGTCAAAATCTCCATCTTCCACTCCCCAAATGGAAAAATGTTCAACATGAGATGTGTTTAGAATGGTGTTTTTGGGCTAGATAAGAGGTCATGAGAGCTTGGAATGGCTTTCTTCACAAAATCACAAAAATGGCCTAAAATAAGGGTGAATTTTAAATGAACCAAGGATGAAAATTGGGATTTTTGATCTAGGGGTCCAAACCAAGCCATATGACATACCAAATTGATTGGAAAATGTATTTTGAAAACATTGACATTGCCACAATTTTGAGTTGAGGGATAATTCTATGACTTGCTTTGTAAAATGGTTACTTACATCATAAGTAACAAATGCAAAACCTCTTTTCAGGGCATGATCAAGGCTTTAACCCTTGCTAACACATTCAATTTGTCATTAGGAGAGAATTTGGGTCAGAATGGGGTGAAAATGTAAGCTTGAAACTCAGCTGCCATAGGTGAATTTCTCATGACATTTTCAAGAGCAAGAGATGGTGAATTTCTCATTAGAGCTTTCCAGAAGTTTCTAGAGCCTTCATTCATGTTCTATATAAGATTTAGAAGTGATCCAAAGCATGGGTTGGTGGAGATTGAGGGAGAATTGAGATATTGAACATTGAGTTCATAGCTTGCAAATCCAAATCGGTTACACCAATTGGAGAGGTTTCAATCCAAATTCTTGCACCCAGAAGCTTGATCATGTGTTGGTGATTGATTCCAGATAGATTGGTGATCAAGAACATTGGAGAATCGTGAGATAGCACTCTGAATTTTCAGCTTGCAAGTCAGAATCGAGTTTGTTGATTCAAGAGGTTTTAGTCCAAATTAATGCAAACAGAAGCTTGATCATACATCCTTGAACGTGTCTGGAAGATCTTGGAGCTTGTTTTGAAGGTTTCACCACTCTGTTCATCCAAGATTTGCAGGTATGTAAATTGCATTCCATGGCTTGATTCATGTAGAATTGCTAGGTTTTAAATAGTTAGATTCATTATAGAGGATGGTTAGGACGTTTTTGGTTTAGTTTGGAGTGAATTGATGACAATTAAGTGTGATGCCCAATTTCTGTTTGGATATGGTTATGCACGATCTTAAGGTCTCCAATCAAAATGGATAGCTCATGATGATCACTGAAAGATAGTGATCATTTCTATGGATTCACTTTTGCAAATGGTGAGGATTGAAAATATGACACCTTCTGAGTTTTGATTCGTGTTTAGATTTCCATTGAGAGTTGAATGAAATGAATGTGATTTTCATGATCCTGGTAATTTTCTGAGTAAGATTCATATAAGGAGTAGGGTTTTTGGTTGATTGTGGTCGCTTGCTCGCCGGAGAAGACAACCGGAAGTTTTCTCCGGCCACCTGAATAGGGTTCCCTCCATCAGAGGTGTGAATGGGGACGATGAACCACGTGCGTTGGATCTGGCTTGGACCTTGACTATTTCAGCTCATCCCACGACCACGTTTTGTTTTGATTTGGCTGACTTTGGCTGCTAAACGCAACGTTTCATTTATCCAGTCAGCTGGTGACTGGACTCACGCGTGGACACGCTCAGGATCCTTGGATGCGCTTACCAGTCTTCTCATCCAACGCATATCATTTATTTCAGCTTTTTATTTTCTTTTTTCATTTTAAATTCATTTTAGTTTTATTTTTAATCCATTTGATTTCTAAAAATCATAATAAATCCAATATTGATCAGAAAAATATTTTAAAAATACCTCCATGATCCTGGATTTATTTGTGATTTTATGAAATTAATAAATCTCATTTTCACCCATTTTTCAATTTAAGTTGATTTTCTCCATTTTATTAATTTCTTTAATTTTGTACATTTGATACATGATTTTGTGGATTTTCTTGTGATCAATTGGTGAATGATTTTTGATTGATTCTTGTTGGATTGAGTAGATTAGAGATACATGCTCCCTTAGGGATTTTTCTCATATTTTTATTATGAACTTTAGGATAGTTTTGAGTGATGAACTTTAGGGTGCTAGGATTAGGGTTTTTCAACACATAGGGGTAATTTTGACACATAGTTTTGGGGTTTAATAGTTGATTTAGGCCTTGGGGTTTATGTGGGGTATATGGTGCATAGTTAGGTTCCCTTAGAAATTAATATAGGATTTTAGGATGAGTATTACTATTTTCTTTGATTTTTGCAAATTGGTTGTTGATTGTGTGCTGCCATCTTGGGCATTTGGAGTGTTGCTTGGATTTGGGCATTTCAATTGGGTGTTGGGATTGGGCTTGGTTTCTTTGAGCTAATGAAGGCTTTGGAGATGATTGGAGATAAAGTATGGAGCTTGGAGCATGAGATTCTTGATCTTGAAGGTTGCTTTTGAAGACCTATGAGATAGGAGATATAGGGAGAGCTTTAGAGTAGACTGATTTCTTCTGTCAAACATAGAGAGCTTCTTGTGCCTCTATTCCATCCTATGACACAAGGTCCCCCAAAGAAGTTCCATCTCTCCTTAGGAGGAATGTAGAGCAGTTGAGGATATCATTCATTTGCTGTGATAAGATCTCAGTGATTTCCCTGGGTTATCATTAAGCCTCTTAACATTTCAGCTTCATCTCTTAGCTGATTCTCTCCTGTGAGTGTTTGCCTTGAAGATGGAAGCCTATTGAAGGTGAAGTTCATTGAAGGTTGGTGAAGATGAAGCTTGTGCCTGTCAAAGCTGGGTATCTGTTGAAATTAGGGTTTTGATGTTGTTTGAAGCTGTTTTTTACTGGGGTTCAGTGCTTGCCAGAGCTTGGAGATTTGTGGAGACAGGAGCTTATCTAAAGCTTGAAGATGGTTGAAGATTGAGATGGGGTCTTACTTGAAGGTGTTACTGTCAACCTTGTTGCTGTTGATCAACTGTAGCTGCCAGAGCTGGTGCTGTTGGAACTGCTTGCTGTAGGAGCTGGGGTTGCTGTCAGAGCTGGTGTTGGGTCTTATTTCTTTTTCTGTATTGTTTGTTGGCTTGTTCAGCTTGCCCCTTAGGTTTAAAGTGAAGCTGTTTCACTTTGCCTATTGTTTTCCCAGGTTCAAGGTTGAGTGGGGCTCCCTTGCCTCGCTTGTACTGCTGCATCTCATGCATATTTACTGTTCACTGTATCTGCTATTTCTTTTTCGTTTGTCCCCTAGGATCTCTGATTTCCTCTGTGCAAAGGGAATTATGACAGACATTAGGTTGTAAACCATGCATGACAACATTAGGGTAGTTTTGATTCCCATTTCAAACCATAGGTTTTTAGAGTTCTTTCTTTCTCACCTCAAAACAATTCAAAACACGGTAATAAGGCTAATCGATGTCGTGCGTTACGAGCCTTAAGCTATTTGAGAAAAGGTTGCTGGAGGGTCACTCTTCAGTAATCTGACTGCTTAGTGTGTTACCCTTAGGGTGACATACGACGTAGTCACCCTCAAATCATAGTCTCTAGTGCGTCAGAGATTGCAAACATCATAAAAAACAGTTCTTGCGTAAAAGACTGAAAACAAACATCAAAGTGTCATTTTTGTCCGCTTGGACTCTTAATCAGGAGAAAACCTTTTCAGAAAGATAAAAAACAGTCAGACAAATCTGTGTATTCCGTAGCCCGAACTACGTTTGCTCTGATCTTTCATGTTGTATAAAAGTACGTAGGCATAGGATGCCGTATCCTAGCGAGCAACCTTCCCCTCCTTTCCCGTAGGTAGGCGAACTACGTTGACTCTGATTTCTCGTTCCAGACGGGAATACGTAGGCATAAAGTGCGATACTTTGCCGAGTCATTTTCTTTTCTTTTTAACCCAGACCTGTAGAGTAGATAGAATAACACACCCTTAGATAGAAAACAAGCGTGGATCCCGTCGAGTACGGCGGACGTGAGGGGTGCTAATACCTTCCCCCTGCGTAACCGACTCCCGAATCCAGGATTTGGTTGCGATGACCATTCCTTTCCCTCTTTGCGTTAGGTTTACTCTGAGCATTTCCTTTCCCTCTTGTGGGATAAATAACGCACGGTGGCGACTCTTCTGTCATAGCCAGCGCCAATTTTTGCATTAGCGACAAGAAGTATCCTGGTTCCTTTCACACTCCGAAGGTACTCTAGTCCCCTTTCAACACGAAAGAGATTTCACTATAGTTAGGATTAGTGTACAATAATTTCTAACGTATAGGTAGATCAAAGGCTCTTAAACACCTTTAAGATCTAAATACTAAGTGCAAGAAGAACAGTCATCTTTAATGCACACACTTTCTTTCAACAATCCTGAACAACAAGGGGAAATAAATTCAATCTGAATTATTAAAACGAGTTTTAACAGTGTATTCAATGGTGTATCAACGTTGTGACTGGTCTTCTCTTTCAATGAGAATTTCCAAAATTATCTAAGACTTGTTGCTCAAGAATTTTCTTTCAAAGGATATGAAAATATGCAGAAAATTCTTTATAAAAAGTGGTTTGAACTTAGTTGTGGAAAGATGAAAAATATGTTAAAGATTTTTGAAAGAGGATTGAAAGAGATGTTTTTGAAAATTTGAAAGATTAGGTATTTATATTACACAAACACCTCTTGAAATTATATGAAAATCCTCAGAAATATTGATGAACAATTGCCATATTTCAAAGGAAACATTTCTGAGAAGATTGGTTGAAGAGATGCAATTTTTCAGAATGATTTTTCAAAATGTTCAGGGAGCAATCGGTTGCACATATAGACCAATCGATTGCACCTTTGCAAAAACACTTGAAATTTGAATTTTTCATCAGATCAATCGATTGCACCAAAGCACCAATCGATTGCACTAAGAAACAGTAGCAAAAATACAAAGATTTTTAGGTATGCAATCGATTGAACTAAGAAACAGAAGCAAAACAGAAGTAAAATTTTGATCATGCAATCGATTGCTCTAAGAGTGCAATCGATTGCACTTACAAAAACTTAGAAAAAATCTGTTTTAAAAAGCTTGTGTTAGTGCGAAAAAGTAATGCAAATAGTTTTTCATGGTTTGGGCAACTAGGTCTTAAATACTTGATGAAGATTTTCATTATACCTTCTGATGAAAACATTCTTCATGTCAAGTCTTTGTCCTGATACTGATGTCTTGAAAAATGGTTGAACATCTTTGCCTTCTTGTCAAGTGGTTTGTCTTCATCAAAATATAAGTTGATCCCTGAGAATCTTGATTTCACATCCCATTCCCTAATCTCATATCTTTCCCTTAGGGCTAGGTTGTGTATGCTTGTTTTGTGTAGCATGTGCTTTGATTGTGCATGGAACATATGATTTAATTCTTTGTGTTTATTCCTTGATTATTGACATGGTTGTATATGTTATGATGTTGTTACTTCCACAACTTGTTTCTCATCCCATTTGACCTCTTTTTACTTTACTTTGTGTTTAATATTGCTTCTTGTGAAATGTTTGAGTCATTTGATTGTGTTTGGGCATTTTGTTTTGACATTGTGTTTTGATCTTGTGACATGGTTTGACATGTGATTGCTCCTTTTTTATTTAGATATGAGGTAAGTATTCACTTTGTATGAGATTGAGATGCGTGTGTTTGATACTCCTTTGTCATTGAACTTCCATGATTATTCTTCTTGATTGTATCTTCCTCCTTCTTAAGTTTCATTCTGTTTTCATTTGTGATTGAATTGGATAGTGTTTACTTGTGCTTGCTCACATGATCCCTTAGGATTCCTAGCCCCGCTAAATTTCTAATTAAGGTGCGAGTAGGAGAGACATTAGGCTTTCAATCCTTTGTATGATATCAATTAGTGAAATTCTGGTATCAGATATAAGATGTCGAAGGCGATGTTACAACACTAATATCTTAACTACTACCAATAAGAACAAAGACAAACAGTTAACAATAGTGAAAAGACACAAGCAATTGTTAACCCAGTTCGATGCAAACACACCTACGTCTTGGGGCTACCAAGCCAGGAAGGAAATTCACTAAGTAGAATTAGTTTGAAGATACACAGTAGACTCTCTCTAGTTAACTATCTTCACACCTAATCTATACCCTTGCAATTTCTACCTAGGACACTCCTGGATAAGAGACACCTCTTACCCCCCTCAATCACAATAGTGATAACAACAGATGAATAAACTTTAGAAGACACTCTTCAAAGACAATACTTGATCTTGCTTAAAAGCTTCAATCAAGGACAATACACTATTGCTTACAAGGTTTGAGTGAACAACTTATAACACAAAGACTTAGTCCAATTCACACAATAAAGTACTGAGTGAATGGCTCACAAACAAACACAAACACACGAAAGCTAAAAAGCTCTAATCCTTACGCAATGCACTATATTAAACCTAGCTTCTCTGAACTTCAAAATAGGATTGTGTATCCTTTAAATAGTAACGCTTAGACGGGTTTGGCCTTTGGAAAAAACAGCATCTGATCTTGATATAGTCAATTTAAATAATCAGCATCAATGAGTAAAACCAAAATAGATTTGATTTGATCCAATTAGCTCCAATCAAATCACTCTTCAGATATTCAAGATTTCCTTCAGAAAATAGCTCACATGATTCCATAAATACTCCACAAAATATGCATTAAAAACACTTTTGAATAAAGACTATTTCCATGCAGATTTGAACCATAAATGACAGATCATAACACCGCAAAGAGTTGCACAAAAAGTAACAGACAAACAAACACATTCTCACAAAATGTTCTGTTCACAAATGTCAGGACATCATGAACTAAACCCTGTAACAACAAGCATGGCTACCTGCAGAATGTTAAGAACATATATCAAGACATTCTGTAGGACATCTTGTGATATCACCAAGTTTTACCAAAGTTCCTGCCAATCAAGAACTAACAAACTCCCCATTTGGCAAATTTTGGCTAAAACATTCAACAGATCACAAGAGTTCCTAAATCAGATAGCACAACAGTAGAAACACAGAGAAAAACTTCAAAAACAAGGGAACACATAAACTCCCCCTCAACACAATAGCAACTCTTCAAAACATATAATAGCCCAAACATCCAGCAACCTGTAATTACAAAACCTGTAATCACAAACTCTGTAATCACAAACTCCCCCTCAATATAATAAATAACAACATCTAGCAGGATCAACAGAACAACAACAACTTCACTTCTCCCCCTTTTTAGCCATAAATTAGGAACACAAACTAATGGTAACATAGTAACAAAGATCAAATAAACATAATCAAGTAAAGTCAAGGGTACAAATATGACCCAATTAGAATACAATCCAACCGCACATTAAGTGCAAAAACAAACAAATTCTGCAACAGCAGACACAACAAGCAAAAAAACCCAAGAACACATTAGTCAAGCATAATTAATCTTCTTCTTGAGATCCAGTACTCTCATCTTCACCAGCATTTGTAGACCCTGAATTATTATCATCAGTCTTCTCCCCTGAACTAGAAACTTCCTCATCTTCTTCTTCTTGATCATCAACATCATTCATTGTATTGTCTTTATATTGTTCCATACATTTAATCAAAGCTTCCAACTTAATCTTCCTTACTGTAGTCACATTAATCACTTCACCTAACTCTCTGCAAGTCTCCTTTAAATCAGATATAATCCCAACCCTTGAAGTTGATGCCTTCTCAGATGATGTTAAGGTAATGTTTAGGACATGTCTTCCAGCAAATAACTTATAGTGAAGAGACAAAACTGAATCTCTTTTGCATGCCACATCATTGGTAGTGAGACTCCCGGGGTATTGGGTCAAGATGATTCCACAGATCAGTGAGGGAAATGCAATAGGGAGCTTAACAACATTTGTAGTGGCATGTTTTACAACTTGGTCAAATATGTACCTTCCATAGTTAAACACAACCTTGGTCCTAACAGCAAAAATGAATCTTCCCAGTTCAACAACAATGGTTGAGGTATGATTTGTAGGTACCCAATTTGCAGCACCAATCTTGTGAAGAATGACATACTTAACACTAAGTTGCCCAGTAGAAAGCTTACCTTTAGAGGGCCTTGCATTGATTTGATTTGCAGTTATTACCCTGCACACCTGATTATCAGTAGCTTCCATTTCACCATCCCCTTCCTCATTCCTACCCAAGAACTTGTTAATCACATTTAGTGAAAATTCAACACACCTTCCTCTTACAAACACTTTCATAAAGTCATTGCTCTTTCTATCAGTAATGGTTTCAGGGATATTCACAATGAATTCCTTCACAAGTATATCATAACATTTAGAGAACCCAACTACAGTTTTGGTCATCTCAGCATCAGAAATCAGTTGCATGACCTCCTTGATTTCAAGCGCATCCTTTCCTAATTCTCTTTCCAAGGCAACCCTTCTTTGATGCACAAATTTCCACTTGGACACGTTGTTAATAGAGTGGATTGACACATTATCCAGAGGGGCAGCAAGAACAGTACTAGTGGTTTTCTTGGCAGCAGATCTCTTAGCAGGAGTGATGTCCTAGACATCATCCTCAACATCATCATCAGAATCAGTCTCCAACCTAACTTTTCTTTTCTTGGAAGCAGGAGTGACTTTACTTCAAGCTTTTGGAGGACCAACAACAGTCTTCTTCCTCTAACTCTTAGTAGGGGATTGCTCAATCATAGCTTTTCCTTTTTTAGACTTCAATCTTTTTGCAATACCATAAGCAACATTCTTTATCAACTCATCATTAGATGGGACATCCTCAAGGTCTACCACATTTTCAGAAATGTTTACCTTCCCCTTGTCTTGAACATAACTGTTTGTATTGTCTTCCATATCAGGGGTACCAACATTTTTATTAGCAACATCATCTACTCTTACTTCCTTGAGCACAGAGCTAGCAAGCTTGTGCAGATTCTCTGTGTTAGGGTTTTTATCAGAAGGAGAGTTATTAGCATCTTTACCTTCTTCTCCTAGGTCAGCAGCAGAACTTGGAGTAGCATCCATGTGAGATAGAGGAGTGGAAATACTAGGTACATTATGCCCACTATATAGAACCTTAGTCACTAGTTCCCTAATGGTTCTATCAGCATAGGCACTTCCTTCTTTGTTCTTCATTTTAGTAGTATAATCAACAAAGGTATCGGAGGATTTATCTTTAGACGTCTGTTGTGAGTTGCTTGTATGAGTAGGTGTGGACTTGGACGCTTCAATGTCATGGCTAGGAACCATGGCAAGAGGGGTAACATCAAGAACTTCCTCAAACGAGATGCTCATGGGATGAGCCTTAGGTTTGGAATCAGACTTAAAAGGTTTTGATGAAGTTGAGACATGTTTAGGAGACATTTTGAGGTTTTTGGGAGTAGGAAAATAGGTTTAATTGGAGAATCAAATAGAAAGTGGGAAGCAAGAAGAAACTTTGTGGGGGTATGGGAGTTGAACGGGTAGTTGGAGAGAAAGAGATGATTAGGGTAGCGTGTGGTAGTCTCCTTGAACGTGTTATGTAATAATGAGTGATGTTTAGACATCTTTATTTTTGGAAATACCACCCCTCATGAATGATAATCCCACTCAACAATAATTGCTATAAATCTTCATAAATACAAATCCCTAATCTTCCTCTCAAGGTTTCAAACTGATTGGCATCCAAGGCTTTGGTGAAAATATCAGCCATCTATTTTTCTATAGTAACATGCTCTAGGGTAATGATTTTATTTTCAACAAGCTCCCTTATAAAATGATGACAGATATCAATATGCTTTGTTCTGTTATGTTGAATAGGGCTCTTGGATATGTTTATAGCACTTAGGTTGTCACAGTATAATATCATGACATCTTGTGTGACATTATACTCAGTAAGCATTTGCTTCATCCATACAAGTTGAGAGCAACTACTCCCATCAGCTATATATTCAGCTTCTGCAGTAGATAGAGAGACACATTTTTGTTTCTTGCTAAACCAAGATATGAGGTTGTTCCCCAAAAATAAACAGCCTCCTGATGTGCTATTCTTCTCATCAGCACTTCCAGCCCAATCAGCATCACAGTAGCCAGACAGCACACAACCAGATCTATGTGTATACAACATCCCATATTCACTTGTCCCATTAATATATTTCAAAATCCTCTTGACTTGATTGATATGACTTATTTTGGGTTCAGCTTGATATTTGGCACAAACACCCACAACAAATGCAATGTCAGGCCTGCTTGCAGTAAGATATAACAAGCTTCCTATCATGCTTCTGTAGAGACTTTGATCCATATTAACACCTTTTTCATCTTTAGACAACTTTAGATGGGTAAGTGCAGGTGTTCTTTTGTGGCTGGCATTTTCCATTCCAAACTTCTTAACTATATTCTTGGCATACTTACTCTGAGATAGGAATATAGATTCTTCCATCTGATTGACTTGCAACCCAAGAAAACAGGTTAATTCCCCAACAAGGCTCATTTCAAATTCAAACTGTATTTGCTGCACAAAATGTTGAACCATCTCATCAGACATCCCACCAAAAACAATATCATCAACATTTATTTGAGCAATCATGAGTTTTCCCCCTTCTTCCTTGATGAACAATGTCTTATCTATGCCACCTTTTCTATATCCATTATTGTTGCACCCCAAATTTTGACCTCTTAGATCTTCATCACCATTCTAGGATCATTTTCATTATTTATCTAACCTCAACCTATTTCAAGTTTGTCTTTGTCAAGATACAGGAAAATTAGAGTTCCCTATAGTCAAAAATCGAGGTTTCGATGGTTTGATCGGTCAATGTATTGGATTGATTTGCCATGAAACAAAACTCTACATCATCAAGAATACCACATTGGATCAAGTATGAAATCCAATTTGAGGTCGTCACCCAAAAATCAAGAATAGTGCAGTCCAGGACACCCGATTAAGGTTTCTGACTAGGAAAAGTCAATTATAGTTTGACTTTTGTTTTAAAATGTGTTCCAATGATATAACCATGGTCCATGAAGCTCATATGGCTTATTTAAGTCTACTCAAGAAGTTTCAAGACCTCAAAAGACCCAGAACATCAACAGTCGATTCGGTAGTTATCGATCGATCGATTCGTTTGACCGAAAAGTTAACTCCTTGACCATAAGGAATTTGACCTCAAAGTTTGAAGAAAATATGTTCCTAATAATATATTACACCTATAAATGAAGTTTCATGACCATTGGATCAAGGATTGAGGAGTAATCAAAAAAGTCGGGAATTAGGGTTTTGAAAAGGGCAAGACGATAACTTCCGAACCACACATCCAAATGAGGTGGTTCAAAGCTTGTTGGAAAGGTCTTGGCAAGCCCTACAAAAGTGTAAAACTGACTTATGGGCAAAAAATGCATAGATTTGGAGTTATAGTCAAAATCATCACAAGAGGGAGAAAACACAGAAAATTTCAAAGTTTCTGGCCTTTCAAGTCATGTTTTCAGCCAACTTCAAGGGTGTTTTTGACCTAGTTCCACTTGGAATTTGAAATTTCCAAAAACAAGAAAGTTGTAGAGCTCCATGAGGGCTTTCCAAAAAGTACTATAACTCTTCCATAGCCCTTGTGAGCTGAGAGTTTAAAATTGAGCAAGTTGGGCCTGTGCACTAGTTTGTCAACTTGTTAAAACTCAACATGGACTTGATTTCCAACCATGTAGTTCATTTCCAACCATGAGAAAGCAATTTATGTGATGTATTAGAGGTAGGATTGAATCAAAGCTGAGGTGAATCCAAGAAAAACCAAGAATCTAGCCAAAATCCCTTTTGTTTATTATAAAAAGTACAAAAGTGTACTTGAGAGAGAGTGTGGATTTGATAAGCTTGCTTTAGCATATCTGCAGCCCTGCATACTAGCTCAAATGCAGCTGTATAATGAGGTTAATAACTGATGGAAGGAAGCTCAAGCTAGCAGGTATGGGATTACATTTAAAATGTTAAGATTTTCCCACCTAAATGCAAGTTGACATCCCAAATTCCAATTATGCCCCAAACCTCTACTTGGCCTATAAATAGAGGTTTCATTCCACTCTTTACACCACAACAGAGCTCTCAATATTCAAGAGAAATCACAGCTCTCCTTCTTACTCTCCTTGCTTGCGAGTAAAGAAATTCTCCAAAACCATCAAATTTGCCCTTTTGCATTTTTCACACCAGTCCCTTTTCCAAACACTCCACCACTTCAAAAGCCATACACACACACTCGAAATGGTCATTTGAAGTTGTTTCCATAATCACTTTCACCAAAATAAACATAGAACAAAAAGTCAACCTTCATACCACCTTACTTTGACTTTTGTGCATTTTCTCACTAAATCACTACACAAACCTTTTCCCATCACCATAACACTTAGAATACTTCATATTTATGATATATTAGCTGTCTATAATCTCAAAAAATAGTTGGAGTTTCATTTGGTCCAACTGTCCACAAAGTTTCACTTTTCTTCAAGAAGAAGTAACAATTACAAGCTTGCATTTAAAGGAAGGAGTTCTTGCTTTTATTTAGCTTAAGTGTGGGAAGACTACAAGAGGTATGCAGTTTTGAACTTTTTCATCATTATACATCATGTATGTGTGGATTGTGTTTTGACATTGTCATGCTAGAGTTGTATACTTTGCTGTCAAGTATGTGTGAATACCATGTATGGTTGTTTTTGGATGTCATTTAGTTCAGTTGGTGTGTATACTTTTATGAAAGCATATTGTGGAATATATGATAAGGGTAGCATTTCTATGTTGAACACTAAACCATTTTGAAAACTATCTAGGCCTAGTTTTAGTGGTTTCCTCTTAACATTGTCATGTTGATTGTTTGCAACTTCAATTTAGTGCATTAGTTTAGATCTATTTAGTATAGGGTGATTTGAGGCTAACATTGTTATGTTGAGCCTCTGTGGTTGCTGTCAATTTAGTACCCCCTTTACTAGCTTGCTGTTGAAAGAATAGTTGCCCTATCATACATGACTTTAACCAGTCTGTTGTTTTAGGCATCATAACTTGCAATAATGCTGTCAACTTATTTTGGTATTGTTGAGATGATTCAAACTCATGATAGTTTGCTCTTAGTTTGTCTTTATGACAATATTTGAAGTTTTGTTGCTTTTGTGAAAGTTGATTGTTGAACTGCTAAACATTTGGTAAAGTTTAGTTTTGACTTTGTGATGTCAATGTTTATGTTTGGTTACTGTTAAGAGGTTGGATTCATCACCTCTTTGGAGATGCCTTGTAGGGTGGTTGACCCTTTGTGATGTCTGCACCTTGACATTATAATTTCAGGTTCTTGTTTTTACTTAGTGTTAGGTTGTTTTTCTTAAAGTTGGCTTCAGGCCTAGGTTTAGGGATTTGATCTTAGCAATATCATGCTTGTTGTTTTAGTGCATACTTAGAGTTGGTAACTCTTTGTGTTAGTTTATGCTTGACATGGTAATGTCAGGGTCTTGTTTTTTTGTTTAGTACTAGTACTGCACCCTTAAGCTATGGTTGTGGCATTAGGTTTTAGTTGTTTGGTTTAGGTTGGCTTTTTAACATGTTTAGGATAATTTAGTTTTGCTGTCAATATCTGTGCTTGAGAATTAAGTCCCCCAACTCAGTTGCTATCAGTTTTTAAGTAGGAGTTTGGTTTAGGTTATGGCTGCTGTCTAAGGGTATTTGGTGTAGAACAGGTTTGTTGTCATGAGGTTTTTAAGAACTGTCATGTACCTCTATTCTGATTGGGCCCTCGAGGGGCAGTTTATTTTGGTTGGCTGTTAAGAGAGTTTAGTGTGGTTTTTGTGGAACTCTTGCTGCTGTTGGCCACTAGTATATATGTTAGTGTAGGACTTGATATGTCTTCTCTGTTGGTATTAAGGTATGAGGAGAGGGCTGTCACTGTTAGATCTATTTAGGACAGATTTAGTTTAAATTAGTGAACCTATTGTACTTTTGTTGTGCCTGCTGTCCATAATGCTTTTAGGATCTTTAACTTGGTTTATCATCAGTTGCATTAGACTTTTAAGAACTTATTTGGTTTAGGTAAGCCTTTTACCTTTACCTTGATTGGATGAAAAATCAGTGATGAACAGGTTAGTGATCAACTCATTATCTTAAGGTTGAATCAATCTCTATTGATATGTGAGGCTACTTTTTTTTAGCTGCTGCATTGAATGCATTAATCTGTGGCATGCTGATTGAAAGGAGTTGCTGCTTTGGTGCATTGCTTTAGTATCATAGTAACACTACATTATCTCTTTAGAATCACTTCACTAACTTAACCTTTTGATGATCACTTTGTGATTCTGTCGAGAAACTGAGTTTTTTTCTTTTAAAACTCATCTTGAATTTGACATTTAAGTGAGAACAGACCCTTTACTTGTATGAGAGTACAACTGGTTTGACCTTTGCTCTTCAAATTTCATTTCAAAGTGATGCTTTGCATGATCCATTGTGTTTTCATTTGGATGCATCATTTTAAAATATGGTTGGCACCATTACAATCCTCATGAAAAAGCAAGCAGGTTTGACTCAAATTTCATCAATTTTGGTTGAGATTTGAAAGAGATAGAATCAAACCGTTTCCTAATTTTTCACTTAACTTGCCTTGAAATTGCCCAGAAAATTGTAAAAGCACAGATTGTGTCTTAGTTTTATCTCTATGTTTTGATGATAACAATTATGAATTTTGTATTCAAGAATTATATACTCTAAACGTGTTCTAGATTGTTTGCTACAGGCACTAAAGTAAATTATCTTAAGAAAGCAAAATTGCATCTGAACATTGTTTGTATGAAAGACTTCATAAGTTCAAGAGCATCTTAAGTGAAGATCTGAACTTTGCTCCCAGAAGAATCTGACTACTGTCTCTTGAAGATTCTGAAGAAGGAGCCTCTAAAGCATAGAGACTCTGCTCTGAAGGATTTACACGCTCAAGCACACTAGCTGCACATACTCTGTTTCAGCTCAATCTGAAGAACATTCAAGACTCTGAAGATCCAGATGATCCTTGATCAGAAGACTCTGAAGATTCAGATTCTTATGTTGAAAGCTGAACTCACTTTGAAGAAGATTTAAATATGTACGTTGGTCCTTCTCAACAGCTCTTTCCTATTTTGTGCTAGACACAAGGACACAGACAAAAAGGTTTTATCTGTGCATTCCATTCTGAGGAAAGTATTCTGCAAGTGAAGACAAAAAGCATCAGGCCTGTTTCAGCACAGCCTCCAATGTGAAGACAAAAGGCTCTAGGCTTTTCTGCACAGCCTTCAACGTAACAAGACTTCTTGGATCTTAGTGCCTATATAAAGAAGTCCACTCCATCTTCTTCAGTAATTGAATCTCTAGAAAAATCACTCCTCAAAGCAAATCTCAAAAAGCTCTTTATCATATTACTTTGCTTTATCTTTATTCTTAAACTAAGAGAAATATCAATGTTGTGATAACAGCTTATTAGAAGCATTCTTACTCTTGTAAAAGTTTTACTTTGTTTGTAAAAGGTTTTCCTTAAGAGGATCCAGTTGGGATCAGCTGCTCTTGAGAAGACTAAGAACGGTTGTTCTTAGGTGTTGCTATTTGTAATCTGTTTGATTAAAATAGTGGATTAAGTCCTTGACAGAGAAAGGCAAATCACTCTTGAGAGGGTGGACTGGACTAGTTGTTTTCAACGAACCAGGATAAAAATATCTGTGTTCTAATCTTTGATTTTTAGTCTTACTTATTCAACCCCCCCTTCTAAGTAATTTTCTCACCTTCAGTTGGCATCAGAGCTCCGGTTCTGCGTGTGCTCCACTTAACCGTGACAGTTAAAGATCCAGTGAGAAAGATACTTTGATATTTGTGTTGTTGTCATTATGGAAACAGCTACATCAACTTGCAACAACAAATATGAAGGAGATAGGATCAGTACCAAGCCACCCATGTTTGATGGGGAAAATTTTGACTATTGGAAAGATAGAATAGAAAGTTTTTTCCTCGGGTATGATGCTGATCTTTGGGATATGGTCATTGATGGATATAAACATCCTACTGATGAGGATGGCAAAAAGATTGATAGAAAGTCAATGACTGAAGTACAGAAAAGAGATTTCAAGAATCACCACAAAGCCAGAACTATATTGCTTAATGCAATCTCTCATACTGAGTATGAGAAGATTACAAACAGAGATACTGCTCATGACATGTTTGAGTCACTCAAAATGACTCATGAGGGAAATTCTCAGGTTAAAGAGACCAAGGCGCTGGCGCTCATACAGAAGTATGAGGCATTTAAAATGGAAGAATCTGAAAATGTAGAAACTATGTTTTCTAGATTTCAGATTCTTACTGCTGGTCTGAAAGTTCTGGATAAGGGCTACTCAACGTCAGATCATGTCAAGAAGATCATCAGAAGTCTTCCCACCAGATGGAGACCAATGGTGACTGCACTGAAGATGGCAAAAGATCTGAATAAGATCTCCTTAGAAGAACTTATCAGTTCTTTGAGAAGTCATGAAATAGAGCTGGAGGAAGATGAGCCCCAGAAGAAAGATAAAGGTAAATCCATAGCTTTAAAATCTAACAAACCTGTTAAAGCTTTGCAGGTAAAAGAAGAAAGTTCTGAAGAATCGTCTTCTGAAGAAGAAGATGAACTGTCCATGCTTTCCAGAAGAATCAACAAGCTCTGGAAGCACAAGGGAAGGAAGTTTAACAACTTCAGGAAAGCTGACCACAGGAAGGAATCTTCTGGATACAGAAGATCTGGAAAGAAAGAGGTCACATGCTATGAATGCAAGGAACCTGGGCACTACAAAAATGACTGCCCCAAACTTCTCAAGGAGAAACCCAAGAGAAAGTTTGATAAAAAGAAAAAGGTTCTTATGGCAACTTGGGATGATTCAGATGAATCTGAATCTGAATCTGAAGCGTCAGAAGAGTGTGCCAACATGGCATTAATGGCTGGAATAGAAGATCAGAATGAAGAATTATCATCTGAATCTGAGTCAGACTCCGACTCTGATGCTGAAGAGGTAATGTCCAAACTTACCAAAGATGAACTTATAAAGGTGTTATCTGAAGTCTTGAAAAGCTACAATAATATCAAACTCAAGAACAAGAAGCTGAAAAGCAATCTTGAATCTGAGATTGATAATCTGAAAACAGAACTTGTTGAGCAGAGAGAAATAAATTTAAAAATAAAAAATGATTTGGAAATTGTTCAACAAGAATCTGACTCTGAAGCTAAGTCATCTGAAAATATTTTGGAAAAATATGACTCTAGTTTTCAGAGGTTCCTCACTAAAAGCATAGACAGAAGCAAGATGGCTTCTATGATCTATGGAGTTAGTAGGAATAAAAGAAAGGGAATTGGATTTCAATCTTCTTCTCTTGAAAAAGATGTAAGACCAATACCTGTAGATGATCTGATCATTAAGATAACTCCTTTATACTCTAATTTTAAATTTGGTCATTTAAATGATATTAAACACACGAGCTCTGAAAAGAATACTCATGTGTTTAGATCTAAGGCAAGTCTAAACAAAAACTATGTTGAAAAACAAAAGTTTAGACAAACCTACAAGGCAACTAACCCTAAAGGACCCAAGAAGATCTGGGTACCTAAAGACAAAATAATCCCTGTTGCAGATGTCCTTAGCAGCAAAGTCAGGACACCAATCATGGTACCTGGACTCTGGATGCTCACGACACATGACGGGAGAAAGGTCTATGTTCCAAAGTCTGGAACTTAGATCTGGAGGGGACGTGAAATTTGGAGGGAACCAGAAGGGCAAGATCATTGGCTCTGGAACTATAGGTAATGGCAACCTACCCTCTATTTCTAATGTTCTGTTAGTTGAAGGATTGAAACATAATCTATTGTCCATAAGTCAATTAAGTGACAATGGTTATGATATCATCTTTAATCAAAAATGTTGCAAAGTTGTATGTCAAAAGGATGGTTCTATCCTATTCAATGGAAAGAGGAAACACAACATTTATAAAATTAACCTTTCAGAACTTAAAGTTCAAAATGTAAAATGCCTCTTATCTGTGAATGATGAGCAATGGGTCTGGCATAGAAGATTGGGGCATATTAATATGAGACGTATATCTCAGATTAATAAACTCAATCTGGTCAGAGGACTTCCTAAGTTGAAGTTCAACTCAGATGCTCTGTGTGAAGCATGTCAAAGAGGAAAATTTTCAAAATCTCATTTTAAATCAAAAAATGTTGTTTCTACCTCCAGACCATTGGAATTACTTCACATTGATCTGTTTGGACCAGTGAAAACTGCATCCATCAGAGGCAAGAAGTATGGGTTAGTCATTGTAGATGACTACAGCAGATGGACATGGGTAAAGTTTCTAAAACACAAGGACGAGTCTCATTCTGTGTTCTTTGACTTCTGCAATCAAGTCCAGACTGAAAAAGATTGTAAAATTATTAAAGTCAGAAGTGATCATGGTGGAGAATTTGAAAATAAACATTTTGAAAAATACTTTTCTGAAAAAGGCATTGCACATGATTTCTCCTGCCCTAGAACTCCGCAACAAAATGGAGTTGTAGAAAGGAAAAATAGAACATTGCAAGAAATGGCCAGAACCATGATCAACGAGACAAATCTGGCAAAACATTTCTGGGCAGAAGCAATTAACACAGCTTGTTATATTCAGAACAGAGTGTCTGTAAGACCTCTTCTGAAAAAGACTCCCTATGAATTGTGGAGAAACAGAAAGCCCAACATTGCTTATTTTCATCCTTTTGGATGTATTTGTTATATGCTTAATACTAAAGATAATCTGAACAAGTTTGATTCCAAAGCACAGAAGTGTTTCATGCTTGGTTATTCTGAACGCTCTAAAGGCTACAGAGTATTCAATACTGAAACACAGATTGTGGAAGAATCTATTCATGTCAGATTTGATGATAAGCTTGGCTCTGAAAAGCCAAAGCAGTTTGAAAGTTCTGCAGACAGAGAAGTAATTCTCACAGACTCTGAAGTCTCAGAGGCAGAAAAGGCAAAGAACAAAGAATCTGATGCAACCCCAGATGGTACACCTTTGACTTCACAACTAAACAACTTGCATATTTCTGAAAGACCAACCGTCAGAGGATCTTCTTCCAGAATCAAAGCTTCTCATCCAGAAGATGTGATAATTGGAAAGAAGGATGATCCCATAAGGACAAGATCATATCTCAGAACTTCTGAATCTTCCTTATTTGGCTTAGTGTCAATGATAGAACCAACATCTGTAGATGAGGCTCTGGAAGATAATGAATGGATTATAGCTATGCAAGAAGAGCTGAATCAATTCGCCAGAAATGAAGTTTGGGATCTGGTTCCTAGACCTAAAGGATTCAATGTCATTGGAACAAAATGGGTCTTCAGGAATAAGCTGAATGAAAAGGGAGAAGTAGAAAGGAATAAAGCAAGGCTGGTTGCTCAAGGATATAGTCAACAAGAAGGTATTGATTACACTGAGACATATGCTCCAGTGGCAAGGTTAGAATCTATTCGTCTTCTTATTTCATTTGCTGCACAGAATAACATCACTCTGTATCAGATGGATGTTAAAAGTGCTTTTCTTAATGGTATTATAGAAGAAGAAGTATATGTCCACCAACCTCCTGGTTTTGAAAGTGAAAACTTTCCAGATCATGTTTTCAAATTAAAGAAATCCCTTTATGGATTAAAACAAGCTCCCAGAGCTTGGTATGAGAGGTTGAGCAACTTCCTTTTGAAGAAAAATTTTATCAGAGGAAAAGTGGATACAACTTTATTCTGTAAATCTGTTAAGAAAGATCTGTTGATTTGTCAGATTTATGTAGATGACATTATTTTTGGATCAACAAATATTACGCTTGGAAAGGAGTTTGCTAAATGTATGCAGGAAGAATTTGAAATGAGCATGATGGGAGAATTGAGATTCTTCTTGGGAATCCAAGTCAATCAGACTCCAGAATGCACCTACATACATCAAACCAAATATGTTAAAGAGCTTCTGAAGAAGTTCAACATGGTTGATAGCAAAATGGCAAAGACTCCAATGCATCCTACAAGCACTCTAGGTAAGGAAGAGGTAAGTAAGAAGGTAGATCAAAAATTCTACAGAGGTATGATAGGATCTCTTCTATACTTGACTGCTTCTAGACCAGATATTTTGTTTAGTGTCTGCTTATGTGCTAGATTCCAATCAGATCCTAGAGAATCACACTTAACAGCTGTTAAGAGGATTCTGAGGTATCTGAAAGGTACTGCTAACATGGGTTTGTGTTACAGAAGATCTGATGAATTTTCATTAGTTGGATTCTGTGATGCTGACTATGCTGGAGACAGAATTGAACGTAAAAGCACTTCTGGAAGCTGTCAGTTTCTTGGAAGTCATCTGATCTCATGGTACAGCAAGAAGCAACCTACCATTGCACTATCAACTACAGAGGCAGAATACATTGCTGCTGCTGGATGTTGTACTCAGATGCTCTGGATGAAGAGTCAATTAGAAGATTATCAAATCTATGAGAGTAACCTTTCTATCTTCTGTGACAATACTTCTGCTATATGTTTGTCAAAAAATCCAATCTTGCATTCTAAGGCAAAACATATAGAAATTAAACATCACTTCATCAGAGACTATGTTCAGAAGGGTGTAATTAATCTAGCTTTCGTTGATACAGATCATCAATGGGCTGACATTTTCACAAAACCCCTTGCTGAAGATAGATTTAAGTTTATTCTGAAAAATATTTGTATGGATTTATGTCCAGAGTAATATTTCTCAGAGGCAACCTCTCAGATGCAAAATGTTTAATAATCTGAAGTATTTCATCTGTCTATTTTATTCATTTATATTTATTTGATTATTTCGTTTTGGGTAAAACTCTGAACTAACTAGCTCAGAAGATCTGAAAGTTGGAAACGTTTCATTTCGTGAGAGAAATCAAATGAGCCAACAAAGCAAACACGTGGCATTCAATTTCTGAAAAAATTGAGTGCATAACTGATTTGACGTTTGAGGTAATGCTTTGAAAATCTCACTTTTCTTGTTTTTCCCCCAGCTGTCATAATTTAATGTGAAATGATTACTTTTCATTTAATGCTGTCCAAACGTGCGTAAGTGTCTTTTGTGTGCCCTATTTTTTTTGGTTTCCTATATATATCACCTATCACACTTCTATCACACTTTCCACATTCACTTCATTCATGCGTTTCTGCTTCCTTTTCAATCTTTTCCAAAACCCTAAACCGAAACCAAGGTATTCTTCTTCTTCAATGGCGTCAACTTCAAACACTGCTGCAAAACCTAACAAGACCATCATGTACAAAGAACCTGAACGAACCTTATTCACTCCAGTGGCTGATCTAGAGGTGCTCTGTGAAAGCTTCATTGACCTCGACTCTTTAAAGGAAAATGGGTTTGATCTCATTTCTGCCATCAAAGCTCAAGGGTGGGAAAAATATTTTGAAAGGCTAATGGGGCCTGTTTTTCCAACACTGGTTAAGGAATTTTGGATACATGCAAGCGCGGGTCCCAAGTTTATACATTCTTCAGTTCTTGGAGTGGAGATAGTCATCACTGAAAACCTGATCAGACAACTGTTTAGCTATACTGAGTCTGATGGTGTTTCAAATCTTGCTTCTTCTCGCATCGATATGGATAGGGTTTATGAAAAAGTTACTATTGCTGGTTTGCCTTCAAGCAAGGTTAAAGATTTAAAACCCATTTATAGGATCTGGGCGAAAATCTTTATGAGTACGTTTTTCCACAGAAAACCTTCAAACTCTCCAGATTATGTGAGTTCTGAACATTTGTATTTTATGTACTGCATTAGCAAAAATGTCAAAGTGGATCTACCGTATCTCATCTTCAGTCATTTATTAACTCATGTCAAAGAAACCAGAGAGGAAGTAAGGGCGAAAGCTGGTAAAGTAAGGACATGGATACCCCTGGGAAGGTTGATTTCTGATATACTTGTTGAGAACAAACTGGTTCAACATCTGACTGATGCGAAGATTACAGAGGATCTGACTCACATCATTGGCTCTGAAATTAATGGGCTCAATCTGAAGAGGATGAAAATCATCTCAGAATTGAAAGGACAACTCAGGAAGATCAACTCTGACGAGATTCAAGGTAGAAGAGTTCCTGTGGAAGATTTTCCACTGTTCAGTGCAGATGAACCTAAGGAATTTGTCTGGCTGTACATTACTGAATGCCTAAAGGAAGGAATCCCTTTACCTGCCAATCTCGTTCAGAAGCCTGGAGAAGAATTGCCTAATCAGATGAAGGAAAGGCGCAGTAAGAGGAAGGCTGACAAAGAATCCGTTCAGAAGAAGAGAAAAGCTCCTGAAGCATCAAGAAAGAAGAGGAAAGAAGGAAAGAAGGCCAGAAGCAGTCCAAGAGAAGCTACTCTGGAAGAAATCAGAGACACCATTCAACAGGTATTAGCCTCTGATCCTACTCCTACTGTTCATTCACCACTATCTTCACCACAACTCTCTCCAAACCTCATACCAAGAACTTCAAAATCTAGAAAGTCTGTTAATATCTCATCCGAACCACTATCCTCTGAACCAGTAAATTTACAATCATCTCCAGCACCAATCCCATCTAATCCACAACATCAAACTATTCAAACAGAAATTCCACCACCAGAACCAATTTTATCTGAAAACTCTCCAACAATAACTCCACCAGAACCAACTCAACCAGAAAATTCTCCAACAACACCTCCACAACCAACTTTGTCGCAACAAGAGAATCCCCACATAGAGACTCCCCAACCACAAATAATTATTTCAGAACAAAATCATCCAGAGACTGTTCAACCTGAACACTCTGAACAAGCAATTCCCTCAGAAGATCCAAATCTTTCTGACAATATTCTTGATATTCCACCCCTCAACCAAACAATTGAAATTTCGTCTACATCTGTTCACTCAGATGAATCCTCTGATTCATCTGATTCATCTGATTCATCTGACTATGATTCAGAATCACTTAAACAAGCTCGCTCTGAGAGTGTTATGAAGAAACATCTTAACATTGCTTTGTTTCATACCCCACCAAACTCTCCATCTCAACAACCATCTGAAGCTCAACCCTCTGACACTCAAACAGCTGAAAACCAAACCATTCCACAACCACCTGAAACTAATCCATCTGAGAATCAAACTTTTCCTCACTCAGCTGAACTCCCTCAATCTGTCATCCACACATCTCAACCACCCACACCTCAACCACAACCATCTGAACCTACTCCTGCTAACACCCCTAATCCTTTTTCCTCTGGTCAGAATGAACAGTCAGATTTAGGATCTTGTGTTAATGCTATGTTTGATATTTTCAAAAAGGAGTTAGATTCTGAATATGATCGTGTTAAGGCTATATGTATGTCTAGTTTGGACCCAAATGTTTCGAATACTGCTTGGAAGCGCTTCATCTGGATGTTTAACAAAGCTGCCCTAAAAGTTAGAGCAAAATGCTCTAAGCTTGCTAAGATTAAATTTGCTGAGTTAATAAAGGTGACACTGATGAACATGCCTCCTCCTCCTCCTGTGTTACTATTGGAAGCTGCTCCTCCGATTGTTCCTGATTTTGAAATGGTTGAACAAGCTTCTGTTGAAAACCAATCTGAAGGGAACCCTGCTGCTGCTGCATCTGCTCCGTCTTCATCTGTGGTTTCAGAACTTGTGAATGATGTGAAGGATATCAAGGACTGGATGATCAAGCAAGAGAAAACAACCGATGAAATCAAGACCTGGATGTCTAAGCAAGAAGAGTCAGCTGCCAAGATGACAGAGCTTCTGACCCTCATTGCCTCTCGCCAGACCTAGTTTTATTTGTTGTTTTGCACATGAACTGAGTTTTTGATCTCTTCCTGTTTGTCTGTGAACTTTGGTTTGTTTTGTTTTAATTGCATGCTAACATGGTTTGCTCCTATTTTTGCTTCTTCTCTTTTATTTCTTTCCGTCTTTGTATATCTTTTTGATTATGACAAAAAGGGGGAGAAAAAGAGAAACTGAGTGTTCAACCTATAAGCATTTACCAAAACTAAAATTCAGACATTTTATTAACTTATTTGAATTTAAGTCTTTCAGATTATACTGTTATATCTGACATAATTCATTGAAGTTACCCTGAGACTGTGTCAACCAGAACCTGATTCTCTAAAGAAAATCTGAGTATTCAATCAACTCTGATATCTTACTCTGATACATTTATTCAATCATCTGGCATCAAGATTTGACTCTGAACTCATTCATCAGGCTCTGAATCTGAAATATACTCAATCAGAAAGGGAAGTATTCTATTCTATTGTAGTATTTATTTCAGGGGGAGATTGTTTATCTCAGGGGGAGTTTCTAATTCTTACTCTTTATTGAACAAAATTTTCTCATGTTTTGTCATCATCAAAAAGGGGGAGATTGTAAAAGCACAGATTGTGTCTTAGTTTTATCTCTATGTTTTGATGATAACAATTATGAATTTTGTATTCAAGAATTATATACTCTAAACGTGTTCTAGATTGTTTGCTACAGGCACTAAAGTAAATTATCTTAAGAAAGCAAAATTGCATCTGAACATTGTTTGTATGAAAGACTTCATAAGTTCAAGAGCATCTTAAGTGAAGATCTGAACTTTGCTCCCAGAAGAATCTGACTACTGTCTCTTGAAGATTCTGAAGAAGGAGCCTCTAAAGCATAGAGACTCTGCTCTGAAGGATTTACACGCTCAAGCACACTAGCTGCACATACTCTGTTTCAGCTCAATCTGAAGAACATTCAAGACTCTGAAGATCCAGATGATCCTTGATCAGAAGACTCTGAAGATTCAGATTCTTATGTTGAAAGCTGAACTCACTTTGAAGAAGATTTAAATATGTACGTTGGTCCTTCTCAACAGCTCTTTCCTATTTTGTGCTAGACACAAGGACACAGACAAAAAGGTTTTATCTGTGCATTCCATTCTGAGGAAAGTATTCTGCAAGTGAAGACAAAAAGCATCAGGCCTGTTTCAGCACAGCCTCCAATGTGAAGACAAAAGGCTCTAGGCTTTTCTGCACAGCCTTCAACGTAACAAGACTTCTTGGATCTTAGTGCCTATATAAAGAAGTCCACTCCATCTTCTTCAGTAATTGAATCTCTAGAAAAATCACTCCTCAAAGCAAATCTCAAAAAGCTCTTTATCATATTACTTTGCTTTATCTTTATTCTTAAACTAAGAGAAATATCAATGTTGTGATAACAGCTTATTAGAAGCATTCTTACTCTTGTAAAAGTTTTACTTTGTTTGTAAAAGGTTTTCCTTAAGAGGATCCAGTTGGGATCAGCTGCTCTTGAGAAGACTAAGAACGGTTGTTCTTAGGTGTTGCTATTTGTAATCTGTTTGATTAAAATAGTGGATTAAGTCCTTGACAGAGAAAGGCAAATCACTCTTGAGAGGGTGGACTGGACTAGTTGTTTTCAACGAACCAGGATAAAAATATCTGTGTTCTAATCTTTGATTTTTAGTCTTACTTATTCAACCCCCCCTTCTAAGTAATTTTCTCACCTTCAAAAATGTGCCTTGTTAGGTATAACATTTAATGGGGTGGATTGATACAATGGATGTATCACCACCCCAGTGGTTATTGCCTTGCCTTTAAGTACTTGTCATGCCTAATGATCCCGTGTTCGACCCTCAGCGAGGGCGCTTTTTATCTTCTTTTTTTTGTGATTTTTCATGGTTTTCACTATTTTAACATTTTCTCTTTTCATTTCCATTTGTTATCACACGCTTGAGTTGGTAGGATTGGCAAAACTTTGATTCCATTACCCCAAGGTCTTGAGTTCAAGCCTTGGGTGAGACATTTCATTATTTTTTATCACTTGTTTATTTAAGTTTATTAAATATTCAAAATAACATAACTTCTCCATTTTTAATCATTTTTAAATGATTCTTTTTGTCAAATTCTTGTATTAATGTATATTTTCACATAATGATTAAAGAATTCTAAAATTCATATTTTAGAAACACTTTATATTGTGAGAAAATTGTAATTCATTTTAGGGTTTTCACCCTCCTATCTCTCATCCTTCATTTCAAACTTTGATTTCATTCCATTTGAGTTTTAAGTTGAAATTGATATATGATTGGCTTGTTAGCTTCCTTGTATATTTGAGTTTGAATTTCAAAATCTTGCTTGTAAGCATCTAGGTGATTCATATTTGAAACTTGAAAGTTTCCCCATGAAATATTAAACCTTTTTACTTACATTTGTTGTGACATTGTTTCATTTCCTATGCTTGATTGTTATTAAATGTATGATTATTTGCTCATGTAGTTACATATAACATCCTTTAACCTTAAAAGACCATATCTTTATCAAGATACCTCTCCATCTTTATTAAGATATATCCCCATCTTTGTTAAGATATGCCTTTGGTTTTTACCTTTCATTCTGAGTCTTGTAAGAATTTACCTCTAGGTATTGAATTATCTCTAAGTATACTTTGGTGTTAAACACTTGCCTTGTTATAATCCTTGCTTGATATTGTTATATGCTAGCATGATCTTGGTTGTAAACATACCTCTTGCATTCATTATGTTTGAATGTTTATGCTTTGTTAAGAATATTTCCCCAAGTGATGAAACTCTTTATTTCTCATCCAGTTGCCTCATTCTTTTCCCATTCCAAAGGAAAGTCTCTCTATTGACCCTTGAGGTCATAAATAGCTCATAACACTCCCTTTGACTATGTCAAGTCATCTTGAACTTAGTTAAGATAGAACCTATACCCATTTAGACTTTGCTTTAAGTCTAAAAGACCTACCCCTTGTTAGGAGTATCTTTCAC
Source organism: Lathyrus sativus (assembly GCA_963859935.3). Classification (NCBI taxonomy): domain Eukaryota; kingdom Viridiplantae; phylum Streptophyta; class Magnoliopsida; order Fabales; family Fabaceae; genus Lathyrus; species Lathyrus sativus. The sequence continues at coordinate 467,713,108 of OZ012736.1, read as the reverse complement.
TAGAACTTTAAGATAGAGTTTGTTAACTCTATGTAAGAATCATGGCGATGATTACTTACTCCCCTCTTGGATTTTGGCAAAGTCAACTCCTTTTAGTGTTTCAACTTAGAATAGAGAGTTTTGTTAAACTCCACACAAGCATTATTATAATTGTCCCCTTGAAGTCTTGACCATAGTCAAGTATTCTTAATCCCTAGTGAGGTGAACTACGATTGCTCTGATTCTATCCTAGTTAAGATATGCAGGCAGAGGATTCAACATCTTTGCAAGCAAACTTAGAAACTATCCTTAGGTCTTTACCTACACTTTTTACCCAATCCCAAACCATAGCAAATATTTAGCAAGTATAGCATACAAACATACAAAAGGTTCCTATAGAGTACTACAAATGTTTAGGATGTGAGATACCTACCCTAGGCATAACCAACCCCCGATCTCTTAGAGTTGTTGTTACATCGTGCAAAAGGTCTTTCTTTATTTAACCTTTCCTTTGGATAAATTAAAGTCCAGTTGTGAATTTAAAGAATTAAGATTCAGGTTAATCAATAGCTTGGTATCACGATTCTCACCGTAAAAATTATCAACAAGAAACTCTGTTAGTCTTTCATACCATGCTCTAGGATCTTGCTTCAGTCCATATAGAGCTTTCTTCAACTTAAACACATGATTAGGAAAAGTTGGATCAATAAAACCCTTAGGCTGTTCCACATAGACTTCTTCATTTAGGTAACCATTTAAAAAGGCACTTTTAACATCCATCTGAAGCAGCTTGATTTTCATAATGCAGGCAACTCCCAGAAGAAGTCTGATAAATTCAAGGCGAGCTACAGGAGCAAAGGTTTCATCAAAATCAACCCCTTCAATCTGAGTGTATCCCTGTGCAATAAGTCTGGCTTTGTTCCTAGTGACCACTCCCTTTTCATCAGACTTATTCTTGTAAACCCATTTAGTTCCAATCACATTAGTTCCTTCAGGCCTTGGCACAAGATCCCATACTTCATTTCTCTTGAATTCCCCCAGCTCTTCTTGCATGACATTTATCCAGAATTCATTAGTTAATGCTTCCTTGATGTTTTTAGGCTCAACCTTGGACACAAAATAAGAACTTGAAATAACTTCTCTGGATTTAGTGGTTACCCCTTTATTTGGATCACCTATGATGAGATCCATAGGATGGTCTTTCTGAATTTTGAAAGAGGCTCCTTTGTCAACTGGTTCAAGTTCAGTAATGGCAGGATTGAGACTATTGTCTCTGTTTTCAGACTCAGATGAGATATCAAAGGATGTTCCAACAGCTTCTGGGACATCAGTCTCCTTATGCACATCATCTATAACAACATTGATAAACTCCATCATGGTTTTAGTTCTGGAGTTAAACACTCTATAGGCTCTGCTGTTAGTAGAGTAGCCCAAGAATATTCCTTCATCACTCTTAGGATCCATCTTTCTTCTTTGGTCACGGTCAACAAGTATGTAGCCTTTGCTTCCAAACACATGGAAGTATTTGACAATAGGCTTTGTTCCCTTCCATATTTCATACAAGGTGGTCATGGTTCCTGTTCTCAATGTCACTCTATTATGGATATAGCAGGCAGTATTCATGGCTTCAGCTCAGAAATGGTAGGGAAACTTCTTTGCATGGATCATTGCTCTAGCATATTCTTGGATAGTTCTATTCTTTCTTTCCATAACTCCATTTTGTTGTGGAGTAATGGGAGAAGAAAATTCATGGATAATTCCCTCAGAAGAGCAGAATTCAGCAAGTTTTTGATTTTCAAACTTCTTCCCATGATCACTACTGATTCTAACAACCTTGCTTTCCTTTTCTCTTTGAATCTTTTGATAGAGGTCTTGGAACACATCAAACACTTCAGATTTTTCTCTTATAAAATTCACCCAGGTGTATCTTGAAAAATCATCCACCACCACACACGCATACTTATTTCCACCAAGACTTTCCACCTACATAGGTCCCATTAAGTCCATGTGGAGAAGTTCCAATACTTTAGAAGTAGTGAGATGTTAGATCTTCTGGTGTGACATCCTTGTCTGCTATCCTATTTGGCATTCACCATAAACTTTTCCCTCTTTAATCTTCAGCTTAGGCATTCCTCTGATAGCTTCCATATAGATGATTTTCTTCATTCCTTTTAAATGAAGATGACCAAGTTTTTGGTGCCACAATTTCACTTCATCTTCTTTGGCTAGAGCACATTTGGAGTCCTAAGAGACCCATAGGTAGCAATTGTCCTTAGATCTAACTCCTTTCATGATCAATTCTCCTTTTTCATTTGTAACCAAGCATTCAAGTTTAGGGAAGTTGACATTGAGTCTTTGATCACACAGTTGACTGGTGCTAATTAAGTTAGCAGTTAGTCCTTTACCCAGCAACATATTGTCAAGGTTAGGAGCTCCTGAGCAGTTCAATTTTCAACTCCCTTAATTTCACCTTTGGCTCCATCTCCAAAAGTCACATAGCTGGTAGAGTGGGGTTTGATGTCTACTAAGAGATTTTTAATCCCCGCCATGTGTCTGGAGAACGCACTGTCAAAGTACCAATATTCCTTAGCAAAAACTTTGAGGGACATATGAGCTATCAAGCAAGTAGCAGCAACTTTAGGAACCCATTGCTTTGGGGCAGGAGCTTTAGGAACCCATTTCTTCCTAGTTGAGTGAATATTATGATTTGGTCTGGTTTGAGGCATAGGTTTAGGATATCCATGCAGTATGAAGTAGAAAGGCTTTATGTGACCAAAGCAGCCACAGTAGTGACATCTCCATCTTTGGAATCTTCTTGGTTGGTTGGGTTGACCTCTTTCATGATGTTTAGACATTGGATGGAACATCTTTCACTTGGATCCATAAGGATTATGGTGTGAAGAATGATTATTGTCTGAAGGAGGTTTCTTTTCTTCATCAAACCCTAACCCTGTCTTGTCTCCTGCCTTTCTTCCAGATTGAAGGATCTTATCAAGGGTGTTGGTACCATTTTTCATCATTCTAACAAACTTCCCCATTTGATCAAGTTAGGAAGTCAGCTGAGCAACTTCATCATTCAACTCAGTGATAGTTTTAAGGTGTTCTTCTTTTTCAGCCTTCAGTTTGATTATGAGTTTCTTCTGCTTTTCACTTTGATGGCACACTTCTTCACTTCTAAGACACAACTCTTTGTAGGAAGCTGCAAGTTCTTCAAATGTTAATTCATCTTAACTTGAGTCTTCATTAGAGTAGTATCTATCTGTCAAAGCAGTTACATGTTTAGCAGACTCTTTTTCAAGGTCAATGTCATAATCCTCATCAGTCCAAGAGACAACAAGACTTTTCTTCTATTTCTTGAGATAGGTTGGGCATTCAGCTCTAATGTGACCAAAACCTTCACATCCATGGCATTGAATCCCTTTGTTGTTAGTGGGTTTTTCTTTAGTCCTGGTTCTTCTACCTGCATCATTGGACCTATTGATGTCATGAGAGTTGTTCTTGACATTAGGTCTTGACTTCATATCCATTCTCTTCATCACCTTGTTAAACTGTCTTCCAAGCAGGACTATGGCATTGGATAAACTTTCATTAGTATCCCCATCAGATTCATCCTCTCCATTTTCAGTATTTGACACAAAAGTTATGCTCTTTTTCTTATCAGCTTTGCCACTTATTCCCACTTCAAAAGTTAAAAGAGATCCAATGAGTTCATCAACCCTCATCCTGCAAATATCTTGTGCTTCTTCCATGGCAGTTACTTTCATGTCAAATCTCTTGGGAAGAGATCTGAGAATTTTTCTTACCAGCTTTTCTTCAGACATCTTTTCACCAAGGGCACTTGAAGCATTGGCTATTTCAAGAATATTCATATGAAAATCATGGATGCTTTCATCATCTTTCATCCTTAGGTTTTCAAACTTTATAGTCAGCAGTTGAAGTCTTGACATCTTTACCTTGGAGGCACCTTCATGGGTAGTCTTGAGTATCTCCCAAGCATCTTTAGCCACTTCACAATTGTTCACCAATCTGAATATGTTTCTATCAATTCCATTGAACATGGAATTCAAGGCTTTGGAGTTACCAAGAGCTAGTTCATCCTCTTCCTTTGTCCATTCTTCCTCAGGCTTCAAGTCAGATGTAGCCTTTCCATCTTCCCCAACAGTCACAGGATGTTCCCATCCTTTTATAACAGCTTTACATGCCTTACTATCCAAAGATTTTAAGAAGGCAACCATACGAGGTTTCCAATAGTAATAATTACTTCCGTCCAGAAAAGGTGGTCTGTTCACAAATCCTCCTTCTTTGGCCACAGTACCAGAAAGTAACGTCCCTAGATCTCACCCAAAACCAGAGCAGGATGCCTGATCTGATACCAATTGAAATTCTGGTATCAGATATAAGATGTCGAAGGCGATGTTACGACACTAATAACTGAACTATCACCAATAAGAACAAAGGCAAAAAGTTAACGATAGTGAAAAGACACAAGCAATTATTAACCTAGTTCGGTGCAAACACACCTACGTCTGGGGGCTACCAAGCCAGGAAGGAAATTCACTAAGTAGAATTATTTTGAAGATACACAGTAGACTCTCTCTAGTTTACTATCTTCGCACCTAATCTCTACCCTTGCAATTTCTACCTAGGACACTCCTAGATAAGAGACACCTCTCACTCCCCCTCAATCACAGGAGTGATAACAATAGATGAATAAACTTTAGAAGACACTCTTCAAAGACAATACTTGATCTTGCTTAAAAGCTTCAATCAAGGACAATATACTCTTGCTTACAAGCTTTGAGTGAACAAATTATAACACCAAGACTTAGTCCAATTCACACAATAAAGTACTGAGTGAATGGCTCACAAACTAACACAAACACATGAAAGCTAAAAAGCTTTAATCCTTACGCAATGCACTATATTAAACCTAGATTTTCTGAACTTCAAAATAGGATTATGAATCCTTTAAATAGTAACTCTTGGACGAGCTTGGGATTTGGTAAAAATAACATCTGATCTTGATATAATCAATTTAAATAATTAGCATCAATGAGTAAAACCAAAATAGATTTGATTTGATCCAATCATCTCGAATCAAACCACTCTTCAGATCTTCAAGATTTCCTTCAGAAAATAGCTCACACGATTCCATAAATACTCCACAAAATATGCATCAAAAACACTTTTAAATAAATACTATTTCCATGTAGATTTGAACCATAAATGATAGCTTCCTTCAAGCGTTGTCGAAGAGTTTTCACTGATGCATCGGCCCCTTCAAAGCCATTATGTTACATTACCCTCCGATTCCATCTCTAGCTTCAACTTTTTGTTGCTTTCAGCCACTTGATATTGCTCAACCTCCATTTTTCTCTTGTATTGGCCATTCTCCACACCTGCTTGGTGGATTTCAGCCTGGAGGTCTTGATTCTCTTTGGTCAACCTTTCTACCACTAGCTTCAGCTTCTCATACTCTTCCATAGATACGTGAGTGAAATTAGGAGGTTTTTCTTGCATGGAGGGTTCTGGAGGAAATGATAACAACTTTTCAGCCACTCTAGCTAGCAACCATCTGTTGTAAGGCTCTTTGTTGCACCCCAAATTTTGACCCCTTAGATCCTCATCATCATTGTAGGATCATATTCATTTGATTAACTAACCTTAATTTAGTTCAAGTTTATCTTTGTCAAGATGCAGATGAATTAGGGTTCCGTACCCTCAAAATCGAGACTTCAGTGGTCCGATCAATCAATGTTTTGGATTGATTCAACTTCAAATAAGATCAAGAATACAAAATTGGGTCAAGTATGAATCCAATTCGAGGTGGTCACCCGGGGTTCGAGAACAGTGCAATTTGAGACACCCGATTAGGGTTTTTGATTGGAAAAAGTCAACTGTAGTTTGACTTTTGATTCAAAGAGTATTTCAATGATGGGATCAAGGTCCATTAAGCTCATATGGCTTAGTAAAGTCCATCCAAAGAGTTTCAAGTCCTCAGGATGTCCGGATCACCAACCGGCGACTCGGTAGACACCGATCGATCGAAAAGTTGACCGAAAAGTCAACTCTCCAACAATAAAGAATTTGACTTCAAGATGTGAATGAAAAATGTTCCTTATATTATATTACACCTCCCTATAAAATTTCATGACCATTGGATCAAGGGTTAGGAAGTAATTGCAAAAATCGGGAATTAGGGTTTCAAAAGGGGCAAAACCATAACTCCTCAACCACACATCCAATTGAAGTGGTTCTAAGCTTGTTCGAAAGGTCTTGACAAACCCTACAAAAGTCCCACAGTGGTCCATATTCAAAAAATGCATGGAATTGGAGTTATAGCAAAAATCATTTTTCAAGGGTAAAGGACTTAGTGAAAATTGACAAATTCTGGCCATACAAACCACTTTTTTTCAGACGCCCAACCCGGTTGGGGCCTCCGAAGTCTCACGTTACCACATGAACTAAGGCCCCGACGGGGTCACGATTTTTCCGCACGAAACTTTGCACATCCCTTCCATATGTTATGAGGGAAGTTTGTGCAAAATATCGGCTCTAAATTCATTGCGTAGGCCCAAGTTTCCTTCGCTCACATTGCCTCTTGAACGGAGGCCCCGACGGGGTCGCGCTCACGGGAGGCCACGACGGGGTCACGGTTTTGCCGCACGAAACTTTTAACATCCCTTCCATATGTTATGAGGGAAGTCCGTGCAAAATATCAGCTCTAAATTCATTGCGTAGGCACAAGTTTTCGTCGCTCACGTTGCCCCTTGAACGGAGGCCCCAACGGGGTCGCGCTCATGGGAGGCCCCGACGGGGGCAAGGTTTTGCCGCACGAAAATCTTCACATCCCTTCCATATGTTATAAGGGAAGTCCGTGCAAAATATCGGCTCTAAATTCATTGCGTAGGCCCAAGTTTCCGTCGCTCACGTTGCCCCTTGAACGAAGGCCCCGACGGGGTCGCGCTCACGGGAGGCCTCGAGGGCGTCACAGTTTTGCCGCACGAAAATTTGCACATCCCTTCCATATGTTATGAGGGAAGTCCGTGCAAAATATCGGCTCTAAATTCATAGCGTAGGCCCAAGTTTCCGTCGCTCACGTTGCCCTTATGAACGGAGGCCCCGACCGGGTTGGGCGTCACGGGAGGCCCCGATGGGGTCACGGTTTTGCCGCACAAAAATTTGCACATCCCTTCCATATGTTATGAGGGAAATCCGTGCAAAATATCGGCTCTAAATACATTGCTTAGGCCCAAGTTTCCGTCTCTCACATTGCCCTATGAACGGAGGCCCCAACCGGGTTGGGCGTCACGGGAGGCCCCGACGGGTTCACAATTTTGCCGCACGAAACTTTGCACATCCCTTCCATATGTTATGAGGGAAGTCCGTGCAAAATATCAGCTCTAAATTCATTGTGTAGGCACAAGTTTCCGTCGCTCACGTTGCCCCTTGAACGGAGGCCCCGACGGGGTCGCGCTCACGGGAGGCCCCGACGGGGGCAACGTTTTGCTGCACGAAAATTTGCACATCCCTTCCATATGTTATAAGGGAATTCTGTGCAAAATATCGACTCTAAATACATTGCTTAGGCCCAAGTTTCCGTCGCTCACGTTACCCTATGAACGGAGGCCCCGACCGGGTTGGGCGTCACGGGAGGCCCCGATGGGGTCACGGTTTTGTCGCACAAAAATTTGCACATCCCTTCCATATGTTATGAGGGAAGTCCGTGCAAAATATCGGCTCTAAATTCATTGCTTAGGCCCAAGTTTCCGTCTCTCACATTGCCCTATGAACGGAGGCCCCAACCGGGTTGGGCATCCCGATTAGGGTTTTTGATTGGAAAAAGTCAACTGTAGTTTGACTTTTGATTCAAAGAGTATTTCAATGATGGGATCAAGGTACATTAAGCTCTTATGGCTTAGTAAAGTCCACCCAAAGAGTTTCAAGTCCTCAGGATGTCCGGATCACCAACGGGCGACTCGGTAGACACCGATCGATCGAAAAGTTGACCGAAAAGTCAACTCCCCAACAATAAGGAATTTGACTTCAAGATGTGAATGAAAAATGTTCCTTATATCATATTACACCTCCCCATAAAATTTCATGACCATTGGATCAAGGGTTAGGAAGTAATTGCAAAAATCGGGAATTAGGGTTTCGAAAGGGGCAAAACCATAACTCCTCAACCACACATCCAATTGAAGTGGTTCTAAGCTTGTTTGAAAGGTCTTGACAAACCCTACGAAAGTCCCACAGTGGTCCATATTCAAAAAATGCATGGAATTAGAGTTATAGCAAAAATCATTTTTCAAGGGTAAAGGACTTAGTGAAAATTGACAAATTATGGCCATACAGACCACTTTTTTTCAGAACTTTGAAGGGTTTTTCAACCAAGCTCCATCAAGAATTTGGAAATTCTAAAAACATGAAAATTTTATAGCTACATAAGGGCTTTCTAAAAAGTACAAGAACTCCCCAAGGAGATTTATGAGCTAGGAGTTATGGTGCCTTGAAGTTGGGTCTGTCACACTAAAAATCCACTTGGCCCAACTTCTCAAAATCAGAATTTTTCATCTCTAACCACTCTCCACCCTTGGGTCATGATACATTATGATATTTAGATGTGTAGAGGAAGAGAATGACAGAAAAAGAGAGATTGAGGAGAGAGAGATGCAAGTTGCAATTTGTGGATTAAAATATTCAAATGTGTAAGAATGAGAGAGAAACTTTTTCACTTCCAACTGTTGCAGCTGGCTTACTCTATACTCTAAGCTTATCTCAGTCATTTCATGTCAATATCCACTTGATGTTTCTGATCCTCCTTGAGCCATGGAGCTGATAGGAGAAGATCTTGGCAAGATTTTGCCAGAAATTTCATCAAACTCCCTCCAAAAGTGGCAAAGTACCAAGCTGCCCTCATCCTCATTTCTCCTATAAATAGAGACCTTGTCTTCCTCTTAAAACACACCAGAGCTATTCAGAATATCAAAGTATCATAGCTCTCCTCCTCACTCTCTCTTTGCTTGTAAGTGAAGAAAAGTTCAAAAACACCAAAATTGGTCATTTGGCATATTTCACACCATTTTCATTTCTACCCTTTTCAACACTCCCACAACCATCCATACACTTTATAAATAACATATAGAAGTTGTATAATCCATCAAACCATCAAAAACCTCAAAAAATCAAAAAGTCAACCTTATCCCCACCATACTTTGACCAAAATCACTAAAATGGCCAAAACTCATTCCATATAGATTCTTGCCATTCTAATCCCTCTAACACCTCACCAATGATGTTTCTCAACTGTCAAAACAATTAGCAACCATTGGATACTCATATTTTCTCATTTGGCATCATAAGTGTATTGTTGCTTAAAAGTGAAGTAAGATTCAAGGCAAAGAAGTGAATTAAGGATCTTTGGGTTTCTTGGCTATTCTAGCTTGCTTAAAAGGGTCTACAAGAGGTATGTAACTTGTGCACCTTGGCTCCTGTATCATTTTTTCATGATTTTGCATTTTGAGCATTTTGGTGCATTTTGAAGTTATGAGCACTTGATGATTTTTCATGATATTTGGTATGTGATGAATGGTAGATTTGTGGTGAGTGTTAACATAAACTTGTTCTTGCTAAATTTTTGATTATGATGTGTTGAGTTTGGTTAATGCACTGTCAAGGTAATTTGAGAAATAGGTTTATGGATCATATTTTGCTCTCATACAATGATGGATTTTGATGGTTTCCTGTTTCTAATGTTGTTCATAAGTGATGATTGATCAAATTCTGTTACAATAGCATCTACATACTATGATCTGTTGCCATTATTTTTTGCTGTAGAAATCCACATGTGCTTAACCTGTTTCATGATCCTGTTTTGGTTCTTCCAAATTGGTTGTTTTCAACTCATATACAGTTTTCGAACATATTGAATCTTGGGACCAACTTTGTGCCTAAAATTGGTCATAAACATATTTTGAACATGCTAGCAGGGGTATTATGCCTTAGGCCCAAGTTTCTTTTTGCCTACTGTCAAGACTGTTTTCAAAAGACAATCTCATTCTCACAGCTTGTGTACAATCTCTCATAGCAGACTGTTTTGAACACTTTCTCCACCTAAACCTCACTTGTTGACATATCTCTAAGGTGTATGCATAACTGATTTGGTTTGTTTGTACATAAAACCTGAGTTGAATTTCCTTGTGCATCATGCTCACTGAGCTTGCATCTAGAATGCCATTTCTCATGATAGACAACTTTTGACCTCATTTATTGATTGATCACACTTTATGTTATATATGTAAGATGCTTGTATGCCTCACTTGACTTAAGTGTGCTAGAATTGAAAGTGAACTTTCTTCATACCTCCAAATGCTGTTTTTACAGTTGTGTTACCAATTTTGATGACAGTTTGTTTTTGGTTTAAATTTGTGCTCATACTCATATTATGTCATGAATACAATATGTGTGTATGCTTGATTTGGTCAAAACCTGCCTTAAACTTGATCTGCACACTGCCCTACACTTCACACATACACCTTGGTATCTTGAAAGCAATTTCATACACCGGTTTGTTTCAAACTTAAACTTTTGATCAAATCCACTCTATGTGATATATGTGTTGTGTATGTTTGCTTGTCCTAACCTAAATGTGCTCAGATTTGAAAATGAATTTTTCCATGAACTCTTCTATGTATTCAAAATCTGCCTGAACATGATTTGAAGTTTCTACTGCTAAAAAACACCACCCTGCCTAATGTGTTCCATACCAAACCATTTTGAAGGTTTCTTGATACTGATTCTCACCTCTTATCATATGTGTGTTAGATGTATAGAATTGATTTACTTTGATTTTGCACCAAGTCTGATTTGACCTCCCAACTGCTCCACTTCACCAAAAATGGTTGCAAAATACACTTACACACCACTTACTGTTTTTCTACTGTGAAATATTGTGCTTGAACTGGCTGTAGGAATTCATCTAGCATATCCTTCCTAAAATGTTCAGACTACCAGCATCAAGACTGTCTTGCTTTTTGTCCCTTGTATTCATGTTTTGAAATTTGTTTTGATATATTGCCACATGTTTGTATAACTGGCATAAGCTGGTGAGTATGTGTTTTGAATTATTACCTTGAATCACTGAACTTCCTCTTCAAGCTGAGGGATTAGTACCAATATCAAAATGTTACTTTCCTTAGACTGCTGTTTTTCATCTGCTGTCAAAAGACAAAAACAGTGGAAAGCATTTTTACACATACATTGAAAACCAATCTTCTATCCTTTGAGCATGCTTGAGTATACATTTGACAATTGTATGCATAATTACTTCGCCAAAGTTTTGTGCATAAAATGATTCACCTACTTATCATGTTCATGTCAAAATTCCATCAAACAACTCACATACTACTTTTGGCATAAATTTGATTTCCACCAAAATCACTTTTCTCACACTTCATACTAACCATTTGGAAGGTGTTCATATATTCTTCTTGAGCCAAAACAAACTGTCATGAGTTACTACTTTTGAAATGCATTTTTTACCAAATTTTGCACTTACCATGACACTTCTAATTTATGTTGGCATCAAGCTCATTTAAGGTGATAGAATCATTGAATATGACATGTATGTGTTGTGTATATGAATCATTGAGCCAAAATTTGTCTAGATTTGAGAATTGCTTTTTCATGCACTTTTGTTTTTGAGCCAAATACAGCCAATACAACTTTTTTCAAAACAGTTGGGATTAAACTTTCTTATGTGCATAGCCTCACTTAAAAGGATATATTTGACATGTACATGTGTTTGGTTTAATCTCTTTGTGTTTTAAAACTGAAATGTCATAGTACTTGCTAATCATTTATGCCAATTTTGCATCTCATATACCATATCACAACACAACATGATTTGAGCACCACACACTGAATGTATCATCTCTATATCATGATTGTATTGTGTTTGCATGATTAGTTTGGTTCAAAATTGCTTGCATAAAATTATCTACTTGAAAGTGCATCTTTGTTCTCATTCTTGCATTTCATCATCCATTATCATACTCTATTGGAATTAGGTTGTTCTGAGATGAAAGGATCATTACATGTTATGTTTGAATGTTGTGTGCATGCTTAGTGTGGCTTGAAGATGTTTGGATTCATTGATACATGTCAAAATGCACAACAAAACACCATAAAGCATGTGCCTTCGAGTTTTTTACTAGGTTAATAATTTTCAAAAACTAACACCACCATCATGTTCCTTGTTTAATTCTACCCCAAATGCATATAAATTTTGTCTCGTTTCGATAAGCGACGAGGAAGTTACGACACAAAACGTATTTGGTTTATTTATGTATTTTTGCCCAGCCATGAACTCATGCTATCCTTATTAATTATTAGGGGTGGCTTCATTAATGGATGTATAGCCACCCCAGTGGTATGACCATGCGCCTTGTACCCCTTGTGACCTAAGTTCGACCCCTGAGGAGGGCAACTCTTTTGTACAAATTTGTGATTTTTTACCAAAACTTCAAAAATTCGTATCTCACTCATTTTTCATCGTTTTTCTCCGTTCTTTTTTCTTTGTGTTCATATTTATGTGTACTTTCATGCCATGTCTTTATTTTTATGGTTTGCATATTTTATCACTTACTTTGATTATGTGCAAGTTGTGCGCGTTTTCGCGATCGTTTATATAGTTGCAGATGAATTTCTAAATGTTTCCTGTTAATATTTTTCTTGAAACTTGCTTGAATCCATGTCCATACATGTTAGTCAACATGCTAGGATTTATTTCTCGGTGGTTACCATTTTTCATCTGTTAATTTTCGTCAAGTACGAACTGTTGTCACAGTATCAATTATTTCATCTGTTAAATTGTTATCATCATGTTTCATTCTCACCATTTCTCATTATTTACTTGGTTGTCACCATGAATATGCTTTACCTTGATTGTTATCTTGTTTAGCATTCATTCTCTTTTCTCCCCAAGTGATGAGGTTCGTTAGCTTTCATCTGTTTATTTCCCCAGTCTCCCTCCAAAGGAAGGTCTATCCACTTGACCCTCAATGTCATGGATAATTTATTCACCCTCTCTTGACTTTGTTAAGTCACCTTACCCATATCTTAGAAGCCTTTAGACTTTGCTTTGAGTCTAAGAAACCCACATGTACTAGGAGCATTCTTCAACTAGAACCCTAGGAAAGAGTTCGTCAACTCTGTGTAAGAATCATCGTCATGATTTCTTACTTTCCCCTTTTACTACAACTTAGATTAGGGAGTTTTGTCAAACTCCACACAAAAATTATCATGTTTGTTTCCCCATTGAACCTTGATCGTCATCAAGTGTTCTATTCCCTCGCGAGGTGAACTACGATAACTCTGATTCTATCCTAGTTAGGATACGTAGGCAGAGGACGCGACGTCTTTGCGAGCAAACTTAGAAACTATCTTTAGGTCTTAAACTATGCCCTTACCCAATCCCAAACCTTAGCAAACATTTACCAAACTTAGCATGCAAACAAACAAAAGGTTCCTGTAGAGTACTACAGATGTTTAGGATGTGAAATACCTACCCTATGCATAACCAACCCCCGATCCCCGAATCTCTTAGTGTTGTTGTTACATCGCGAAAAAGGTTTTTCTTTCTTTAGACCTTTCCTTTGGATAAATTAAAGTCCGGTTGTGAATTTAAGAATTAAAGATTCAAGTTAATCAATAGCTTGACATCACGATTCTCACCACAACACTCTTTAGCCACACAATTCTTCGCTTTCAACTCTCTCCTTCCCTTTGTATGGATCTTGGTCCATGCTTTAGCAATTTTCCTAACAAATGCAGGATCTTCAGTTGTGGCGAGCAAAAAGAAGCTTTGAATTTTCTCCGCTTCAGGCTCGTCGTCCATAGCATAACCCAACTAACGTAATGCCATAACCGGGTTGTAGTTGATGCAACCAGCTCTACTAATCAGAGGCGCATTACTAAACTCTCCATAGCTAAAAATGATCTCCACGTCGTAGTATTCATGGGAATACCAAGAAATATCATCGACTACCAGAAACATAATACGCCTAGACCATTTCAGCTTCTCTTCGTTTTCCACAAACGGTCCTTCCTTTGGTAGATGGGAAGCATACCATTTGAATAGTAGATGAGAACAGCACTAGACCATCCTTGTCTTCTTCTCACTCCTCCAATGAATAGAGTGTTAAGTATCGGCAAGGAGGGTAGGAATAGGATTCTTCTGCATAAAGAGAGTAATGGTAGTGATATATATGAAATTGTCTATGTTTGGGAAGAGAGCAATCCCATAAATCATCAAAGCAACAACGACTCCAAATCTCTCCCAATCCTCAATAGTCTTGTACTGGTTGGCTTTGTCGAGTAGAAACTTCAATGGAAAACCCTGAGTTCCTCCCTCATTGGCTAGACCAGACTCAACTTCTTCCTTAGTCATATGTAAAGCCAAAGCAATGGCAAGAGGCTTCGATTCTTCTTCTAGGCCGGTGTAAATGGGTTGGTCCTTGATCTCTATATTCAACAGGTGAGAACATTCTTCTAGAGTAGGAGGCAACTGATAATTGTGGAAGGTGAAGCATCTGAGTGGAGCGTCATAAAATTAAGCCATGGCGAACAAAGCCCAAGTGTCCACTCCAAAATAGAGAAGATCAAGTAGTTTCCCATGCTTCCCTTGAAATTTAATCTTTGGCACATCAATCAAAAGATCTTGGATTAGTCCCAACTTTGGTTCTTTGAACTTCAAGGAATTTGTGCTTCTTTTTCTTTGAATAGTCATTTTGTTCTTCAATACCTGAGATAATCACAGTCTCTTAAGTCCCTTGATATGTAATAATGCTATGTAATGCAATGCTTTATGAATGCATATGAGAACAACAACACATGGATCAAGGTCACAGGTCCTGCAAGGTAACGCAACAAGATATCTCTCACCTCGGGTGGGCAATCTAATGATTTATAAGAGGGCATCCCAAAGGCTTTAAACAAAGTCCCATGCACTAACCCTCGAAAGTTTTCCATCATAACAATGATTTGTAAGACGGTAATCCCTTCAAAGGATGAGCACAAAGTTATACTTTAATAACTTTTGGAATTGGGTTCTACAAAAGGTCCTCAGAATCACGGACTCTCAAGTAAGACATAATCAGAAAGACGCCATAATCATCCCAAAGGGGCCTCATCTGAGCGGTGACTTCAAACCAACTCAATGAGTCCTAAGTCTCGCAAATCAGAAAGAAACCACCTCCTAATCTTAGTGTATACTAGAAAGCTCGGGTAGAAAGCTTTTATCCTTATAAACCATCCCCAATAAACCTAACAGGTAAGAGGAACACATAAAAAAAACAATAAAACACAAATACGACAAACAAACTAGGTTTGGCTTGCTAGGTTTTACTCCCTAGCAGAGTCGCCAGCTGTCGCTATCCGAAAATGCAACAACGGAGAGGCAAGAACAGAAAGACAGAAGAGTCGCCATCGAACTTTATTTATCCCATGAGGGGAAGGGAAAATATCGAGAAAACCCTAAGATGAAACAGATAATATAGCCTCACAACCAAGAGAACGGATTCGGAAGCCGGTTATGCGAAGGGAAGGTATTAGCACCCCTCGCATCCATCGTACTTGATGGGAACCATTTGTTTGTCTATGTGTGAAGATATCTGCTAAAATATTGTTGTAAAGGGTGTTCCAAGGGGTAAAGAGAAGGGTTAGAAACAGGGAAAAGAGAGATACATGGGATGAAGAGACTCGATAGGACATCTCCGCCCTATGCCTACGTATTCCCTTGTGCAATGGGAAAGTCAGAGTCAACGTAGTTCGGGAAACTACGAGTGATGGAAGGAAGGCTGCTTGCTGACCGGTGAAATAGCAAGTGTACTATTTTTACCGATGTAGTAATAAGGGGAAATTCCCCGAATGTCGATCTCAAGGACTTCTTGACGATATAGAATTCTGGTTTTATGTTAGTTAAACAAAAGCCTTGGGGTTTCAAAGGTTTTAATTTGTAAAAATAAAATACAAAAGGCAAAAAGAGTAAAATAAAGGTTTTGAACAGAAGGAGAAGCAATGCTAGGGTAGGGTGTATGAACTTTCTTATAATAACACTAACACTAAGTTGCGAAATCACCGTTCAATTCCATCATTACCGGTTTTAAAGATTAGTTGACTCTAATTCCTTACCAGAAAACCCTTTGGTATTTTCCCTATACCCCAATTCCTTGGCGGTATAGGAACAACACCAAGCAATTTGTTTGATCTAAAACATTACGGTTACTATAGGGTATCCCCATTCCTAGGCAATATCTACTATAGTATTATCATATAAAAGCGTTAACAATCGTTTTTCCAAACCTAAAGTTAACCGTAAATTGAATCCTATTTGTCAGATAAGAAAAGCCTTAAGAACACTATACGATAACAATGATGATTAGAAAGCAGTGAAATTATTAATTCAAAGGAAACAAGGTTATTACAGAGTCAATTCAAGGACACCCCCTAGCATCGGAGGGTTTAGCTATTCATAACAATTAAAAGCAATACAGAATAAAAGATAAACATTACAAGATAATCGGATTGCCTTGATCTTCATTTGCTTCCGCGCATGAAAACCTTCAGTTCTCCAATCCTCTGGATCTCTCTAATTCTGATCGTATCTTTTTCTCTTCTCCAAAAGTCCCCACTCTCAATTCACGATGTGCCTCATATAGCAGAATTCCAATTACAATGCGAGATGTCTAAACTGCCCTCCGAGATTGCACACCAAAACTTAGTAAAACTAATGCTACAGGTTCAAATGAAAATCTAGAAAAATTTGCTCTGAATCTGACTTCAACTCCAACATGAAAGTTGTATCTCTCTCTCTCTTAGCTTTCCGGAGATTATTAGAACACCTCAAACGGATTCCCGGAACTCCAGTTATGATCGTTTCCGTGCAGACTCCTAAAGATTTTACTTTCAGTAGCCCTGACACGGGCAGTGTCACACGACACGGGCACCCGTGTCAGGCTGCTGGTTCTACATCAAAACTCTTCCAAAATCTTGCCATTTTCCCTGATGTTTACTCTTCTTCTCCTTTATTGTTTACCTGAACCTAGAAACAATGAAAACACCAAACCAATGCGTAAAATGCAATAAAAACACATAAAATGCGACAAGATAAAACAACTAATTAACAAAAACAAATGGTAAAATAACGTGTAAAAACCACCGATCACTCGCCAAGACATCGCCGCCTTGTGCCTACGTGTTCTCATCTGGTATGAGAAATCAGAGCAAATGTAGTTCGGGATACGGTTAATTGGTATTTTTTGTGGATGATGCTAACATACGCATTCTAGCAGTTAGGTGTTTTGCAGCTCGCTTGTGGAGTCTTAGGCTTTACCTGTTTGCGGTAGAACGGACGTAACATATCCTTTTTGAAAAGATTAATTTTTGCCTTCTAGGAAAGATGTCATGTTTGATTTCTGGAAGTTGTTTTTAAAGCTGAAATAGATCATCGGATAGTAACCCCTTGCGGGTAGTTCCCAATTCTTTATCTAAAAAGAATTTATTGTGAAAAGGTGTGGAGAATATACTCAAGTCTTCATATTGAAAGACGAGTATCGAGATCACACACTCTACAGTGAGTATCCTGAAACTCGGAAAGGAAGAAGTCTGCACTTAATCCTCTCTCTTTAGTTCAATACAAAGAGAACTTCATTCTCTTATTAAAAATGTTTTTGATCTTGAATGGTAAGCGCTTTATGACAGTGAACCCTAAAGGTAATGTCAAGCACTCGGGATAGAAGAAGGCCTACGCCTAACCACTCCACAACCATTCAAGTTTTTTTGAGGCAAAAAAGTTTGAAAATACGCTTGGCACAAGGCCAAGGTTTTTAGACTTGAGTAGAAAGGTTTTGAAAGGGAGTTTTAAAAATTGAAGGTGGTGAATAGAACGTGTTAGGTTGATGGCGATGCGCGAGACAATCAACTTATAAGGGTTGAATACATACAAGGTTTAGTGATGTGGCGGAAGAGATCTAAAACCCTAAGGTGGTTCATTTTGAAAAGGATTTGAAAAATGGATTGACGTTGGATCAAGTCTCATTTGCTCTTTATTTTGAAAGCTTGTTCTAGCCTAGTTTGTTTTTATCTTTCTTAACGAGTAGCAAGTAAGCACAAAAAGAACTAAACTATTACACTGTAACGGGAGAGGGATACATGCAAAATACAAGGGATTGCAAGAAATAAATGGTCTCATTGTCAGGTAGCCCAAGAGAAAGCCATGTGTGTGCAAGGTGTCCTAAGCTAAACTAGCGTAAAAGAGTTCAGACAAAAAAGGTATCCAAACTAGAGCTTTTAGGGTTTTCGACAATTTTATCATGTTTTTGGTATTTTGAATGAAATAAACAAGGGAAGGGTTAGATGACAGTATGTATGTGATCAGTTACCATTTGTGCTAGGTATTTCACTATTCAACTGTGAGGAAATCAGGTAAACTGTGATTTTAAGCGTTTTTTAGTTAGAATTTGAAATATTTTAATTATATGCATTATGTCATTACTTATGAGTGTCTTGAGGATATTTTACACTTTTGGTGTGTTAGCAGGTTAAAAAAAGGTTTAGAAGCTCAGAGGATCAAGCATCAGATGTGGAACTGAGCCTGAATGAGAAATCAGAAGGAAAAACCACAAAGTGGAGGATAGGCTGTCCATACACGTATCACTCCAGCTAATACGCGTATGGCCCCCTAGCATACGCGTAGCATACACATTCCAGCAGAGGGATGCATTGTGGAGGGAAAACATGCCTTCTTCCAATACACGTATAGGCCTGGCAATACGCGTATTGGTTTGCCTGCTGACAGGCTATTCTGCTCATACGCGTAGAAGGATGAGCTGCGTACCAGGGCAATACGCGTATCACCTTGGGCAATACGCGTATGGAGCCCAAAAATGTCAGAAAGCCCAAATTGCACTTATTTATTGCCAGAGCATGATTTTATCTAGATTGGAAGATTTTTGAAGAAAAAGACACACTTTGAAGGCTGGAAGCAGAGAGATTTGTCAAGGTTTCATATGTTCAAGTGTTATTCTGACAATTGAAGATAGATTCCTCACGAAATTCTGTAATGACAACCATTCATATTTTTGTTTTCTTTATGATTATGAGTAGCTAAACCCCCAGTTGCTAGGGGGTGACCCTGATTCTGATTGAACATACTCTGATTTATTCAATGCATTGACTCTTTTTATTCAT
Source organism: Lathyrus sativus (assembly GCA_963859935.3). Lineage (NCBI taxonomy): Eukaryota > Viridiplantae > Streptophyta > Magnoliopsida > Fabales > Fabaceae > Lathyrus > Lathyrus sativus. The sequence goes on along the minus strand of OZ012736.1, from coordinate 467,693,881 downwards.
TAAAATTGGTTTGTTCTTATTACTGTTCTTCATGCTTTATCCGTCGGACCAACGGTTTCTGACCGTTAGAAACGTGTTGGCTGGACATCAACGTGTTTATTGAGCTGGATAAGAACCTTGGATAATAAATATTACTTAGGACTAGGGGTGTTTTTATCCGAACCGGAAATTCTTGTTATTTGAATGCTTGGGAATGAAAGTGATTATCTATGGACATAGTAATTAGGTTACATAACCAAAGATCTTTTCACTGAGGACTCATGATTAGATGCCCTAGAGAACCGAAAAACAAGTGTTTTGGATTACTGTTATTGCATTGGTAGATCACGATTGTTATAGGAAGTTTCATTCACCGAACCCTAGCAATTTACTCATATTTGTTCTTCGTTCAACTGTTTACTCGCTTTCTTTAATTGCACTTTTAGTAAAAAGAATTATTCAAACTACCAAGACTTTTTGTCAACTTGAAATCATCTGTGAACTCTGTATCGTCACACAGTCCTTGAGATCGACATTTGGGGAATTGTCCCTTTATTACTACAATCGGAAAAATAGGACACTTGCTATTTTCCTATCAAGTTTTTAGCGTCGTTGCCAGGGACTGCCAAAGATTATAGAGTTTAACGATTTTTGTTTGAATTTTGTTGCTCTGCAACTAAAATTTTAATTTCTGTTTAAGTTTATTTTTCTTTTTATTTATACTAATCGCTTTCTAATCTGTGAATGCGAGGTCAGGCCTCAGCTGATTTTCATTTCGACGCAGAACCAAAGAGAACTTTGCACGCTAGGCTCAGACAAGCTTAAAGCAACAAAATAGCAACATCTGACACAGAACTAGTGAGTGAAGACCACATCTCAGTTCATTTTAAGGATACTGATTCTGAAACAGATTCGCCTACAAACACTGTTAACATGGCTGCAGATCCACCTCTAGTGGAACGACTCTTGGGTGACTATGGCAGAGAGAATAATCCAGCAATGAGGTTGATAATAGTTAACCAACCAGTTAATGCTGCCCACTTCCAGTTGCACCCGTCAACTATCCGTCAGTTGGAAAGTAAGCCTTTTGCAGGAAAGATCAATGAAGATGCAAACAAACACCTACAGAGGTTCCTGACTATGACTACATCATTGAAAATTGAGGGGCATTCTGAAGAGGCTGGTTATGTTTCCATTCACCTTATCTGAGGACGCTGAAGAATGGTTTTATTCCTTACATGCAGGAAGTATTACTACTTGGAAACAGATGGAAACCGCCTTCTTGAATGAGTACTTTCCCACTTTTGTGTATATCCGTAAGAGGTATGACATCTTAAATTTTAAGCAGAAGGACAGAGAGTCACTTGGAGATGCATACAAAAGATTCAAGAGGTGTTTAGTTGCATGTCCTGCACATAATTTGGATGCAACTGAATAAATGCAGAATTTTGTAAATGGGCTGAAGATGAAAACTAAGCAACTCATTGATACAGCTGCGGGTGGCTCATCTAACTTTTCAACAGCCACCAGTATCAAAAAGATCATCGAAGCTATTGCAGCAAATGAGCATTTGGAACTATATGACCGTACTGTGAGTCAACTTGAAGGAAAAGTTGACTTGAAATTGGCAAATCAGGCAGCGAAGTTAGAAGATCAGGTTGCAACTGAAGTAGAAAGAAGATTGAAAGCTATGAATCTAGGTACCCAGATTGTGGCTCAAGTTCAACCGGGTCAGACATTGATTTGTGAAATCTGTGGTGGGCCACACTTTACCATACATTGTGTTGCCACTGCGGAACAAATTCAGGCGATTAATTACCTGAGCCAGAATAATCCCTACTCAAATACCTATAATCCGGGGTGGAAAAATCATCCTAATTTCTCATGGAAAGATCAACAGGGTAATGTTCAGAAGCAGGGACCTCCCCAACAACAACCACCGTATCAGCAACAGGCACCAAAGGAAGCAGATTGGGAGATTGCTATAGAAAAGATGGCTGCTCAGAGTGTTCAATTTCAGGAAGAGACTAGAAATAATCAGAGGAACACTAATGCTTCTATGAAAAATCTGGAAGTTCAACTGGGCTAGATAGCATAACATATAACAAGTTCTCAAGCACTAGGTAGCTTGCCTAGTGCAACAGTGACAAATCCAAGAGATCACAATAATGTGAGTGCTGTAACAACAAGAAGTGGAAAGTAAACTGAAATACCCTAAGAGAAATATGAGGAAGAAGATCAATTACTTGAAGTGGATCTTGAAATATTAGAAGACAAGAATCCACCAGAGAAAGGAGTGGTTCTACAACCTGTAGTGAAGGAAACGCCGACCAGACCAAAGCCCATCATAAAGCTTCCTTTCCCACAAAGAAATAATAAGAAGCAAGATGAGAAATTTTTTCAGAAGTTTGTAGATATGTTCCAGAAATTAGAGATCAACATTCCATTCTCTGAAGCACTTGAGCAGATGCCTACTTATGCCAAATTCATGAAGTACATCATCTCAAAGAAGCGCACCACTGACATTGATCCTCTTATACTAACTGAAACTTGTAGTGCTATTTTGAAGGGTATGAAGATTCCAGTAAAGAAGTCAGATAGAGGCTCAGTTACTATTCTGAGTACCATTGGGGATAGGTCCTTGTAAAGGGCATTGCTTGATTTAGGGGCTAGTGTGAGCCTTATGCCGTTGTCCATTTACATGAAGCTGGGAATTGGAAGTGTTCAAGATACCAAAATGACACTCCAATTTGCAGATCATTCAGTTAAGAGACCATTTGGGGTAGTTGAAGATGTTCTAGTCAAAGTCGATAAATTTGTATTTCCTGTTGATTTTGTGATTTTAAAAATGCAAGAAGATGAGCATATCCCTCTGATTCTAGGAAGGCCTTTCTTGGAAACAGGTAGATGTATGATAGACATTGAGGGAGGTACCTTGACCCTCAAGGTTTATGATGAAGAGCTGAAAATTGATGTTAGGAATACCATGAAACATAAAGAAGATATAGGTACAAACCACTCAGTGGAAGTGATTGATCAGATAGTGATCAACACCATTCAAAGAAAATTCCCTGAATCACCGTTGGAAAGAGTTCTAAGTTTATCAGCAAAAGAGATTGAGGACAACAATGATGAGAAAGAAAAAGAAGTTCTTGTTATGCTGGATGCACAACCACCTTGGTTGAAATCCAGATTCCACCGGTAGGAGGATCTGAGAGCTGCACCAGAAAAAGAAACTAAAAAGGGAGGTGAAACAGGTACAAGTTCTGAATTAAAATAACTACCTGTGAATCTTAAATATATCTTTTTGGAATTTGGAACGAGATGTCCCGCTATAATTAGTTCTAAGATGAATGGAAAAGATGAAGAAAAGTTGGTACAGGTCCTTAAGAAACACAAGAGTGCTATTGGGTGGAATATTGGGGATTTGAAAGGAATTAGCCCCACAGTATGCATGCATAAGATACTGATGGAGGATAATCAAAAACCAGTAGTACAACCCCAGAGGAGGTTAAATCCCACGATGAAAGAAGTGGTACGAAAAGAGGTTGTGAAGTTGTTAGATGCAGGAATGATCTACCCCATTTCTGACAGTTTTTGGGTGAGTCCTGTGCATGTGGTACCGAAGAAAGGCGAAACCACAGTGGTTGTAAATGAAAAGAATGAACTAATTCTAACTTGCACAGTAACAGGTTGGTGAATATGTATTGATTACAGGAGACTCAACACTGCAACAAGGAAGGATCATTTTCCTCTTCTTTTTATTGATTAGATGTTAGAGAGACTTGCAGGTCACAAGTACTATTATTTTCTAGATGGATACTCGGGGTACAATCAGATTGCTGTAGCCCCGAAAGATCAGGAGAAGACTGCATTCACATGTCCGTACGGTATTTTTGCCTACAGGCGGATGCCATTTGGGTTATGCAATACCCCAACGACGTTCCAGAGGTGTATGACATCTATATTTGCAGATATGCTTGAAAAACATATGGAGGTGTTTATGGATGACTTTTCTGTTTTTGGTTCTTCTTTTGATCATTGTTTAGTTAACTTGTCTCTTGTTTTGAAAAGATGCCAGGAAACTAACCTTATTCTCAACTGGTAGAAATGTCATTTTATGGTGCAGGAAGGTATCGTGCTAGGACACAAAATTTCCCGCAAAGGAATTGAAGTGGACAGAGCAAAAGTCGATGTAATAGCTAACCTCCCACCTCCGGTGAATGAAAAGGGGATAAGGAGTTTCATGGGTCATGCAAGTTTTTATCGCAGGTTTATCAGAGACTTCTCCAAAGTTGCCAAACCGTTGACTGAAAGAGGAGAAAAAGAAGAGGAAGAAGAGAAAAGAGAAAGAAATAAGAGGAAAGCTTGGATTCATCAAGATCAACTCAAGAATCGATTTAATCAAGGTAAGGGTGTGAAATGTTGTTATTCTAGCAATGTCTATGATTATGTATGATTGGTTTGGATTGTTTGGATGTTTTCTCCATTTTCCATTTAGGGCAGAAGTTGGATTTAATCGGTAGAATCAAGGTTTTAACGATTAGAATCATGAATAAGTGTGTAGTTTAGTTGAAGGATGTTAGACTAAGACTATAGGAACTGGTTTGGTGAGAATCGGTTGATTTTGTGAAGAGTTGAGGATTGATGACAGTGAGGGTTTTTGAGTTCGCAGACGTTCGCTAGCACGTTCGCTAGGCGAACAGCTCGCGAGTATTCGCTAGACTCTCGCTAGGCAAGCAAGTTAGCGAGTGGTCCCAGACTTGGACATAATGTATTTGATCTGGTTCACTGGTAGCGAGCGAGGTAGCAAAGGATTCGATAGGGCCTCGCTGCAGCGAGTAGGAAGCGAACGAAGTCTGTAGCTTCTGTTTGCCTTCGCAAGCATGTTCACTAGGCGAACAGATAGAGAGTATTCGCTAGGGACTCGCTAGGCGAGTAAGTCAGCGAGCGTGACAACATTTCATTTTCTTTGTGATTCCATCCAATGTTGATTGTTTGGTTCGATTGTGTTCGATCCTTATCGGAATGAATAGTTGTGTACTATGGTGTGATTATTGTGGGTAGCCGTATGGCGTGAATCCCAGATTGTAGAATCGATTGTGAAATGTGGCCTTTTGGCAAATATATGCATTGTTTAAATTAATTGACAGTGCATGATGAAGGTGATTGAGTTCGTTGCCGTTGGCGCGATATTGTGAATGCATATTGTTTGTATGCGATTGTATGTGAAGAATGCATGAGAACATATTAGGGAATATGTATGCATCGCTTGATAAATATGATGAATGATTTGAGTATGCATGTGATTAAGATGCGAGAACGGTCTTAAGTGCATATAATTGTTTTATGAAATATGTGTATGTGCAAAACTCGTACTCACTAGGGTAGAATGATAAGATATCATTCCTAGTGGAGTAATCACGGGGGTAGAATGACTATGTGTTGTTCCTAGTGAAATGATCACCGGGTTAGAATGACAGATGTTGTTCCTGGTGAGGCATAGTGGCATGGTCGTATACACTGGGGTAGAATGACTAAGATGTCGTTCCTAGTGGAATAATCATCGGGGTAGAATAACTGAGATGTTGTTCCTGGTGGGGTGCTCCCTGGGGTAGAATAACTGAGATGTTGTTCCTAGTGGAGTATACGTGATACAGTCGTACACACTGGGGTAGAATGACTATAATGTTGTTCCTAGTGTTGGTGTTCACTGGAGTATGATGACTATGATGTTGTTCTTAGTGGGGTATAAGTGATGTACCCATAATTTTGAATAAGGATTGATGAGTTACATTGAGTTGTATTGAGTCACATGGCATAGAGATGAATGTTGTGTGAGTATATGTATATGGGCATGAATTGTTGATTTGAGAGTTATGAGTTAGTGAATAAACATGATTGTATATGGTTATGAACAATTATATGAATTATGGATATATGAAATGATAAATATGCTTTGTTTGATGTATATGTATGTATATCTACCTTATGTCGAATGGTAGGGAAGAGATATGAATGTGTATGTTTATGAACAATGATGCGAGTTTTGAATATGTACGTTGAGGTGTATATGAGGGGACTATGATGAAATGCGGTGAGAATGTGAAGCAATGTATATATATATATATATATATATATATATATATATATATATATATATATATATATATATATATATATATATATATATATATATATATATATATATATATATATATATATATATATATATATATGTATATATATATATATATATATATATATATATATATATATATATATATATATGTTTATATGCATTGGTTATTATGATAATATTTCTCACCCTTCTGTTGTTTTATAATGCCCTATGAGGCATTGCAGATTAGCTTTGATGGAGGTCTTTTGTGAAGTATAACTTTATTCTTTTGTCGGTCAGCTCTGATATGTAGCACCGGGTAGTTAGGATTGTATATCATTCTTTTGGGATACATTTTATATATGTATATGTTGACATTGTTGATGTAAACATGAATGATGTGGTGAATCAAACTGGATAATATGTATTTTATATAATTTCGTGTTTAAGATGAATCAATGTTTAGATTTTCCGCTTTAATTCTAAATATTGAGATGTGGGTGTAAGGACTAAGTTCCTCTGTTGAAGCTATCCCACTGTTGCATATCTCTATTGAGCAGGTGTTGTATGTTAATTTCGTGATGATGTGACATACCTCTTTTATACCATGTTTTATTTATACTCTGATGAAAATTTTATTACGTGTTAAATGATTTATTTGTTTATTTAGGGGTATAGAAAAGGGGTGTTACATTAGTGATATCAGAGCAGGTCGGTCTGTTGACCAAGTTGTTAACGTGTTCATTCCCTTATGCATTTGGTATATGTGTGTAGCATTATCCATATGGTTGTTCTAACGAGGATTTGTTGTGGGAATCAAGAACAATGGTTACAGGCAGGAATGACGAAGCGATTGCAGAGGCTTTGGCGATGTTGGCTGGAGCGATTGGGCATAATCTACAAGCCAACGCGAATGTTGGAAACAACGCTGATGATGAGTTTCGTGCTTTAGGAAGGTTCCAAAGGAATAATCCACCAATTTTCAAGGGAACCCATGAACCTCACAAAGCACAAGTATGGCTGAAAGCGATTGAGAAGATCTTTCGAGTTATGAACTGTTCAGATGCACAGAGGGTGCAGTTTGACACTCATATACTCGAAGAGGAAGCTGAGGACTGGGGGGTAATACTCGCCAAAGGTTTGAAGAGGATGAGGTTGTGGTTACTTGGGATGTTTTTAGAGAGGCATTTCTGGATAAGTATTTTCCAGAAGATGTGTGTGGTAAGAAGGAGATTGAATTCCTTGAGTTGAAGCAGGGTAACTCAACTGTGGTCGAGTATGCCGCAAGGTTTGAGGAATTGATTAAGTTTTGTCCTCATTATAACACTGCTAATGCTGAGAGATCCAAGTGTCTTAAGTTTGTGAATGGTTTAAGGCCTGAAGTCAAGCAAGTCGTTGGTTATCAGGAAATTAGGCGATTTTCTGAGTTGGTGAACAAAAGCAGGATTTTTGATGAAGATAGTAGGGCTAGATCTGCCCACTATAAAAGTTTAAAAGACAAGAAAGGAAAAGGTCAATTTAGAGAAAAGCCGTATGTGACTCCTGCTGATAAGGGGAAACAGAAAGCTGAAGATGGAAAGAAGCCGAGTGGGGGAGGAACTCCTACTCCGGTGAAGTGTTATCAATGCGGTAAAGAAGGACATCGTGCTTCTGAGTGCAAAAGCATTGAGCAAGAATGTTTCAAGTATGGCAAGCCAGACCACAAGGCTTTCGAGTGCAGAAGCGGTGCGAATGTGACTTGCTACAAATGTGGTGAGCAAGGGCACATTAGTACCAATTGTAACAAGCCAAAGAAGACTCAAGGGAATGGAAAAGTGTTTGCTTTATCGGGATCGGAGACTGCTAGAGAAGATCGATTGATCTGGGGTACGTGCTTCATTAATGATATACCTTTGGTCGCTATAGTTGATACTGGAGTCTTTTGATTGTGTTAAGAGATTGAATTTTGAGTTGTTTGTTATGAGTGGTGATATGGTTATTGATACTCCTGCTATGAGTTCAGTGACTACTCCTTTTGTGTGGTTGAATGGTTCGTTGAGTATTTTCGGTAAAGACCTTGGAGTTGATTTAGTGTGTTTTCACTTAGATCAACTTGATGATATTCTTGGGAATTAGAGAGTGGAATGTGAGAGTCGTATCCGGAGTTGGTTGGATCAGGTAACATTTTCGAGGACGAAAATTCCTGAAGTGGGGGAGAGTTGTAGCAACCCAATTTTGATAATTAATTATTTATATTAATTAATTGATTTGAGTGATTAATATTTTAATTATGGAATTTATGTGTTAATATGTTATGTTTGCATATTAAGCTATTTTACCGATTTTGAGAGTTTCGGGGAAAATAGATTGGAGGGTATTTTAGACATTAAGTATTTAATGTTAAGTTGAGATATTTTATGAGAAATGGATTAGTGGATGTTTGGAGAGAAATAGAATAGAAAGAGTATAAGTGAAAAAGTGGAAGGAAAAAGGAAGAGATAGAAAACATAAGGGAAAGAGCAGAGAAAGAAGAGGAAGAAGAGAAAAGAGAAGGAAATAGGAGGAAAGCTTGGATTCATCAAGATCAACTCTCAAGAACCGATTTAATCAAGGTAAGGGTGTGAAATGTAGTTATTCTAGCAATGTCTATGATTATGTATGATTGGTTTGGATTGTTTGGATGTTTTCTCCATTTTCCATTTAGGGCAGAAGTTGGATTTAATCGGTAGAATCAAGGTTTTAACGGTTAGAATCGTGAATAAGTGTGTAGTTTAGTCGAGGGATGTTAGACTAAGACTATAGGAACTGGTTTGGTGAGAATCGGTTGATTTTGTGAAGAGTTGAGGATTGATGACAGTGAGGGTTTTTGAGTTCGCAGACGTTCGCTAGCACCTTCGCTAGGCGAACAGCTCGCGAGTGTTCACTAGCAACTCGCTAGGCGAGCAAGTTAGCGAGTGGTCCCAGACTTGGAAAAAATGTATTTGATCTGGTTCGCTGGTAGCGAGCGAGGTAGCGAAGGATTCGCTAGGGCCTCGCTGCAGCGAGTAGGAAGCGAACGAAGTCAGTAGCTTCTGTTTGCCTTCGCGAGCTTGTTCGCTAGGCGAACAGATAGTGAGTATTCTCTAGGGACTCGCTAGGCGAGTAAGCCAGCGAGCGTGACAACATTTCATTTTCTTTGTGATTTGATCTGATGTTAATTATTTGGTTCGATTGTGTTCGATCCTTATCGGAATGAATAGTTGTGTACTATGGTGTGATATTTTGTGGGTAGCCGTATGGCGTGAATCCTAGATTGTGGAATCGATTGTGAAATTTGGCCCTTTGGCAAATATATGCATTGTTTAAATTAATTGACAGTGCATGATGAAGGTGATTGAGTTCGTTTCCGTTGGCGCGATATTGTGAATGCATATTGTTTGTATGTGATTATATGTGAAGAATGCATGAGAACATATTAGGGAATATGTGTGCATCGCTTGATAAATATGATGAATTATTTGAGTATGCATGTGATTAAGATGCGAGAACGGTCTTAAGTGCATATAATTGTTTTATGAAATATGTGTATGTGCAAAACTCGTACTCACTAGGGTAGAATGATAAGATATCGTTCCTAGTGGAGTAATCACTGGGGTCGAATGACTATGTGTTGTTCATAGTGAAATGATCACCGGGGTAGAATGACAGATGTTGTTCCTGGTGAGGCATAGTGGCATGGTCGTATACACTGGGGTAGAATGACTAAGATGTCGTTCCTAGTGGAATAATCACCGGGGTAGAATAACTGAGATGTTGTTCCTGGTGGGGTGCTCCCTGGGGTAGAATAACTGAGATGTTGTTCCTAGTGGAGTATACGTGATACAGTCGTACGCACTGGGGTAGAATGACTATGATGTTGTTCCTAGTGTTGGTGTTCACTGGAGTAGAATGACTATGATGTTGTTCCTAGTGGGGTATAAGTGATGTACCCATAATTTTGAATAAGGATTGATGAGTTACATTGAGTTGCATTGAGTCACATGGCATAGAGATGAATGTTGTGTGAGTATATGCATATGGGCATGAATTGTTGTGTTGAGAGTTATGAGTTAGTGAATAAACATGATTGTGTATGGTTATGTACAATAATGTGAATTATGGATATACGAAATTATAAATATGCTTTGTTTGATGTATATGTATGTATATCTACCTTATGTCGAATGGTAGGGAAGAGATATGAATGTGTATGTTTATGAACAACGATGCGAGTTGTGAATATGTACGTTGAGGTGTATATGAGGGGACTATGATGAAATGCGGTGAGAATGTGAAGCAATGTATATTTTTATGTTATATATATATATATATATATATATATATATATATATATATATATATATATATATATATATATATATATATATATATATATATATATATATATATATATATATATATATATATATATACATTGGTTATTATGATAATATTTCTCACTCTTCTGCTGTTTTATAATGCTCTATGAGGCATTGCAGATTAGCTTTGATGGAGGTTTTTGTGAAGTATAGCTTCATTCTTTTGTCGGTCAACTCTGATATGTAGCACCGGGTAGTTAGGATTGTATAGCATTCTTTTGGGATACATTTTGTATATGTATCTGTTGACAATGTTGATGTAAACATGAATGATGTGGTGAATTAAACTGGATAATATGTATTTTATATGATTACGTGTTTAAGATGAATCAATGTTTAGATTTTCCGCTTTAATTCTAAATATTGAGATGTGGGTGTAAGGACTAAGTTCCTCTGTTGAAGCTATCCCACTGTTGCATATCTCTACTGAGCAGGTGTTGCATGTTAATTTCGTGATGATGTGACATACCTCTTTTATACCATGTTTTATTTATACTCTGATGAAAATTTTATTACGTGTTAAATGATTTATTTGTTTATTTGGGGGTATAGAAAGGGGGTGTTACACTTGTCACTTACCGCTCGAACTCGAGCACAAAGCTTTTTGGGCCTCCAAATTCCTTAATTGCGATATTCTAAAAGCTGGTGCATCCCGAACGCTTCAACTTCATGAGTTAGAGGAGTTTAGGAATCAAGCTTACGAGAATGCCAAAATTTATAAAGAAAACACGAAAAAAATGGTATGATCAGAAGATCTAGAAGAATGAATTTTGGGAGGGACAATTGGTCTTGTTGTTTAATTCCAGGTTGAAGTTGTTCCATGGTAAGCTGAAGTCAAGATGGTATGGTCCGTTCGTCATTTAGAAGGTGTTCCCTCATGGGGAAATAGAATTATAGAATGAGAAAAATGGCGATACTTTCAAAGTTAATGGTCAGAGGTTAAAATCTTATTATCAAGGCCAAAGAGGACTAGTCGAAGAGGTTAGACTCGTCTGAGCATGAGGTAAACCGTTGAGCCATGCAAAGTTAAATGAAGCGCTGCTTGGGAGGAAACCCAAGGGAGTCTAGGGGTTATTTTAATTTTTTTCTCGAATAGTTTTAATTTAATTTTGAATTCTTGAGTATGTCTCTCATGTCTTTTGAGGCAAATTTCATCAAGGGAGGGCCTCAGACAAATGTGGACTTAGCAAAACATTGAAAAGAAAAGTTTGAGAAAAATCACATGTCCACTGCCAATACGCGTATGGAAGGAGTGATACGTGTATTGGTGTGAGAAACGAGGCAATCCTGGTGAAATACATATCATACGCGTACTGGATCCATACGTGATCTAGATACGCGTATAGAACTCCAATACGCGTATTGCCTTAAGAGGATACGTGTATAGCATCTCAATATGTGATCTGTTACACAAATGAGTTGTTTACACTTAAAATTCTTGCGTATCATACGCGTAGCAGGTTACCATACGCGTATCGCTTACATATGATACGCATATGCAATTTCGTGTAGGTTTATATTTCTTTTCTGTACTATTGTGTCATTTTTCTGCTTTTATATTACGTAAATTTCACGTATCACTCTGTCGCAGTTTTTTCTTTCTTCTCAGCCCACAGGTTTTGATCATGTGTCAGTCACCAAAAAAAGTTCGATTTTTTCGCACAACTCATCCTGAAACAAGATATGACCAAATCAAGACTCGAAATATTGTTGAAGAGAAACAATGGGTATATCAAAACGACACGTTTCCAGAAGTGACCAAGCTACTCAAGAAGTACAAATTGATCTACTTCAATGACCATATCCACACTGTTGTGAAGGAAATTTTGTGGGAATTCTATGCAAATGCACATCGTATTGACTCTGATGAAGATGATCCAACTAAAAACGTAGAGTATGTTTCGTGGGTGAGGGGCAAGGCTGTAAAGTTTGACTGGAAGACGATTAACGGTGTTCTCAAGTGCATATTCTTGGACTCTGTTTGTACTTTTGTTGATTTCAGACTTTTTGATAAGAACAGGTGGCCTTATGATGACATCAAAAGTTTGATTGCTCGACCAGGTCATGATTGGGTTCCATTGTCCAAGATCGTGCCGGCTAAGATCATGGTTGTAGACTTAGCGTTGATCCCCAAAGCTATGGCCTATTTTATCCATCACAACCTCAACACAAATTGAGGCGGTTCAGAGCTGATCACTGAGCGTGCTTTACTTCTCTCTCACTTGCTTAAGCTGAAGCCAGTGAATATTGGACAGATTATTGCGAATGATATGGATGCAATTTCTCACTCGCCGAAGAAATAATTAGGACATGCTATAGTTATTCACCTTTTGTGCAAGAAGGCTAGTGTGACTGATCTGATAGGAATGGCAGTGTTGAGACCAGCTGCTCCATTGAACGCTTAATGGATGAAGGAACGGACGATCACTAACAATCAGCCGCGACCTCTGAGGAGAGAACATGACCATGAGGCCAGTGGTAGTAGTGCACAGACTGAGACACATCATGCTCCACCACCTTCCAGCATTAATGAGAACTCGTTAGACCACCATCTGAGGATGTCCACTTTTTGCACGCTGCAGGAGTTCTGCTATCTGTATGGACTTCCGAGTAGACATCTGACACATCAGACGGATTTATGGGAGGCTTCCCAGCATTTTCGAGACCGACTCAGCAGTGAGCCGCCTGCACCTCATCATGGGCGGTTCACATTTCCTGGGTGGACGCATCCGGTTCAGATTAGAGGATTAATGCCTCAGCCACCGCGCCAGCCGGCTCAGGCTCCTCCACATCAGACACCGCATCAGAGCCCCTACTGACCTCAGTTCCAGACCCCGCCGGGGAATCTGGATGGTATGGCACCACTTACGCGAGCGGTGAATGATCCCTTATTTGACCCGTTCGGTGCGGTTGACTTTGATACGCACATGCAGGATGACACAGAAGAGCAGGATTGAGTTTTTTTGTTTTTTTTGTCTTTTAGTTTCTTTCATTATTATTTGTACTTTTATTTGATTTTGTTATTATTTGTACTTTATTTGATTTCCCTTATGTATTTATTTTTTAGTGTAATTGCCCGTTTCTGAGTTTTTGAAACATTTGAATACATGCAGAAATTTTACACAGTTTCTTGATTCCTATTTCTGTTAGATATGTGATTGTTCCTGGCTAAAAGTGGATGTCCTGATTACTTCCACCAATGATGTGTGTGGTTGTCTTCGCACATAGTCACCCTGACTGTTGATACTGCTGTATATGATCGGACGCACTGGTTGGATAAAACCTCAAAATCAGCAGCAAATTCTCCTAGACCAAAGAGATATTACGGAACCTATCAATTTTACCCGTCCTGGTGAGATCAGAAAAAGCCAAACACTTATCATCAAGAGAGAGACATCAGGTATGACTTTATCTATCATAGTTTGCGTACTTTCTTTTTGAATATTGACTGTACGAATGCATACACTGAGGTAAGTTTTTTTTCTTATCACCTAGAGCCTTTCAAGTCATCCCTTTATTATTATGCTCCTTTGTTTACCCCATTTGAGCCTTTATACCCTTTTCTTGATAATAACCCGTTATGATTAACCCCTAGCCTCATTATTATTATCCTACCTTGTTTAGAGTATGTCTGATTGTTTCTGGAGCCATGTTTGATTCTAAGTTTGGGGTTGTTGTTGGAATAGCAACCTTTAAGTTTGGGGTAGCTATGCAATTGATGAAAAGTCAAATACGATGCAAAAAGAAAGAAAAAGAAAAAAAAGAAAATTTTTACTACAAAAATAAATAAAAATAATATAAATTTGCATTCACCGAATGAGTTTTACAATGCCCCACAAAAGCACTAATGAAAAACATGGTGACACGAACGATCTCACATACACTGAACCAAAAAACCCTTGTTTCCTTTGTTATATCCCACCTTAACCCAAGCCCCGTAACAACCCCAAGACCTCAAAAAGTGTGTGTGTTTTGTATGTTGATAGTATTGGAGAATTTATTCAAACTGCTGATATGATATTGCTTATTGTGATTTGAGCGTAATAACTTATTAACCCCGAGAGACTTGGTAAGAGTGTGATACAAGCTGACAGGTGAAGTAGTGTTTCCAAGGAAAAGGTTTATGGCTAGCTGGTTACGAGGAAAAATCATAAAACCCAAGGTAACATCAAAGGGTCCATTGCGAAAAATTTCAGAAGTATTGTAGTAAGAACTGTTTTTACAGTAAGTTTGGGGTGACATGATATATGCTTCTGAAGAGCTACTTGAGGACAAGTAACAAGCTAAGTTTAGGGTTGTGATCAGTCACCATTTGTGCTAGGTATTTCACTATTCAACTGTGAGGAAATCAGGTAAACTGTGTGATTTTAAGCATTTTTTAGTTAGAATTTGAAGTATTTTAATTATATGCAGTATGTCATTACTTATGAGTGTCTTGAGGATATTTTACACTTTTGGTATGTTAGCAGGTTAAAAACAGGTTTAGAAGCTCAGAGGATCAAGCATCGGATGCGAAACTGAGCCGGAATGAGAAAATAGAAGGAAAAACCGTAAAGTGGAGGATCTGTTGTCCATACGTGTATCACTCCAGCTGATACGCGTATGGCCCCCTAGCATACGCGTAACATACGCATTCCAGTAGAGGGATGAATTGTGGAGGGAAAATAGGCCTTCTGCCAATATGCGTATAGGCCTGGAAATACGCGTATTGGTTTGCCTGCTGACATGCCATTCTGCTCAAACGCGTAGGAGGATGAGCCGCGTACCAGGGCAATACGCGTATTGAGCCCAAAAATGTCAGAAAGCCCAAATTGCACCTACTTATTTCCAAGGCACGATTTTATCTAGGTTAGACGATTTATGAAGAAAAAGACACACTTTGAAGGCTGGAAGTAGAGAGATTTGTCAAGGTTTTATATGTTCAAGTGTTATTCTGACAATTGAAGATAGATTCCTCACAAAATTCTGTAATGACAACCATTCATCTTTTTGTTTTCTTTATGATTATGAGTAGCTAAACCCCCCATTGCTAGGGGGTGACCCTGATTCCGATTGTAATGTACTCTGATTTATTCAATGCATTGACTCTTTTTATTCATTAAAATTGGTTTGTTCTTATTACTTTTCTTTATGCTTTATCCGTCGGACCAACAGATTCTGACCGTTAGAAACGGGTTGGCTGGACAACAACGTGTTTATTGACCTGGATAAGAACCTTGGATAATAAATATTACCTAGGACTAGGGATGTTTTATCCGAACCGAAAATTCTTGTTACTTGAATGCTTGGGAATGAACGTGATTATCTATGGACATAGTAATTAGGTTACATAACCAAAGATCTTTTCACTGAGGACTCATGATTAGATGCCATAGAGAATCGGAAAACAAGTGTTTTGGATTACTGTTATTGCATTGGTAGATCACGATTTTTACAGGAAGTTTCATTCACCGAACCCTAGAAATTTACTCATATTTGTTCTTCGTTCAACTGTTTACACGCTTTCTTTAATTGAACTTTTAGTAAAAAGAATTAATCAAACTACCAAGACTTTTTGTCAACTTAAAATCATCTGTGAACTCTGTATCGTCATGCAGTCCTTGAGATCGACATTCGAAGAACTGTCCCTTTATTACTATAATAGGCAAAATAGTACACTTGCTATTTTCCTATCAGTATGATATGACAGGATGAAATATGAACAATGATAATAATATGCACAAGATAATATCAATAGAAAATATGAACAGAAAATGTGTACGGGAATACAAAACAGTGAGGTATTAACAGAAATTAAAGTCGGAGGTTAATAATTAGTGGAATGAAAAAAAGGTCAAGAGGAGTGGGATCTCGTCTTAATCATAAACTCGTGTCGATTAAATCGAAGGTAATCTCTCACGATCCCAAAGTATAGAAAAATAATCCAAATGATTATTTTCTACAGATTTGAAATAATAAAGACTAGCAACTTTGACAAGTTGACATTTACGAATATAAAGACTTCATTTATCGACAAAAATAGGATAAAATCGAGATGAAATTTGAGAATAAGGTTAAACCTCATCTTAACCATAAACTTCACGTTAACTAATCGAAGGGAACCTCTCACGATCCCAAAATAGAGAAAATGACCATTTTAGTCATTTTCTATAGTTTTGAAATAATGAAAGTTTCAACATCCTCGAGAGCTAACGTTTACGAATCGAAGACTTCACCAGTTCAAAAAAATAAAAGAAAAATTGAAAATGAAGAAGAAATGAAATAGAAAAAATAAAATGGTCTCGGATAAACCGTCATCTATCAATAACTTGATTGATAATGATTTTAGAGGTCACGTCATCGACAAAAACAAAATAATACGAAAATAAAACCTCAAAGATAAATAAAAACACCAAAAGCTAGCCCTAGAGAAATATATTAAAAATTCTAAAAAAACTAAAATTAGAAAAATATAAAGAACTCTAAAACTTAATTAGAAAAATATAATTACAAATCTTAAAACTAATTTAGAAAAAAAAAATTAAAAAAGAGGGGGGTGTAGTAAATTAAAGGGTTGTGTGAATAATGGAGAGATTTGAAAACATAAGATAAATAAAGGGGGAATCATCATGGGCCATAGGTGTAACACCCTTATTCTACCCCACAGATATTACGGCAAAATAACATGGATTTCAGAGTAAAATATTAACTTTCATTAAAAAGCCACAAAAGGGCGTACATTTCTCAAAGTCAACAAAGTTGGTCAATACTCCGTAACACACAGGTTTTCTCAAACTACATCAAAACGTCATATTCAACGGAACTCAAAACATAACTCAATGGTTTCCTCATAAGGGAACATCAGTAAAATAACCCAATGATATACAATCAACTCAAATAACCCAACCTGATGTTACATATTAGAGCAAGACCCTCTACATTAACCATAAAGGCTAACGACTCTAAAACTTCAAAAGACTCCTCGACGGCGTCCACGGCTAAACTTGCTCATCTGCACGTTACCCACATGGAGGTAACATTCAAAACAGGCAGGGTGAGTAAGACAATTCATAATAATCAATGTATAACAATTAATGCATAAATGACATATTACTCATAGTTATATTCAACACATTGATATCCTTCAAATATGCCTCAAAGGCCACAACGTCATAATTTATACACAAAGGCTCATAAATGCAATTGCAACATAGACTCAATGCATGTGGTACCAATCATCACAGCACGATGGACACTGGGCCATCAACCCTCCACAGATCCCCATAAATAGGATCGAAGCACATAAAAATACTTCACATCCACACAGTGGCATTGAAGTCAAAGTAATCGAGGTCCTGAACCGAAGTCCGGATGCACATGAATGCATGATGCACACTTCACAATAATCCTCATAATAACAGCATATGGTGCATCATCATTCATCATATTCATCATCATTACACGTCATATCTCATCGTCATATTCATCATCATAAATCATGTCATCATAACTCATCTTAACAATCATCATCATACATCATGTTATCATATCTCATCACAGTAGTCATCATTATACAACATATCATCATATTTCATCACATTAATCATCATACAACATATCATCATAATTCATCATACAATATATCATCATAGTCCATCATATTAATTAATCTCACACATCATGTCATCATATAATCACGTATAAATCACATATTAGCTCATAGTCATATTATCCCATATTACCCCATATTAATTCATAGTACTACCCTCATAGCATCTCATATTAATTTATTAAGTTATACTTACGGTAATCCTCACATTATCACTTATTACTCATGCATCCTTACTGTCATACTCATGACAACTCATTCCAGAAATCCCAGAATCACACATCACGACATCGCTGCACAACAATCCATATTCGTGAACTCTGCTACGTTCGCTGGCTCGCTCGCTAGGTGAGTTGGTAGCGAATGCTAGCTGACTGATCGCTAGGCGAGTCTCTAGCGAGTCCTCGCTGACTGCTTGCTAGGCGAGTCTCTAGCGAGTGCTCGCTAGACGAGTCTATAGCGATTGTTGCGCTGACAGAAAAAACCTGCTACTGTCAGAACTGTTTTCTGCCCAAATTCTCATACGACTCAACTTCCCAATGCTCCTAAAACATCCCCAAAACATCTCTAAGGTCATACGGCGATAACGGCACAACATCTATAATTTATTAGGCTAATCTGGCAACATTTACACTGCCTAAAATACTATTTCTCTGCAATTGCTCTGAGTACATCAGAGTTACTTCACATTTGAATATTCCTATTCCTACAGGGTCAAACACACAACTATCCAAGGTTTTTGGCCACGAAGGCCTAAGGTTTCCTTTTCTCATATCAATATTCAGTGTTACATACCATAAGCCATAATCTCAGAGTCTATTCCTCAATTTCCCTAATTCTCCCAAATAAACCCAACATACTCTAAATCATAAACCCCACCGTAAACACACCGAAAGGCATACATAGAAAATCATGAAATGCGATACTCCCCATACCTTAGTCGATTCGTAGCTTTCACGATTAATCTTTGGGATCTTCTGCTTCCACCCTTTCCTTCAGAGCTCTGGCCACCAACTTTCACGTTAAACACAAAATGAAATCTAATTTCCTTTCAGAACTCAATTTTGTCTAACTTAGTCTTGGGCCTCACAAATTGGGCTTTTCCCATAACACCCTTACTAACTCCTCATAATGCCCAATTTACCCTTATTTCACTTATATTCATTTTAATAATAATAATACTAATATTCTCATATAGTATACTATTAATTAAATAAATAGTCTAAAATGCACATTTTCTTAATAATTCCCAAAACCACTGAAAACACCAAAAATACGAATATTCTCAATTAAATAAATTAATTAAAATATTCCGATTAAACTTGGGGTGTTACAACTCTCCTCCACTTAAAAAAATTTTCGCCCTCGAAAATACCTCAAGGAACAAAGTCGGATACGACTCCCTCGACTGATCTTCAAGTTCCCAATTCTAACTTTCTCTAGTTGGTCCTCCCAAAACCACCTCTTCCAAGGCAATCTCTTTACCTCAAAGTTGTTTTTCGCTCATCAACCCGAACAAGCAACACCTCAACAGTCAAATTATCCCTCACTTGTACACCATCCATCCGAATAAATGCACTTCCTCAACTTAGGCACATGCCATATCATGTAAATTCACAAGCGACAGCGGTAAAACAATCTAACATGCTACTTCTCCCACGCGTCCGCTGCACCACTTTCGATATAAATCAACAAAACACAGTGTGTGCTTCCGAGACATCAAAGCTCGACCAACACCAGTCACCATCGTAACTATCAAAACACGTCTTTTCTTGGATCTTCTTGATCTTTTCAGTCGTCTCTTACACAAATCTCAGGTCCAAGCACGACACTCTCGTCTGAGTCATATCAACACAAAGGAGTCCTACACCTTCTACCATACAAATCCTCATACGGTGTCATTCCGATACTAGAATGCTAACTGTTATTATAGGTAACTCAATCAACGATAATTAACTATCCCATGATCCACCTTGATCCAACACACAAGCTCTCTACAAATCCTCTAAAGACTGGATAGTTCTCTTTGTCCGTCCATCCGTCCACGAATGATAGGCAGAGTTCAACTTCAACATGATACTCAAAGCGTCTGCAAACTCTCCCAAAATCTCGATGAAAACTCAGATTCCCATCTGACACAATACTCGACGACATCTCATACAACTTCACAACTTCATCGATATACATCTCAGCTAGCTTCAACATAGAATGATTAATCCCCATTAGTAAGAAAAGAGCCAATCTCATCAATCTATCCAAAATCACCCAATTAAAATCATATCCCTCCAATTCTTCGGAAAACCCAATACAAAATCCATGGAAATACTACCTGATTTCCACCCTGGAATATTCAACATTTGCATCAGACCCAATAGTCTCTAACGTTTATCCTTCGACTTCCGACAAGTCTAACCAGCATATATAAACTCAACCACTTCTCTCTTCACCTATGGCCATCAAAATAATTTCCTCAAATCCGGTTACATCTTCATAGCACCGGGATGAATACTCCATCTACCTCAATACTCTTATTCCACTCAATAATATCTAGAACACAAACTCTATCACAATATTTCATGATACCATTTCCATTAATCCGAAAATTAGCCATTCGACTTTAATTCATCAAATTCAACCAATCTGCCAACTCAAACCAGAGTTCTGACCTTATCGAATCTCATCGAGAATACCACGAGTAAGGTCCAACATACTAAGCTTAACTCCATAAGGAGTCTCTTTACACACCAAACTCATATCACGAAACTGCTCAATAAGTTCTAACTCCTTTCACCATCATCATCGGTATATGCAAAGATTTCCAAATCAATGCATAAGCTACCACGTTTGCTTCACCCGAATGGTAATTCAATCCAAAACCATAATCCTTCAGGAGTCCCAATTATTCTCTTCCTCATATTCAACTCTTCCAACTCAAGCAAATACCTTAAGCTCTTGAGATCACCAAATGTTTCAAATCTCAAACTAACCAATCGAAGCCTCCAACTTCGGCACAAACACAACAACAACCAACTCTAAATCACTCGTCAGATAATCCCTCTTATGTACTTTAAATTGCCTTAAAGCTTAACTAAAACTCGCTGATGTTGCACTTAACATCTCTCTCAATCACATCAACAACGCATCCCAAAACACAACGAATAGTTCTGTCGGATTCGGCAAAAATCAACACACGAGTTGTTGACAGTTATCCCAAAAACTCTTTGAACCACCTTCATAGTGGCATATCCCTGCTTCTTTTCCAACAATGATAACTCAAGTTCCCGATTCTCAACATGATCCTCTATACTCTTCAAATATATAAAAATATCATCGGTTAACACAACCACTGACTCGCTCAATTAAGTACGAAAAATCCCATGCCAAACGGGCACTTAATTTGCGAGTTATGGTGGAAACACGAACCGCACCTTCTGCACTTACCACAACATCCAACATATCCCATCAATAGATAACTTAATTCCATGCCACTACTTTACCATCACATAGAGCATTGAAATAGCTTTCCAACGCTTCGAACCGTGCGTCATTCCGAGTTACGATTCTCCCGTTACGACAAAAATACCAAAACAACATTCTTCTGCCTAGGACATGCTCGCTAGGCGAACATAGCAGCGAGCGGTTGTTCGCTAGGCGAAGGTCCTAACGAACATGACAGTCCGAAATTCTATTTTTGACCATTACCTAACTTTTGGGTGTCCGATTTCGATTCCGTAAAAAGCTGCGGTCTCGGAATTTGACGTACAACAACAATTTCACACTTAGGAAGTCATTCAACACATTTCCAAATTTTGAAATATTTAAAGGCCTAATTATACCAATATTGCATCCCACATCTTACTTTCTTTAATAATCACCAGAAGTCATTGTCCACCTTTAATAAACTCGACCCCACAATCTGTTGCCTTAGCACACACACCAGACACAAGCCTCAAAACTACTCAATCCATTTAGTTCCTTGACCATCCAAACAGACATATAATATGGAGCTCTCAATCTCGGACTAGTTTCCGTAACTAAGCCGATCACAACTCCACTTCACGTCCTGGCTGTATATCACTATCTTGTCAGGATAACTTTCAGACAACCATAATTAATTGGCAACCGCCAACTTCCCCACTTTCATTAACACTCAAAATTCCCATCAAATTTAAACATCTCAACACTGTCGTGCGCTGACTCATCAAAACAATTCTTAAGCACTTAGCTTAACTTGAGACAGTTCACTGCTCACGCCATCTAAGCTTGCAAGACACACCTATCCCATCCAACATGACCCCGTCTACTATCAACAACAGATTAAGACTGATCAGTTCCTCAATCAGTCAATAGACAGCCGAAAATCATGATGGGGTATAAACCATCTTTACCAAACTATAAGAGCGTCCAACCACACACTGATCTGCCACTTCACACTTGCAGCATCCTGGAGAGGCACAAGCTTCTCCCCCACTTGAATCATTCCCACTTCTGCAGACAAAGGTCAGGCAACAAACATGTACCGACAGTGTTTTCACACACATGTCGCATACCAGGGAACAAACAACATTAGACAACTTGGCCGGACGGACCGACCGGCTCTGATACCACTAATGTAACACCCTTATTCTACCCCACAGATATTACGGCAAAATAACATGGATTTCAGAGTAAAATATTAACTTTCATTAAAAAGCCACAAAAGGGCGTACATTTCTCAAAGTCAACAAAGTTGGTCAATACTCCGTAACACACGGGTTTTCTCAAAATACATTAAAACATCATATACAGCGGAACTCAAAACATAACTCAATGGTTTCCTCATAAGGGAACATCAGTAAAATAACCCAATGATATACAATCAACTCAAAGAATCCAACCCGATGTTACATATCAGAGAAAGACCCTATACATTAACCATAAAGGCTAACGACTCTAAAACTTCAAAAGACTCCTCGACGGCGTCCACGGCTAAACTTGCTCATCTGCACGTTACCCACGTGGAGGTAACATTCAAACAGGCAGGGTGAGTAAGACAATTCATAATAATCAATGTATAACAATTAATGCATAAATGACATATTACTCATAGTTATATTCAACACATTGATATCCTTCAAATATGCCTCAAAGGCCACAACGTCATAATTTATACACAAAGGCTCATAAATGAAATTGCAACATAGACTCAATGCATGTGGTACCAATCATCACAGCGCGATGGACACTGGGCTATCAACCCTCCACAAATCCACATAAATAGGATCAGAGCACATAAAAATACTTCACATCCACACCGTGGGATTGAAGTCAAAGTAATCGAGGTCCTGAACCGAAGTCCGGATGCACACTTCACAATAATCCTCATAATAACAACATATGATGCATCATCATTCATCATATTCATCATCATTACACGCCATATCTCATCGTCATATTCATCATCATAAATCATGTCATCATAACTCATCTTAACAATCATCATCATACATCATGTTATCATATCTCATCACAGTAATCATCATTATACAACATATCATCATATTTCATCACATTAATCATCATACAACATACCATCATAACTCATCATATTATTCATCATACAACATATCATCATAGTCCATCATATTAATTAATCTCACACATCATGTCATCATATAATCACGTATAAATCACATATTAGCTCAAAGTCATATTATCCCATAATACCCCATATTAATTCATAGTATTACCCTCATATCATCTCATATTAATTTATCAAGTTATACTCACGGTAATCCTCACACTATCACTTATTACTCATGCAACCTCATTGTCATACTCATGGCAACTCATTCCAGAAATCCCAGAATCATACATCACGGCATCGCTGCACAACAATCCATATTCGCGAACTCTGCTACGTTCGCTGGCTCGCTCGCTAGGCGAGTTGGTAGCGAATGCTCGCTGACTGCTCGCTAGGAGAGTCTCTAGCGAATGCTGCGATGACAGCAAAAACCTGCTACTGTCAGAACTATTTTCTGCCCAAATTCTCATACGATTCAACTTCCCAATGCTCCTAAAACATCCCCAAAACATCTCTAAGGTCATACGGTGATAACGACACAACATCTATATTTTGTTAGGCCAATCTGGCAACATTTGCACTGCCTAAAATACTATTTCCCTGCAATTGCTCTGAGTACATCAGAGTTACTTCACATTTGAATATTCCTATTCCTACAGGGTCAAACACACAACTATCCAAGGTTTTTGACCACGAAGGCCTAAGGTTTCCCTTTCTCATATCAATATTCAGTGTTACATACCATAAGCCATAATCTCAGAGTCTATTCCTCAATTTCCCTAATTCTCCCAAATAAACCCAACATACTTTAAATCATAAACCCCACCGTAAATACACCGAAAGGCATACATAGAAAATCATGAAATGCGATACTCCCCATACCTTAGTCGATTCGCAGCTTTCACGAATAATCTTTAGGATCTTCTGCTTCCAGCCTTTCCTTCAGAGCTCTGGCCACCAACTTTCACGTTAAACACAAAATGAAATCTAATTTCCTTTCAGAACTCAATTTTGTCTAACTTAGTCTTGGGCCTCACAAATTGGGCTTTTCCCATAACACCCTTACTAACTCCTCATAATGCCCAATTTACCCTTATTTCACTTATACTCATTTTAATAATACTAATACTAATATTCTCATATAGTATACTATTAATTAAATAAATAGTCCAAAATGCACATTTTCTCAATAGTTCCCAAAACTGCCGAAAACACCGAAAACACCAAAAATACGAATATTCTCAATTAAATAAATAAAGTAAAATATTCCGATTAAACATGGGGTGTTACAATAGGCCCATTCATCCCATGGAAATTTCGGTGGGGTGAAAGAAATAACAGGGGAGGTTGGAAACACGATGGATATTGAAACCCGGTAACCGCCTCTTCCATGATGACCCAAATACCATTATCTTCATTAGTTTAAAAAACAAAATAAATTAGGCATTGGAAACCTAGTGTATTCACATCATTATCATAAAACCCAAAAACAAAAAGAGCCAACTGTGGTGACAAAGTACATCAGCATCACCATCCTCCCAACATCAATAAAAACGACAAAAAAGGGTTTGAGGTTAAATGAAAACAAAATAGATTCGAACCACCCACACGGAGGAACGATCAACCCAACCTTCTTCGCAACTTTTCGTATCTCATCTCGTTTCTGTCTAGTTTGGATTTTTAGGATCTCACTTCATCTCCACTCATCTCTTTTCCAGTTTCTAGTTCTAAATGGGTTTTGATAGATTTGATGCAAGAAAATGAGATTCACGACACTGTTTTATTTTGCGTGCAGGTTTGCGTGTTTGGAAGAAAGAGTGTTGAGGGGGTTGAAAGGGAACGGAGGGCTAAGGAATCTTCTTCTTCCTTCCTTTCTATTCTGTGAAATAGTTTGAACTGAAACTTGGTTGATTTTAGGTTTCAAGGTTTCGAGATTTTGGGGAAGGAAAAGCAACAAAGACTGAAGAGGGTTCCCTTGTTGGTGAGGGGTTGATTTTGAATATGAGGGTTGTGGCGCTGTTCTCCCAGGAACTCTTTCTAGGGTTTTCTCCGAATCATTTCGGTTTGCCCTTATAGGGCCATCCAAGGAAGGTCATTGAGGGTTTTTAGATCAATACCAAAAAACATTGTAAGTTATTGCCCCTTTCGTGAAAACTATTTTAACCTTTTTTGTGGTCTCCTCCTTTTCACCGTACGGTTCGTACAAGTTTGGCCAGGGTTACAGTAAAGGCACAGGTTTTGGGTGGGGTGTCCAAATGGTTGTTACAGGTTGTCCTTGCCGTGAGGTGGAATTGTTGTTTTTATATTGTCATAGGTGTTTCTTGGAGTGGAAAGGCCACGCGCTGCCGATTGAGTCATGTAGTTTTGGTGCAATCACTGCGTGCGAGGTTCACGTGACATCTTTGTCGTAATAGCCAGTCCATGTATGGTATGAAGTCAAGAAATCATTTACAGACTTTAATGCTTTTAGGCGCATGGATTCATTTCCTCTTCTCTTTTTTTTGTTTTGCAATTTGTATAATGAGCTTCTGTTTGTGAAAAATGAGAACATGGGCTTGAGTAGTAGACCTTTTTTGTTAGACCCCCTTTTTTGTGTAAAGTGGACTTGTACATGAGCTTAAGACAACTTGCAAGTCTCATAATTCTTGGACCCCTTTGATTTTATTTTTTTTGTAATTTTCTCCTGTCGCGGTAAAAATCGGATACCAAACTATTGATCAGTTTGAATCTTTAATTCAATTTGCAACCGAACTTTGATTTGTCCAAAGGAAGGGATAAAGATCGAAATTCCCACAATGCAATGCAAACGTAAGGTTTAGAGAGTCATAGGTTCGGGGGTTGGTTAAACTTAGGGAAGGTGCTAGCATCCTAAGTTTCTGTAGTACTCTACAGGAACCTCTTGTTTTATGTTTGTTTATTGCTATGGTTTATCTGCTTAAGATTGAGAGACCTAGGGGGTTTATTTCTAAGTATACTCGATAAGATGTCGCATCTTATGCCTACATATCCTTACGGGAGTGGAATCAGAGTATTTGTAGTTCCCCTAAAGGGTTAGAGGAGTTCTTTGACTGTGGTCAAAGTTCCTACGGGTTTAGGGTAGTTAATTGATTGATTTTAGGAGAAAAGGTGAGTTGTCATTTTAAGAGAGATTTAACCGCCATAAGTTATAGAAAAATAGTCTTTGCATCATCTTAAGAGAAAGGGCTCAAGTACTCGGATAGGGATCAACGAGGTACGCCTCTCTTAAGGCAAAGTTCCTATGAATTGATTGTATTGTTGTGGGGTGGAGATTCTATCTCGCTTAAGATGATTAACATCTTTCTTTAATGTGTTTGAATATTTTGAATTGAGTTGTATTGTGTTGATTGTTTGTTTGTATATGTTGTAACGAGGTCCTTCCTATGGGGTAGGATCTATCTTAGAAAGATCAACTTGAATGGGATCAAGGATCATGGGGGAAATGATGCAAATGATGTGCACTACACACGATTGTTGAATCATGTGTAGGTTTTTCCTTTGGACGGAATGCGATGCGATAAAATAAATTACGATAATATAGATTGCTTGTAAAGTGCGGAAAGGTAAATTGCAGAAAAAGATAAATCATCCACACGCATGAAAGCGCTAAGTGTAAGTGATATGAATTGTGAATGAAGTGGATCGTGCACGATTGAGGTTGTATTTTACGTTGTTGATTGTTTTTAAGCGGAGGAGATGATTATGAGAGAGCGGTTGATTATTTAGTGAGATTAATCTTAAGGAATTATTTAGGGGAAATGTGTGAGATTAGTTTTTTAATTATTATTATTAAAAAAAGGTTATTATTAAAGTTTAAATTTATTTAGAAAAAAAGTTTTAAAAATTATCATACAAACAAGTTAATTATAAAATAGTTTTAGTTTTTATTTGTTTTATTGAAATAAAGTTTATTTAAAAAATATGACATGAGTTTTTTTAAAATAGATAAAATTTGATGAGTAGAATAGATCTTTAAAAAAAAAGTTTGCCAATTGTTTAATTAACAGGTTTAATCAAAGTCCATTAGTTAAATTAGGTTATATCAATAAAAGATCAATTAATTAGTGGTTTACAAAAAAAAAGATTTAATTGTTAGTTTAAATAAATTAAAGAAAATGATTAATTAGTTAATTAAATTATTAAGTAAATGATTGTTAAAACAGATTTTTAAAAAAAGTTAATTAGAGTTAAGTGGGTTGACTGGAGGTTAGAGCAGCAAATGGTGTTCTTGAGTTGAGTTACGTTTAATCTCTTCTGTTCCACATATTTACTCAAAATTGTAGTAATAATTTGATAAGTTATGATATAAATCGTCTCTTCTCAATTCATTGCAGCAGGTCCTTGGAGAGGTAGACTGGCTTAAACTTAAACAGCGTCGGGAAGATCCACTTAAAGGATTTAGCGGCTTACGGGCATTCTTCGTGATAGTGCTGATTATGGGATACTGCAATGGCTGCTGCATCGATGAAGGCATGGATAAGCCAGGAGGTCATAGCAAAGTTTGCTGATGTTGATGGTGCTCTTTCAATGGTAGGAACAACATTTGCAAGAGTTTTTCTGTTTATCTTTAGAGTAGGCATGATGACTCTGTTGGCTTTGCCGTATTGTTGGAGAACCCACAAAGTATCAACTGATAACATATACTCCCTGCTTTCGATAACTTGATTGTTTATAGCCTGATTTCTTGTTACTGTTTCAGGTTTATGAGTACGCTGGAGAACAGGTGCAGTTACGGCGCCTTGACAGATCCTGTTGGGGTAACAACCTGTGTTCATAGTTGGAAGACGGTTTTGGATCATGCTCAGCACACAGAATAAGGTATAAGGTCCTGCTTGGATATTCTAGGTTCTGCACACATTTGGATAATCAAAGTCACACGATCTCTTCTACTGCCATCATCGTCGATCCTCGACAACTATAAGGCTCATGCTACGCACCGCGATAGGGGTCCTGAAAGTTGGCCTTGTGGTTTTCTTAGAAGTGTTATTTAAAAGGGACCTTCTGTAGCTAATTTCATTTTGTATTGAACCTTAAGTAGTGGTCTTAGTATTTCTTTTAAATTGGTCTCAGTACCAAAGGCATGTACATTGTATGAGTATGCTTTTAATCTTTGGAATTGCCTCGAAGCTGCCGTTATCATAGTTCTCGGCTTGGGTAAAATAAGTCAAGAGGATAAGTGCCTTGTATGGAAATGCTCCCTGTATGTATTTAGAAATGAATTCATGGCTTTTTCTTCCTTCTTCATATGGTTAAGACCTTGCTTATCACTCTAATTGGATTTAATGACAATATGTATGCATCACCATTTCGTATTTAATTCGATGAAACTTCTAATTTAATGCTCCAAACACAAATGACCAGCATCCGAAAGAACAAAAGGAAACCACCCTCTTGCATTTGCACTATGAACTCAACCCTCTAGCTATCTAATTCTCAAATTCTCAGTAGCTCGTATCGAGGGTAGATGTGCCAACTTTGATCACGACTCTATGTTCGTCAATATTTGCTCCTTGCAATTAATCCCGAATATCCTCAATAACCAAACGTCATAGTATCCTGTTCTTGAAGTGCCTTTGATATATTAGAAACCAAAATCCTCCCTTGACTTTAAAGAGACGTAAACAAAGGTTCAGTCTATGATGTCTTCATGAATGGCCCACAGAAGGAGAAAGATGTCTAGAAGTGCAATCTCCATTTAAGTGGAAAACTTAGGATGGACAGGTTAGGATCCATTGGTTATGCCTTGAAATGTTCGATTGAGGGAAAGAGTACTACCCATTTATCACAAATTATGCCTGCACCAAACGGTTAGCCGTAAAAAACAGAACAAAAGGAACAAAGAGACGGGCTCTTATGGTCAAAAATTAGGGTGCAACATCTCCTTATGAACTTGGATTTGAGAGATGAATATACCACATACCTTTTTTAATTTGGATGAGAATTTTTTGGGAGGAAATTTTGGGTATAATAATAAAAATATAATTTGGACTTAATTTAAGAATGTGGATACTTAAAAAGAAATTCGAATTGAATGGGACTTTGTATTATGAATTTTGAAATTTGAGTTTGAACTTGGAATAAAAATTGAGATTGATTAAAAATGAAACTTGACATTGAAATGAAATGAACTAGAATCAAAATGACATTGGAAATGGATTGGATAGTGAAATGGATATATATAAAACAGATTGAAATGAATTTTGAAAGTGGACATCAGATATGGTTTAAAATATGGTCAGAAGAAACAAAATGGGTTTAGAACGGATATTATGGATTTGTGGACTCAATTTAAAGAATGGATAACCAAATGAATCTAAAACCTATTTCAATCTTTTCTCCAACATTCGATTAAATGAACATAGATACCATTGAACAACTTGCAACAGAAACAACGACCATCTGAGTGAGCCAACCTCTGAATCTATGATCAAATGAATCCTGAATCACTTTGAATCTGTCTGAGTAAATCCCCAGCAAAATAAATCCCCAGAGGAGCATAATTTAAACTGATGATCATGATGATCCTAACTTTCTGGACCACCTCACTCAAACCACTGCTTGATAACTTGACGAGTTCCACACACAAAAATTGACCTTGGATTCATACTTACGGTGAAAGTAAGCCAATGGTACCGATAACTTGCAACTGAAGAAATTTCTTGATGGTTTGGCCATGATTAGATCAAACTTCCACCTGATACTGGTCATGACTGAACAACCACACTTGACTCGAAACTAATCCATCCTCCCTAATAAACCTGATCTCCTATCCATGATGAGAAACAAACCCTGATCCTAAGCCAGTTGGTTATAAGCTTGCCAATAAACTTGAATCCAAGGACCGATGAAACCCTCAGCCCTTGATGCCTGACAAATTTTGAAGAAAGTAAGCTTGATACTTGATGATTTGATTCACAGAAATTCCTGATCCCATGTAAAGTATGATTATGAATTACAAACTAATGATGATGCAGAATGAACGCGAAGCAAAAGTCAGTCAAAGTTAGAAGAAGGTGAGGGCAAATTTTGGGGTGCAACAAGTGGCGACTGCCACTCCTAAAAGAAAGGGAGGTGGCGTGTGCCACTTCCTGAAAACCTTCATACACTTTCTCTACTACCTTCCTACATTTTCTCCGGCATTCTCTCCATGTTTTGCCCTGAGTTTTTGGGTAACCGACGCTAGTAACAAGTATAAAAGCCACATACGATTTTCAAAGAGAGGGGCCATTTTTTATTTCTGTTTTCAGCATTTCTCTTCAGCAGTTTATAATTCTTAGTTTTAAGTAGTTTTTCGAGGGATTTTGTAAAAGGCAATAGTTTTTCACACTGAGAAACAATTGCCACTTAGTATTAGGATTTACGTATTGGTTGTAACTTTGTGCTGAACTACAAGTCGGCCTCCATAATCCAAGTGCTTTTCTATTCCTCGTAATTGCCAGGTTCATTTATTTACTTTCGCTGTTATTGTTATGCATTCCTTTTATATTCTATCTAGCATTAAGATTAAATTTTGTAATAGCATGCAAGCCATGTCTGGCTAAACCATTTAATATCGGTATGTAATTATGATCAGTCGGAAGGGGTTAAATAAATAATGGCGTGAACTTAACAGATTTATTCTTCTGGTCTCAGTTTCTTTTTAATAACTTAATAACTTTTGTTATGAGAGTAAAAAGGTAACGAAGGTTAAGATCAATAAAGCGAGAGTTTGAGGTCTTAACCGGATAGCTGAAAATGAACATTAATCTTAAATACAACGAGAGCGCTTTAGGGTTAATTAGGATCCACTTATTTTCAAAAAGTGTTTTTAAATACAAATGAGAGAGCGAGATCCTTCATTCTGATTTGAGAGTATAGTCTAAGTCAATAAACACGAGAGTGTGAGATAAAGTATTTTAAATGAGTATTTTCTACATAATAACATTTTTACCTTTTAAACTAAATGCCCATGAACTACTGGACCCCCGATGATTGACAGAATTATATACTGATATTTCGCATTATCGTGATTTTAATCATATTTCAATCTGCACTTATTTTCTTACTTGCATCTCAACTTAGAAATCCATTAGACTTAGATTTACATAGTAGCATTAGATAACGGTAGATTGATTCTTGGTTCTTTGGGTTCGATAATCTTAAAAACTACGCGATCCGACTGTGCACTTGCAGTCACAAATCATTTAGACATACTAAGTCGCGATCACTTCCAAAGGTCATAACTTATGATCTAAGCAACCAAATTTTATGTTCCAAAGCTTAAATGATAGATCTCATCACATAATACAAAGTTGCCAATATTAACCATATCCAAAAACTTCATGGATTTCAAGTTATGAAGTGATCAAAGTAAAAAAAATAAGAAATGAACTTCAACACTTAGACAAATTCTACCTAAGGTAAAATCAGTCAAAACATGAAAATGTGGAGGAATTTTTCACCATGATCCAAGATGAATCAAGTCCATCTATGAACATCAAAGTTGAAGTACATCATCCCAACTTTCCAAATCGCCCAAGATCATGAGAAAACTCCAGTTGAGCAAAGAGATATGGAGTGATCAATACACCTTGTTGCAACTATTTCTAAAGACAGTTTTGGCCATTTCTTGTTAGCCACGATTTTGTAGTCAAGTGCAATGATCACTATGCCAAGCCAATTCAATTAGAATTTGATGAATCACAACAAACCTGCAAAGTTAGGCCAAAGAGTCAAGAGATCCATCCATTGGAATGATGGATTTTTTCACCTTATGCCTTGAATTCAAATGGCATTTATGTGCAATATTGCACATTCAAAAATACCACTCTCCTCAGTCAAGATACCTGCATAAAAAACAACAAAAAATTATGAGGAATGTGGAATTGGTCAATTAGTAGCTAAGCTATTTGGAAGCATTGATGTACCTTGCCTTAGGCATAATGATAACTTGCCAAAGCCATTGAATCAAGGCCAATCTTCAAGCCAACATTATTCCTCCTAAAACAAACTTATTCTCCTATAAATAGGGATCATTTTTTATCATTCTAAACACACCAAAACAACTTCAATACTTCTTTTCTAAAAATTCATTCTTGTTCCAAATTTGAAACTTTCAAGTGAGGGAAAATCAAATTTCTCAAACCAGAGTAATTCCACCCAAACCAATTATTCAAACACCTCACATACATCATACATAAGTGATCCAAACACTTAAGCATCATCTGTAATATCAAATTCATCAAGATCATAGTTCATCTCAAGCAAGTTGCAGTTAGATTCGAGCTCATCAATCCAGAAGGTTTCAATTTATTCCAATAACATCAACACACTCCTTGAGGTCTAGGGAAGCTGTCCAGATCATCAAAACACTTTTCTAACACCTATAACTGAGGATTCAAATTCCTATTGCAAGGTAAGCCTGAACTTTTCAATCTCCATGAATCATGCATCATAAATGTTATTTTAAGTTACCAACATGTTTCTGGATGCTCATATATCATTAAACCTCAATCGATTTCTATTTATCATTCGTGTATAGGATTTCTTATTAGTTTTTGCAAAGTTAGGGTTCATATGTTCATCACATAATAACTCACTTCATACTTAAATAAAATTAAACAACACCATCGTGTTTCTTGTTCAAAAGCGAGTAATTTTCATGTTTACATCGTTCAATTTCATTATGAATTGAGGGAGATAAGAGAGATTTTGCAAATCTGGTGATGGTGGTGGTGCACGAGGAGGAAGACAATGTCCTTGGCGCCATTTTTCAAAATTTTTTAATTTTTAATTATTTTAATTATTTTCAAAAATTAATTTCTATATTCAAATTTAATTATTTTCAAATGATTTTTTGAACAAATATTATTCACATATTTAAATATTTTATTCGCCAAAAAAATAAAAAATAAATATTTTTATTTGATATATTTTTAATATATTTAAAAATGTTATTTTAAATTGTTTTAAATATTTTAAAATAATTTCTTTTTCTTGATTTTTCTTAAACCAATTTGATTTCAAATATTCATGTGAATAAAAAATCTTTTTATAAACCTTAATCATTATTCATGACATGGTTAATTGATTCATTTAATAATTATAATTTTTTTATTGATTTTTCTTTGAAAAATATCTTTAAAAAATGAAATTAGGGTTTTTAATTTAATTCAATCTTTCAAACTTCATAACAACATCTTTTGGGCCTCTATTAGAGTGTAAGACCCAACCCTCTTTGTAAATAAACCAAACTCTGGGTCTCTGCTATAGTATAAGTCCCATTGCGCTTTTCAACATCACAGTGCGATCGCTGCTTTCATAATAATAAATCTTGGGCCTCTCCCTGAGTATAAGCTCCAACATTCTTTTTTAAAACTTAATAAGTCAGGGTCTCTGCCATAGTATAAGCCCCTCTTATCTTTTTCAATCAATTACCATCATTTGGGCCTCTCACTATGCCAAAAATGGCCTTTAGCAGCGCTTTTTTTGACCTTTAGCAGCGCTTTAAAGCGCTGCCTAAAGTGGCGCTGCTAAAGGTAAAGGCAGCGCTTTTTTTGTGGAAAAAGCGCTGCTAAAGGCATCACTTTTAGCAGCGCTTTTTTACCCCTTTAGCAGCGCTTTACAAAGCGCTGCCTATTCTCCCTCCCCCCCCCCCCCCCTTTAGCAGCGCTTTATGAAAGCGCTTTTGTAGACCACCCTTTAGCAGCGCTTTTTTAAAGCGCTTTCTTAGACCCCTCCTTTCCTAACCTATAGCAGCGCTTTTTTATGCCTATTTTTTCCCCTTTAGCAGCGCTTTCTTGTAAAAGCGCTGTCTATACTTCACGTTTTTAAAATTTTTTTTTTTGAAAAATCACATTTTTTATATATTTTTAGACAAACCTGCTTATAACAATTAAATTCCCTGCTTATAATTCAGGCCTTAAATATAACTTGGCCTTTAAACATTGTAATTCAACACTTGGCCTTTAATTCAACACAATATAACTAAACATTGTACATTATACAATAACACTTTGCAATTTACACATAATTAACTCAAGTATAATTTACACATAATTTAAACATTGTACATTATACAATATACAATATACAATATACAATATACAATTTACACATAATTACAAATCCAATATACATTATAGAATTCTTAACTCAATCATATATTGACACCATTCTTCCTTAATTTCTTCCAATTTTACTTTCGAGTACGTAGCGCATTTGAATTCATCAAAATACTACATAATATAACAGAACAAGCACGATTTAATACTAATTATTCAGATGAAATATTAGTTAATTATCAAAATGAATCATATAACTCATGAATTGATCCATACCATGATTGGAATCTCTAATTGATCAGAAAGAATGATTTCCTTCATAAAGCGCAGTACAAAATATCCGCAGTCAATCCCACCACGCTGACGAGGACACTGTATTAGGAAAAAAGCGAACGAACATTTATCAGGATATATAGTTTAAATAGTTTTATAAGTAGAACCACTATAACAGTCAAACATGGGAAAATATACCTCCACTCTGATCCAGTTGATGTTGCTAGCCCTGCTTTTTGGCACTGTTGCATCTCTCTGTGCTCTGTATATTTGTATAACTCTAACATAATATAAACACATATTTAGAATAATGTCACATAATAAATAAACATATATAATTATTCAGAACACTATATATCATCACTTACGTATCAACCATGTTCTTCAGATTTTCATATTTGTTTGTATCGCCATCCAATGAATCTATATAATACACTATTTCTTTAATCGGATTAATTGCGAACAACAACCAGTGACCACTATAAAATAAGACAACAGTTTAGACGAAAATGTTATATAATATGGCAAAAATCGAACAATTATAATAAATGAATTTAGAATAAAAACTAACCCATGGCCAGTATTATATGGGAACATAAACAACTTCTCCGTATTCGCACCCATAAATCTCTGGACTGTGTACTCTTTGACTGCTTCTGGTGTCTGGTCTATTGTCCGTGAGTTGACACTGCTAGCAGATAAGAATGCGAATACTGAAGTCAAATTAGCGGGGACCAACAACTTGTCATACAAGAGCCTAAAAAAAATATAATCAACATTAGATTATTTAGTTAAACGAGCGAATTTTAAAATGTTCAATTATCTAATTAAAATGGATCGAAGTACCTGATGTAGGAATGCATAACCCCGACGCCCAATTCTAAATGTTTGAAAACCTGGTCGAAATCCTCCTTAGCAAGTGTTTTGGGATATTCAAAACCGAAAATACCTTGATCCATATGTATTAGACGGATGCCGCCCTAAGGCACGTCTGTTGTCCCTACATATGTTTGAAGGCACATCCTAAATTGAGGAACAAATGCTCTTTTTGTCTCGACCTTTTTTTTGGGCACCTTGGAAGTTTCAGGCATGTTTCCCTTGCTGACTTGTTGCGACTACTGATCAAGAACCTAAAAGTCATATATAAGTTCAGTAAATAATTTATAATAAAATAATCACTTAAACTGTATTACTAGTACCTGTAACTTTGATGCAGCTGAATCGGTATCCCGCACAATAATTTTATCATCTTTTGTTTTGGATTTTGTGGGAGTCTAAGATCATCATGTCAATAAGAAAGTGTAAATGTCAGAATAACTTTCATGTATGGGTAATAAAACATTGGAATATTACAAGGTTCAACCTACCTCATCATCTATGAAAATGAGATTCGCCGGCCATGCTACATAAGCTCCTATCGCGTCTCCCACCACTGTTGCGTCTGATACATCGTCTGGTATAGGCAACAACGCCCCCCCTCTAATGCAATATCAACAGATACTTTCAAAAATCCACCAGGGAGGGGTTTATGGTGAAGTAAGTCTCCCAGGGTGTTATACACCTTTCCCTTGCCAACCATGCGATAAGTCGGCGACGATAAATATAGTCGACAAGGTGAAATGCCCTAAACAAATAATGATCAGTTAATGTGTCAATTAAGAAAAATGTGCTAAATTAATTTCAATGTAATATATACAATTACCTCTGGAAGCTTCTGCGGACAACCGATACTATCTTTGTCACTAGTAGCTTTACCGGCCTCTGGAGCGCGCCTTTCGGACATGTATCTCTCCTTATCCTTCTGTAATTCACGAATTTAAGCTTTCATTTCCTCCAAAGTAGCCATCACTTCTTTATTGGTTGGTTTTTTTTCCTTGGCTGCTTATACAGTTTGGATGGAGTGACACCAAATCCCTTGCCCCTCACACGCCCAGAGTACTCAGGAATATTCAACACCCGACTCAATAAACTCCTGCAATCATCGTCTTCAGCAGGAGTTATAGTCTGGGATAGGGACTCCTGAAATATAGATAAAAGCATATTTAAATATTTTATACACTTTGTTCAAACACTTTGTTCAAAAAATAATGTTGTACTTACACATTGTTCAAACACTTGTTGAACTTCTTCTTGGACGGCTCCATCTCTTCCCACCCGGGCAGCCTTCCATACGACATGGTCCGGAAGAGATGTCGCATCACTTTTCTCCTCTTCTAACTACGCATTAAGACGAACAATAAAGCATTATATCCTATTATATATACTTACTATTTTTTGTAAATAGATCATATTAAAGCATATATATGCACTTACTAATTTTTGTTCTAAGCGTGCATATCCCAAACGCCCCTTTCTATATGGATACGCAGGGTTTGATGCCCATTCCCGATTTACGCCACTCTTAACCTGAAAAAACAAGTTTAAGTCATATCAGTTTGTTTGTGGAATAGGTATATATACTATACATTGTTCATGATAAGTTGTACTTACTTCAAATTCTTTGGTTCTTCGCTTCGCAACAAATGTCTCCCATTCTGCATCCGAAATCAAATCAGTGTACTTCGCTGGACGCTCCGAGTCTACAAAGTTGCCATCAGAATCTTTAAGAAATTTGTTGGTTAAAAACGCTCTAAATCCCCTCAAGCGTTTTCCGGCCAACTGAATACAATATTTTCTCCTAGAATCCTCAATATTAAAAGATCTCTGCAAACAAATACACATACATATAACATGTTAGTATAATTAATTTAAAGATGTAACTGTCAACATAATTAAAAATGATCAAATCTGATACTTGAATCTCGCTCCAAATTTTATCCTTAGCCGCTTGTAATGCAGGAATTCTCCAGTTATCGCAAGTAATCGGAACTTGCGAACGTACAACTGCTCCAATATAACTTGTCAGCAACGCACCATTAGGCTCAACCAACTGATCTCTTTCATTCCAATGGACATCGTACTTTACACCTCTATCTCTCGCACGGATGATTCTTTTCATTATCGTTATGCCTCTTTTAATTTCGCCTTCAACGTCTTTGGGTGTTTCTTTTCCATCATGTGATGTTTCCTCGTTGCTGGCCATAATATACCTGTAATTCAGAATAACAACAACAACAACAAATATCAACAACAATAACAACAAATGTCATATTAAACAACAACAACAAACCATCTATATCAAATATAAACTATATCTCATATTTATAATCAACAACAACAACAAATATCATATTAAACAACAACAACAATAATCTATATCAAATATACATTATATCTCATATTTCATATCAACAACAACAACAAATATCATATTAAACAACAACAACAACAATATATATATCAAATATATATATCTCATATTTTACATCAACAACAACAACAAATATCATATTAAACAACAACAACAACAATATATATCAAATATATATATCTCATATTTTACATCAACAACAACAACAAATATCATATTAAACAACAACAACAACAATATATATCAAATATATATATATCTCATATTTTACATCAACAACAACAAATATCATATTAAACAACAACAACCACAATCTATATCAAATATAAACTATATCTCATATTTTACAACAACAACAAACAACAAATATCATATTTTACAACAACAACAAACAACAAATATCATATATCAAATATTAAACTATATCAAATATCAAATATCAAATATATCTCAATAACACTAAAAACATCAAATATCATATATCAAATATCATATATTAAACTATATATATATATATATATATATATATATATATATATATATATATATATATATATATATATATATATATATATATATATATATATATATATATATATATATATATATATATATATCAACAACAACAACAAAAACAATCAGAACAACAACAACAACAACAAATAACACAACAACAATAACAAAAAAAACTCAAATATCTCATATTTTACATCAACAACAACAACAATATCATATATATCTCATATATCATATTAAACCTTCAATATCATATTTTACATAAACCTTCAATATCATATTTTACATAAACCAACAACAAAAACCATCAGAACAACAACAGCAACAACAAATAACACAAAACCTTCAATATCATATTTTACACTAAACCTTCAATAACTCGGATAACACAAAACCTTCAATAAAAACAACAACAACAACAATATAAAACCATCTATTATGTTCAAATACCATCTATATAAAACCATCTATATCATCAGAACAACAATGGTGAAAAGATAAAAAAAAAACAAGAAAAGCAGAGCAAGCTTCACGTACCGTAACAATGGTGGACCGGCAATGCAGACGGATGGATGAACTCAAAAACGGACGGTGAACGGTCGGTGATGGTCAGAAGGATGATCGGACGGAAGAAGGCGATGGTCGGACGATGAACAGTGGGTGGTTGGTTCGTGTTTTCGTTCGCCAGAGAAAGAAGAAATAGTTAGCGTGACTGTTCTGATTCTATTAAAATTCTGGAGGGTATTTTAAAATTATAATATGAATACCTTTAGCAGCGCTTTTAAAGGACTTTAGCAGCGCTTTTAAAAGCGCTTTCATAGGGTGCCTTATCAATTCCATATAGCAGCGCTTTATATATAAAGCGCTTTCTAAGGGTCCCCCTTTAGCAGCGCTTTTAAAAAGCGCTTTCTTAGGGGCCCCCTTTAGCAGCACTTTTTAAAAGCGCTTTCTTAGACCCACCATTTAGCAGCGCTTTTTTAAAAGCGCTGTCTTACGTAGGCGCTTTTTTTCTTCTTTTTTTTTATGGCCCTTTAGCAGCGCTTTTGTAAAAAGCGCTGTCTTTCTATGCGCTGCTAAAAGTGATTTCTGGCGTAGTGTCTACTAGGAGTGTAAGTTCCATCCCTCTTTCTATTTTCAAAATCTCCTTCATATTTTCAAAACTTCAATCTTTCAATAGTCCAAATTCAAGCTAAACGTAACATCAACTTTCTCAATCAAAATCAAGGTCTCTGTCATAGTATAAGTCCCTCCTCTCTTCTTCAAAAATTATTTTAAATTTTGGGCCTCTAATAGAGTGTAAGACCCACACACTTTGTAAACATAGAAAATCTTTTAGCCTCATTCATCATAGGCTTTGTACAGGATACAAACAATCATCTGGGACTCTATCTAGAGTGTAAGACCCAACACCCTTTCTCCCCTCCTTTTCAAGGTTAAAATCATCTTCAAATTCAATTTCAAATCCAAAATCATTTCAAAACCTTCTTCAATTTCTCAAAACCCTAATCATTTCACTCAATATTAATCTTAAATCATTCAATTAATCTTAATACACTTGGGCCTCTATCAGAGAGTAAAACCCACCACCTTTTAAAATTCATTTCGTACTTGTTTATATACTTGTTCATATATCTGTATATATACTTGTGCATATCTTGCTAACTTTCTCTTAGCATTTAAGTCATCCTTAGTTTAGACTAGGTCAAATAATAGAATCCCTTTCAATCAATACAACTTAGTTCAAACAATTAGTTCCCTCTTGTACAAAGGAACCTTTTCCCCAGTACAGTTGGTCTCCTCTTGGGCCTTATTCAAGCATCATCAGCCTCCTCTTGGGCTTCATACAAAGACTTTCCCCAGCTAAGTTAGCCTCCTCTTGGGCTTCATATAAGGACCATCATGCTTCTTAAAATCATAAATCAAGTATTGATCATCTATATAATAAAATCTTTTAGCCTCATCATCCTGAGCTTTGTATAGGATACAAATAAATTATTTTAGCCTCACATCCTGGGTTTTATATAGGATACCATAAAATCAATCCCCAAAAGATTTAACTCTCTTCTAATTCTTAGCAAGAGTCAGTCTTCACTTAAAATCCCCTAGTCAATCAGCCTCAATCTTGGGCTTTGTACAAGACAGATAAAACTCCACCAATTGAGTCAGTTTTCTACTTTTTTAGCTTCAACCTTGGGCTTTGATCAAGGCACTAAATTCAACTTTCCCACAGATGAGACTCTGAGTCCTCTCTGTATGAAGGTCTCTCTTCTATGCATAACATTTAAAATCAAATCAAATAATCAAATCAAATTGTTTTATATAAAGGAGGATGTGGCATTGCTCTGGATATTTCAAAGTCCAAGTTTAAAGCTTCTTCCCTTATGATAAAACTCATGAAGAAAGATGTGGCATTGCTTTAGATATTTCTTCAAGTTTAAAGCTTCTTCCTTCATGATATTTCACTTTTTCCATAAAGGAAGATGTGGCATTGCTTAGGATGACAAAGATTCAAGTTAAAGCTTATTCCATTATGATTTTACTTTTCAATGTTTGTGATGAATAAGTGAGATATCTCCCTTTAGAGATGACAAATTATCGATATCTCAGTCAAACCTTTAGCTTGAATCTTAGGCTTTGAACAAGACACAAATACTACTTTTTACTTCAATCTTGTGCTTTGAATAAGACACCAAATAGTTTCCTCTCATAGATTTAAGAGGAACTACGAACGCTCTGATTTCTCAATTTCCCTTTTTTAGAATATGTAGGCATAAGACTGTGAGATCTTAGTGAGCACACTAATACAAAAAACCTTAGGTCCAGAGACCTTCCCAATTAAACAGCAGACAAATCTAAGCAAACAAGTAATTAAATAGCACAAATATACAATCAAGGTTCCTATAGATTACTATAGATACTCAGGGTGTTAATAGCTTCCCTTAGTATAACCAACCCCAGATTCCAGATCTCTTTGCATTTGTAGAAAAAAACAGTTGCGAGCAGAGTTAATTTAGATTTTCCCCCTTCCTTTTAAGCATCGTAGGATAAATATTAGAAATTCAAAAGTAGCACTAAATGCGGTAGTCGTGTCACGAAAACCGAAGCTACATGCGGCAAAGTGCTTTTAGGTCCCCAAATTAACCATTAGTATTCCAACAGGAGAAGGGACAATAACCCTTTATGAATGAACAAAGCAAAATTCGGGATTAGTTATCCTAGGAATGTTAAATGATGATGAGCCAATCTGAGTAGCAATGGCTTTAATATTGATCTCAGGGTTTCTCTCCCTTCTGGCCATGGTTAACATAGTCTCAAACAAGAGATCCATCTTTTCCTGTATGGAATAGATGTTGGTCTTCATGGTTGTATGGTTGGCTTCTACTTGCTCTAACGTTATCTTGTAATTGTTGTAAGTCTCGTAACGGTGTCTAGAAGTCAGTTTTGCTGGGAAAAAAAGGGTAAATGTGTGTAAGTTTTTGCTTTTGGAAATGAAATACATGCATGCTGATGAAATACGGATGCATAGTTTTTTTTTGTCATTTTTTATGTGTAGGCAAAATGTAATGTAATGCTTGGGATTACAGGTATATCGTGTCTTCAGGTAAGTCTGAACAACATGTAGATAACCGCTATCTCCAATTAACATAAACCTCATAGGTAGGCTTTATGATTGGTAGGTTCCTAGAGTCATGGATCCTTCTTGAGAGTGTCAATGTCGTGACAGAGGCTCGTCGGACAGTAATACCCTCAAGATGATCTCTTATAGGAAAGGTATTTGTATTTTCCCAATGAGGAAGATACCTCGCAGGCTAATACTACACAACCATCGACTCCAAGATTCTACAGAGGTCCCTAGAGTCATCGATCCAACATGAAAATATTATCTTCGTGAAAAAGGCTCATCGAACAATAACATCTCCAAGAGAATCTACTCTAGGCGTGGTCTTTGCAGGGCCGACCCAACACATCTCGAGGTCTGAAGCAAAATTTAAAATTAAATATTTTTAAATAATAAAATTATTTTTCTAAAATTAATATATTTTTGATGTTTTAGAATGTAAAATCATTAAATTATTATAAAACAATTTCATTTAATATTTTATTTTAATTGATAGTAAAATTAACTCATGTAAACACTCTTTTCATTATTTAAAAAATCATAATTGAAAAGCAATGTCAAAATTATATATAAAAAAAATACTTAGATATCAAGTCTCTTATTATCTTAAAGAACTCAAAAATTTATTATCTATATCTATGATTTTTAAATTAACAAATAAAAAAATACACATTATAAATGGTTGTTATTATTATATATTTTACATAGGTGTTATTATTTTTAATTGGTATATAACATTATTTAAAAAGTTATTTAAAAAAATCAATTAATTAAAAGTATATAAATATAAAATAAAAATGCAAGGCCCTAACCTTGATGGCCTACCCCTAGGGTCGGCCATGGGTATTTGTATAATCTCAACAAGCAAGATATCTCACAGGTCAATACTACACAATCACCATCCTAATCTCATGGTTTTCCTTGATTATGGTAGAGAGAATATCTCACGAATTGCCAATAATAAGAGATCCCCCAATAGTACCAACATACTACAATTATAACACAATAAAGTAAAGTGGATAGAAGAAAAAAAACTAGCAAAGTTAACAATTAAATCGCAAATTTAACCAAATTAGGCTTGACTCTCTCTAGCTTGGAGCATGATCCCCATCAAAGTCTCCAGCTGCTACATCTCGAAAAATAAGATCCTTCACGAAGCAATCGTACACTCACAGATAATGATTATCGAACAAAGTTACCATCAAACTTTATTTTTTCTAAAGAAGGAAAGGAAAAATATCGATAAAACCTTTAAGAGAAAAAGAAAATGGCCGTCGCAACCATATTCAGGTTCGAGAGTCGATTATGCAAGAGGAAGGTATTAGCACCCTTCACATCCGTTGAACTCAACGAGAACCTTTTAGTTAAATTTACGATTGAATGTTAGCTATC
Organism: Lathyrus sativus; assembly: GCA_963859935.3. NCBI lineage: Eukaryota > Viridiplantae > Streptophyta > Magnoliopsida > Fabales > Fabaceae > Lathyrus > Lathyrus sativus. Next base: position 467,650,144 of record OZ012736.1, on the reverse strand, counting down.
GTTATTTTTTTTCTTCGAGTGATCAAAACTTCAAAGAGGAAATAAAAAATGGGTCGCAAAAAAGGTTATTATTAGGGTGTTTGACGAGATTATGAATCTCGCTCCTACGTATCCTCTGGTACAATGAGGAACTTAAAGCTTTGTATTTTGGTGTAGAAAATTATGTTTTTGTTGGTTGGTTTGCTTTTATTGATCAAGTGTTTATATCACGTTCTAACGGTTAAAAGTTGGATTGTATGCTTGCCAGGGAGGCTTAAGCACTTGTTTGTATTCACGTTAGAACAGATTAAACAATATTCTTTTGAAAATCTTTTTCAATCACACGGGGGATAGAAAAATATAGGTTTGATTGGTTGAATGTTTTTTGGAGACGATTGCTCATATGGTCGAGTTAGGCAACTTGTATCCAAATAATCAAGAAAGGCAATAGTAGGCACTAGACCACCTCCTTTTCCGTCCAAGTTAATACAAAATTAAGTTTTCTTAGACTTTTATTATGAAAGATGGTTTAAAACAAATTGGATTATAAGTTTTTAGTGGATGCCGATTGCTCGAATGGTCGAGTTAGGAAACTCGTATCCAAACAATCGAGAAGAGGAATGGAAGACTATAGACTATTTCCCTTTGCAACCTTTGTAAGATAATGTTTAGGAATGATTAAGTGTTTTAATTTGAATTGGGGAAAAGATTTTGGTGTTGATCGAGATTTTAATTTGCGCCGAATCGAATTTAATCGAAGCAAAACGGATTTTGAAAATCCACTTAGCGTTGGACCAAGGATTTTATTTTTTAAAATTATTTATTTTATCATCATCATTTATTTGTTAATTATTTTATTAATAAAATAAAATAAATATTAGAAAATGTATGGGTGAGATAGAAATAAAGGAGGCTGAGAGTTTAACAAAGAAAAGAGAGAGAAAAAATGGCCTAAGGCCCATTAAAAAAAAGAATAAAAAAATGAAAAAGAAAAGCACATGGGGTCGCGGTGAAGCCAAAACAGCAAGGGCAAGAACTTAAGGCCAGTTTGCGCGGCCAGCTGCTCCAAGATGTTTACCCAGGCCTTCAATCGTTTGGTGCACATCAACGGTCGTGATTCAACTCTGCGTAGCAAGCTCGTATGGAGAATCTGTACAGGATCCCCTTTCCACATCCACCCATCAGTATGCGCCAAGTGGCATGTGGACAACAAAAAGAAAAGGAAACCAAGATGCAAATGGACGGTTCTTATTGAATATCGCATTTGTTCATCCATATTCATCAATTGTTCGTCATTTTTTCAAAAACCTCAAGAACAAAATTTGAAAACCACCAATTCTACTAATTAAATTACAACTTATATACTGTTGGACTTTGATTTTTTCCTAAATCAAAATATGAAATCAAATTTCACAAACAAGCTACGATTCATGAGGATCAAGGCAAAAGGTTGACAAAATACATAAAGAAAAATCATTTGATCCGAACAACATACACAATCAAACGCAAAACTAATTACATATTCGTGATCAGCAGGAAAAACTGGTTCAAATGGTATATGAGTTTGTAATTTATTATTGAGATTCACAATTTTTCCATTTTTATGTTCTTCAGTTCATGAGTGGCCTTGAGTAATTTTTTAAAAATTCAATTTAAATGTGTTTTCATGCAACTAATGATTGAAATAAGTTCCTTAAGCATGTATAAACATCATAACACACAAAAAACATAAGAAAAAAGGATTAGGCTTACTTTGACAGAAAACATCAAGCACTCGCCGGCTACAATGATGGACACGATGGCTCTCCGATCAAGCTCCGACGAATGTAAAAAAAAGTTTCAGCTCTATTTTTTTTGTAGATTTAGAATCCTCTTATCCTTCTCTACTCAAATACAATCTCAAATTCAAGACCCGAGAAACTTCAAAAATCGAGTTCAAATTTGAGCTAGACCTTTGATCTTGATTTGAACTATTTTTATTGTGAATTGTATACCTTGAAACAAAGTATAAACGGTTTCTTCCTTATCAAGAAACACATAAGGGTTAGGGTTAACAAAGAAAACAAGGTAAAACAACAAGGAACAACAAAGATTGGTTATAAACTGCTATTCTTTCCTTTCTCTTAGAAATAAGATTACAAGTATACAAGAATAACAAATAAACTCTCTCTCTTGAAATTAGGATTTTATCTTCCTATTTTTCCTTCTGCCAATATTGAAAAACTAGCATCCTATTTATAAGAAAAATAGCACACTAACCTAATGGGCTTTTTAACAATTATCCATTACAATCTAACTTAAGGTACAAGCTAACTTAAACAATTGGGCTTACAAGCAAGGCCCAATTCAACATTCTAACAACCCTAGCAATATTGACTAATGCATGTTAGAACAAACTTCGACTACAACATGCATTACTCCGACAGCAACATGCGAACATACTTCGACCTCGTGCTTAATTCCTGTCGAACTAGAAGCTACCCTTCGACCATACTAGAGTTTGATCCAATATCTCAAAAATCTCCACCTTGGATCTAACTCTATAACATCAAGAAACTAGCTTTCTTCATGCAGCTTTAACAACTATATAAAGTGCAAAAACTTGCAACTGGACAACGTCTTGGTGATCATATCAGCAACATTATGATTTGTCAAAACCTTCAGCACTTGGACTTCTCCACGCTCAATTACCCCTATGACGAAATGCAACCTCACATCAATGTGGTTGGTTCGCTCATGATAGGCTGAATTCTTCGACAGGTGTATTGCACTTTGCCTATCACATTTAATAGTGATAACTAGACCTTGAAGTTTTAGCTCCTTTGCAAAACCTTCAAGCCACAATGTTTCCTTCACAACTTTAGTTAGGGAAATATGTTCCGCTTCAGTAGTTGATAAGGAAACGACCTTCTGAAGTATTTCTTTCCAACTGATTGTTGTTCCAAACATAGTGAACACATATCCAGAAATAGATTTTTTGGAATCCAGAAATAGATTGTTGTCCCAAGCATAATAAGAGTCGACATAACCTTGAATTGATACTTTATTATCTTCACCCAAGGCTCCACCATAAATTAGGACTCTATTCAGGGACCCATTTATGTACCTTAAAATTCATTTCAATGCTTGCCAGTGAGGCTTTCCATGATTTGACATGTACCTGCTTACAAGACTCAGTGCATATGCTATGTCAAATCTAGTATAGACCATAACATACATCAAAGAACCTATTATGTTAGCATATGAAATGCTATTCATATAAGTTCTTTCAACATTAGTGTTGGGACACTGATCTACACTCTGCTTGAATTGAGGGTTTTTCAGAGTCATAACAGGCTTTAAATTCGACATACCAAACTTTTTGAGAACCTTTCATAGGTATGCCTCTTGAGATAAGCATAATTTTGACTACTTTCTATCTCTTCGGATATCAATCCCAAAAATCCTAGACGCAACTCCCAGATCCTTCTGTAGCGGTAAAAAATCGTGAGTGTAAGCTATTGATTAGCTTAACTCAAAAGAACAAGAGTCGTCACCGCACTTTTATTTCATCCAAATAAAGGAAAGGAAAAAGAGCGAACAAAACCAAAGAGTTCTAAAGCAAGAACAAGAAAAAGAGATCGGAGTAAGGGGGTTGGTTACGCAATGGGAAGGTGTTAGCACCCAAAACATCTATAGTACTCTATAGGAGCCCTTTGAAATATTTACGTTTTTTGGTTTGAAAATGGTTTGTTTGAAAAGAGATTGGGGAGATGAGAAGAGAATTATTTTTTTTAGATTTTTGTGTTTGGAGAGACTTATCGCCTCATGCCTACGTACCCACAAAGTGCAATATAGGATCAAAACCCCGTAGTTCGTGGTACAAATGACAAAAATTTGTTGGTTTTGATTGATTTTAGATGTAAAGACAAGTCGTCATTTTAAGGAGAAAACTGCGACTAGTCGCCCACAAGTATTAAGATAACATTTGCGTCACATAAAGATGGAGGATTTGCTTGGATTATCAACAAGACTATCACTCAACATCAACGTGGAAAATGTCAAAGTCTTAATACCATGGGGAATAGGAGGATTACATCTCAACTATAGAAATGAATCATGTCTAAACTTTATGAAAAGTTTTAAAGTGAAAAGTGCATAAAGGCACAAAAAGAGTTGATAAGTTTTTGTATTTTTTTATGTCTTTTGAAATTGGTCAAAGCATGATTAACATTGATTGATTTTTATTGAGAAAAACAAAGTTTGAAAATCACTTGACGAAAGTCAAGGTTTTATTGCGAAAGCGGTTTTGAAGTTTGAAACCAAGAAGGTTTTGAAAGAGGGGAAAAGTTTTGAAAATTTAAGAAGGGGAGGAGATGAAGTGACTATCCTAGAAACCAAAATAAGAGCTAGAGGTAAGAAAGATCTAACCGACTTGTAGCACACTCCATAGCAAGCAAAAATAATTCCATCCGATTTAAAGCATAAGCTAATGAGCGAGCCAAATAAAGGCTAAGATCCACAATACTCCAAGCATAGGAATGAGAGCCCTAATTCTAAGTCCAAAGGTCCATGAAGTCTGAGGTCTAAGAATAGTCCAAGAGCATAACCACAAAGTTAATAGCACCAAGTTTTTTAGAGATTTTTTTATCCTTTATTAGTGTTTTGAACAAAGTATGATCCAAGTGGACAAAAGAGAAATGACATAAACATAAACAAAGATATGATATGAAATGATAACATGGAAGCATAAAAGTAAAGAAATAAGGAGTAAGAAGAGAATATAAACAAAATTAAATAAGGATATTGTTAGTGAATTAGTAATTAGTTGTTAGAACATATGATCAATAATGATTAATTCTTGCACTTTAGACCAAGGTTAATGAAAACTCATTAGAGGATTGATAGAATCAAAGCCTCCCAACAATGAGTTTCATAGGTAGTGGACTTAAGACAAGCAACTAATTATACTTGGACTTTCAAACATAAGTTTGAGCCACGAATGATCATTTTCCGATTACGGGACACTTTAGCGCTATGTTAAACAATCGTAATCGGGTTTATGTAGAAACCACGACTATCTGAGGCCGGTCAATAATAATGTTAGTGTTAACACATGTTAGAGAAGTGATATGTAAATCACTCTCCTAAAACATGCCACACAAAAAGAAAAGAGGTAGTGATCTCATCATACTCAAGATTTTTCATCAATTAATCAAAGGTAATCTATCACTATTCCAAAGTACAGAGAATTATCTCAATGATTATTCGTCCATAGATTTGAAATAATGAAGATTAAACAACCTTGATAATCAACAATCTATGATCCATAGATTTCATCGATCAAAAGAAAAAGAAGAAGAATAAGAACTAAAATGAAAAGAAACCTCAATTTGAATCTTAAATCGATTAAATCATCATCAATATCAATCACCTCTCTTGGTGGATAAAATCGACACCCGAAGTCCATTGATATTGATGAAATCTTATCAAAATTCAAGATCCAAAACAACCAACAATTAATTAAAAATTAAACTATTTTCAAATAATTTTTTAAGAGTTTTTTTTCAAGAATATTATTCAAAACACAAATTAATAACAAAAGAAAAGGGGAAAGGCCCACACGGCCCAGTTCTTAAGAGAAATAATAAAAAGATAAAATAAAAAATTGAAATAAAAAAAATAATTGAAAAGGAAAAAAAAGAAACAAAAACGAACAGAATCAACATCTTCCTCATGAAGCTTCACGTTTAAACTCTCAATGCCATCACTTTCTCCGTGATGTCGGAGCTCAATCCGGCAGCGGCGGAGCTTGAAAAGTATACGAAATCGATCGAAATGAAAAGTTTCACATGATGCAACCAACAATTTCAAGAATGATCAACAACGGAAACGAAACAGAAAAGAGAAATTCACTCCAAACTACCTTCAAAGCCGAGGTAAATGTCAATTAAAACTTTCTTCTTCTCTCTTCTACTACTCTAGCTTGAATTTGCTTTGAAATTGGAAATAATTTGAACGAAATGGAAGAAGAGTGATGCGAGAAAACGGTTTCGTAAAGTGAGAATTAAGTAGAAAAAAGTGCAGAATTTTCTTGGCTCTAAAGCTTGAAAAAACAAATGAGAGGTGGGTTGTATTTATAAGTGAACGAAAATGAAATTTGAGTGAGGATTGGTGAGGGCTGCGTGAAGCTTGCGTTTCATTTTGATGCTTGCCGCGTGATATTCTGTTGTTTTGCAATTCTGATGTCGTTTTACTCATTTCCATTTTCAGCTCATGAATTATGACGTGGATTTGCTTTATGGCTTACACGGCTGGGATGATATTCAACTCTGTTGCAGCTTGTATTTAAGAGATGACGTGGATTGAATGATTTTATGGCTCAATTATATTTTGCACAGCTTGTGAACATGGCTTGGTTGATGGCTTGGATACGTAAAAATAGTCTGGCTAGAAACAAAGCTTCTACTACCCGAAAACTCTATTTCCTGCCGCTTCTCAAATTCTTCCCTTGTTGACTTGACATCAAGAGACTGGTCCTCATTTGGCCCAAATATAGATGACATAACCTAGAACTAGGTTGGCATCTGTAATTGCCAACTCTCCACCTTTGCGATAACATACAGGACCTGGGTGTGCTCCAATTGATTCTGGTCCAGCTTGAAAAGCGCCAAATTGGAACTTCAACTTTGAACCACCTCTAGCAGCCACAGTGTTTAAGTCAAGCTGAGGTGCTTGAATTATGGCACCAGCAATTTGTGTTTCCAGCATTTGCTCATAATTTCCAACATACCGACTCAAATCTGTGGATGTACCTCCCATATCAAAACCAATCAATGGATTTTCTGTTTCAAGACCAAAAAGAGTTTGCGAGTAACCAACAACTTCCCTAGCAGGACCAGACAGAATTGCTTTGTGCCCCGAGAAAGAACTCTCAGGCGCAAGTTCTCCATCAGATTGCATAAACAAAATCTTGCCAAGTCCCTCGTCAAATTTGGAGATGAATCCTGACAAGTATTCTTTTATAACTGGGGTCAGATAAGCATCTACACTAGCTGTTAGACCACGAGGAACAGCACAAACCATGGGAGACAAAGCAGACAATATAGAAACATGTCTGAAACCCAAAACTAATGCTAACCTCTCAACCTGTTGTTCATGCTGCGGGAAAGTGTACGAGTGCATCAAAATAATAGCCAGACAACTAATTCCTTTCTCCAGCAAACTTTTCAGTACAGGCTTCAACACTTCTTCATCAAGAGGCTTTACAATCTTGATAAGCTCTCCAGAAACACCTTTAACAATAGGTAAAGAAGCACTCTTGTTTTCTTCTTCACTTTCCTGAACAAGTTCAACTCTCTCATCCACCTCCACTCAATCTTCTCCGTAGGAATCTTTGAGCTGCGCGGAATTTTCTCGCCGCTGAACTCTTCAAGAATCCTACGTATCCCTTCAACCGGCGCATCATCATAATTTAAAGGATCAACAGACAAAAGCTTCAAAACTTGCCCATTACGATGACCCGGGATTTCTGCATAAACATCAGTAAACGTACCGCCTCTATCAATACAAAACCTTAACTTCCCTTCAGCAACACTCCCCATCCTATTAGAACACAGTTACAAGACCGCAATTGGAGAATGCTGCGATTGAGTCGCGTCGTTGCTACTAATGCTGAAATTTTTGGAGTCGTGGTTGGTTTGTTTGATTTTGCATGGAACTATCTTCTTGAAGCAACTTCTTTAAATATCCTTCTAACTGTCCATGTTTTCTAGGAGAACTCAAAACACCGGCTAACCGAAGCGGTAAGACACACATTGTAGAAAGCCTATTAGCAACGGCGGATCTTGGCCTTAAACCTGCACTTAAAAATACTGGTAGCATTATGCATGTCACGTAGGACTCCCCAAAATATTCAGAAACAGATGACAAAAACTTTGAAATCCTACTCCATAAATTAACTTCAATAGATGCTATCTCTGCAAGTGTCTGTATATTTACAGTTTGGTTACTGTTTCCAATAATCACGGCATTATTGGCATATTTGCTGAAGCGACTCAGCATCAGTAGTCATCAAGTTGGTTGTTTTCCAGATGCAAATTATTTTCGTGCTTCAAGGGTAAGCCTTAGAGACTTGCGGAATACTGCAGCCACCAATGTTGATCTCAGATGATAACCAACACACATGACATTCTGAAAATACTGAGCTTCACATAACACCCCAAAGACCACTCCAACCAAAATTGAGAAGGCGTAAACATAGCCCATTCCAGCTGGCTGATCATGCAAGGCAAGTTTGGGTGATCATAAGTTTAACAATGTTTTGGATTTTGTTTGGTCATCCTTGTTATATCAGTATGATAATTATCTTGAAGACAATGAAAGACCACATCAAGTGCCCTTTTTTTTAAAGATGACATACTACCTTCTATCTCAGTAGCTTCAAAAGCTAGCGAATTATCCTTACGGATGAGATCTTATTCAAGCTAAAAGCAACAATTATTTCTTGTAATAGACAATACCATGCCACTGCATCATATGTCGCATAATAGAACAAAGAGATTGGCTCACTAATCACTTTTGAATTTCAACTTATGACCACCCATTGACTTGATTAAATCCGACCCAAAATCCACACTTGAGATTTCTTCATCAATCTTTGATAAAATGAATGAACCAATCTTGGACCACTGAATAGCTTACAACTAAAGAGCCTGCCATTTGAATCCATTTGAACTTTTCATAACTTTATGAATCTCATAAATCACTTCTTGATAGCCGGATGAATTCTAGCACGAGACAACATGGCCTTGAACATTCACATTTCTTGAGAAAATAGCCCACTGATACATATACTTGCAAATGAATTAATTTCTTGATAGTTTGACCTTAACTGCACATGAATAGCCACACTTGATTCCAAGTCATTCCTTTGCCATAAATCATCCTGCAAAACCTTAATCACACAGAGAAGACTAAACAAACAAAAGATTGCAAAATATTTTTGATATTTTGGTTAGAGGTTAGTAAATAGAAACAAACATAAAGCAAGTAAGAAACAATAGGGGTTTGATAACCAAAAAGTATGATCTTGTTTGCGTATGTAATGATGCAAATGAAATGTGGAATCTTAGGGGTAAAAATAGGGTATTACACCTTCATGTCGAACTTCTTATTGAGTTCAACCTTCACCCTCATTACATCTTCGACTTTGTTACTTTCTATTAGAAATCATCCACATAGAGCAACAAAATAACAAATGAATTACCCGGTCGAAACATGAAGTAAAGACAGTGGTCGAACTGACTTCTGATGAAACATATGTGTGCCATGAACTTGTCGAATCTCCTATTCCACTGTTGAGGAGATTGATTCAGTCCATATAAGGATCTATTCATCTTGCACACATAATCTTCCTTCTCTTTTTCGACATACCCTTCAGATTGCCTCATCAAGATTGTTTCATCTAAATCACCATACAAGAAGGCAATCTTCACATTCATCTATTCTAGTTCAAGGTCGAACTGTGCAACTATGGAAAGCAATATTCAAATGGATCTGTGCTTCATAATAGGAGAGAACACATCATTGAAGTCGACAAATTCTTTTTGAGTGAACCCCCTAGCAACCAATCTTGCCTTGTATCTCTTCAACGCCACTCCTTCGATTCCTTCCTTAACTTTGAAAACCTATTTACAGTTGACTAACCTAGCTCCAACAGGTTTCTTGATCAGTTCCCAGGTGTTGTTATCATGAAGAGGTTTCACCTCATCATCCATGGCCTTCATTCATTCAGTCTTCTTTCGACTCCTCATAACTTCTGTATAGTCTCTAGGTTCTTCATCTAGAACCTCACTTGCAGAGATTAAGGCATAAGCTATAAGATCTGCATACCCAAGTCTCTGAGGTGGCTTGATGACTCTTCTCGACCTGTCTCTTGCTAGCATGTAGTCATTATCAGTCTCCTCATCTTCGACAACATCTTCTACGTCTTCTTTAACTTAATTTGAGGTACACAGCTCAACATCAACATGTTCCACCTCAACAGGAATCTCTCCCTATTCCATCTCTTCGTTAGCATCATCAATTTTCTTAAAAGCCATCTCTGCTTCATTGAAAACTACATCTCGACTGGTGACACACCTCCTGTGACCTGGATATAGGCACCATATCCTATAAGCTTTGACTCCTTTAGGGTATCCCATGAACATGCATTTCAAAGCTCTATGTTCGATCTTGTCTTGCCTAATATGAGCATAGGCCACACAACCAAATACTCTCAATTTGTCGAGACTAGGTGGATGTCCCGACCAAACTTCTTCATGTGTCTTGATTCCTAAGGTAGTCGAGGGACATCTATTTATCAGGTAAGCTGCTGTTGAAATAGCCTCCGCCTAAAACACCTTCTTCAATCCATCACTAACCAACATGCATCTAACCCTTTCAAGGATTATTTGATTGAATCTCTCAGTTAAGCCACTTTATTGAGGAGTACCTGTTACAGTCTTATGCCTTGCAATCCTAGACTCAACACAGTAACTGTCGAATGCTTCGTTGCAGAATTCAAGGCCATTGTCGATTCTCAACCTCTTAACCTTTCTGCCATTTTGAGTTTCGACCAGAATCTTCCAACTTTTGAAATTCTCAAAAGTTTCATCCTTCGTCTTCTGAATGAATACCTATAGCTTTCTGGAATAGTCATCAACAATTCATAGAAAATACCTTGCACCTGAGTGTGAAGGATTCCATGTAAGCCCCTAAAGATCAACATGAATGCAATCTAGGGATCCATATGTTCTTTGCTTTCCTTTGTTGAACTTCGTCCTACAGGATTTACCAAATACATAAGATTCACAAAACTCCAACTTTTTGACTTTGTCACCTCCTAGCAGGTTCTGCTTCCCCAATTCGACCAGGCCTCTTTCGCTGACATGGCCCAATCTCATGTGCCATAATTCTGTCTTCGTCACAGGTTTCGTGGATGCAACATTTGTCAAACCACTTACAACCTCAACCTCAATGGTATACAAGCCTTATTTCTTCACGCCTCTCAAGACTTCCTTCGACCCCTTCATGACTCTTAGGATACTTTTCTCTCCTTGAAAAACATATACCTTTCTATCGAATTCACCAAGAGAAATCAAATTTTCTTCAAGTCAGGTACATACCTAACTTCAGTCAATAACCTTATTGACTCATCATGGGGCTTGAATCTCACAAACCCAATACCTGCAATTTTGCAAGATTTGTTGTTTCCCAGCAGCACAGATCCACCATCTTGGTCACATAGCTCCTCGAACAATTCTTTGTTTGGAGTCATGTGCCAAGTGCAACCTGAATCTATAATCCACTCTTTTCTCGAGTCGCTGCTTGAAACCACAAGAACATCAGATGAGTCAAAGTAATCTTGAACAATGGTTGCATTGCCATTACCTCTATGATCTTTCAGACGTTCAGGGCATACCTTTGTTGTGTGACCCTCCTTCTTATAGTTATAAACTCGAATTCCAAATGTTTCGCCACTATAAAACTTCTATTGACTTTTACCTTTCTTTTTGTAGAACTTACCATCCTTTCGCAAAAATTTTCCCTTAATGGCCAAACCTTTGCCCACCGACAAAGGTTTATGTTCCTTTCGTTTATTCAAATCCTTAGAATATAAGGCTGATTGAACTTCTTCAAAGGTCAGGGACTCCCTTCCATACAAGAGAGTTTCTTTAAAGTGAGCATGTGTTCTGGGCAAAGCACACAACAACAACAATGCTTGATCTTCATCATCGATCTTCACATTAATATTTTCAAGATCAAGAATCAACTTATTGAACATATCCAACTGCCTAGCCAACACTTTGTCTTCACTCATCTTGAATGAATATAAAGCAGGTAGAGTCGATTCACAAGAGATTTGGTCATGTACAAACTTTCAAGTTTCACCCATAATCCCGATGATGTAGTCTCCTTTGATACATGTCGAAGAACCTTATCAGCAAGGCTCAATAATATTGCACTGTGAGCTTTCTAAATCATGCTCGTCTTTTCTTTTTCCATTAACAGAGCGTCCATGGCTGCCTCTCCCTTCAACGCTTCCAAATAATCCTGCTGAACCAGTAGGGCTTTCATCTTCAAGCGCCACAGACTTAAGTTATTCACTCCGGTGAACATTTCAATCTCATACTTTGTTGAAGGCATCTTCTCCAAGCTCACCGCACCAATTTATTGTGAATCAGATACCTTGAAACAAAGTATAAACGGTTTCTTCCTTATCAAGAAACACACAAGGGTTAGGGTTAACAAAGAAAATAAGGTAAAACAACAAGGAACAACAAGGATTGGTTATAAATGGCTATTATTTATTTCTCTTAGAAATAATATTATAAGTATACAACAATAACAAATAACCTCTCTCTCTCTCTCTCACTCGAAATTATGATTTTATCTTCCTATTTTTCCTTCTGCCAAGATTGAGAAACTAACATCCTATTTATAAGAAAAATAACATACTAACCTAATGGGCTTTACAGTTACCCATTACAAGGTAACTTAGGGTACAAGATAACTTAAACAATTGGGATTACAAGCAAGACCCAATTCAACATGCTAACAACCCTAGCAATATTGACTAATGCATGTTAGAACAAACTTCGACTACAAAACACATTACTCCGACAGCAACATGTGAACATACTTCGACCTCATGCTTAATTCCTGCCGAACTAGAAGCTACCCTTTGACCATACTAGAGTTCGATCCAATATCTCACAAATCTTCACCTTGGATCTAACTTATAACATCATGAAACTAGCTTTCTTCATGCAGCTTTATCAACTGCATACAATGGTAAAACTTACAACTGGGCAACGTCTTGGTGATCATATCAGCAACATTCTGATCTGTCGAAACCTTCAGCACTTGGACTTCTCCATACTCGATTACCCCTCTGACAAAATTCATCCTCACATCAATGTGCTTGGTTCGCTCATGTAGGCTGAATTCTTCGACAGATGTATTGCACTTTGACCATCACAGTTAACAATGATAACTCGACCTTGAAGTTTTAGCTCATTTGCAAAACCTTCAAGCCACAATGCTTCCTTCACAACTTCAGTTAGGGCAATATATTTCGCTTCAATGGTTGATAAGGCAACAAACTTCTAAAGTATTTCTTTCCAACTGATTGTTGTCAAAAACATAGTGAACACATATCCAAAAATAAATTTTTTGGAATCCATACAACCTGCATAATCAGAGACGACATAACCTTCGATTGCTGCTTTACTATTTTCACCCAAGGCTCCACCATAAATTAGGAGTTTATTCAGAGACCCATTTATGTACCTTAAAATCCACTTCAATGCTTGCCAGTGAGCCTTTCTAGGATTCACCATGTACCTGCTTACAAGACTTACTGCATATGTTATGTTGGGTCTAGTACAGACCATAACATACATCAAAGAACCTACTATGTTAGCATATGAAATGCTATTCATATAAGTTATTTCAACATCAGTGTTGGGACACTAATTTATACTTAACTTGAATTGAGGGTTTGTCGGAGTCACAAGAGGCTTTAAATTTTGACATGCCAAAATTTTTGAGAACCTTCTGTAGGTATGCCTCTTGAGATAAGCATAATTTTGACTGCTTTCTATCTCTTCGAATGTCAATCCCAAGAATCCTGGATGCAGCTCCTAGGTCCTTCATGTCGAACTCCTTATTAAGTTCAGCCTTCACCCTCATTGTATCTTCGAAATTGTTGCTTGCTATTAGAATATCATCCACATAGAGCAACAAAATAACAAATGAATTACCCGGTCAAAATCTGAAGTAAACACAGTGGTCGAACTGACTTCTGATGAAACTTATGCATGCCATGAACTTGTCGAATCTCTTATTTCATTGTTGATGAGATTGTTTCAGTCCATATAAGGATCTATTCAGTTTGCACATATAATCTTCCTTCCTTTTTTCGACATATCCTTCAGGTTGCCTAATCAGGATTGTTTCATCTAAATCACCATACAAGAACGAAATCTACACATCCATCTGTTCCAGTTCAAGGTCAAAATGTACCACTGTGACAAGCAACATCGAAATGGATCTGTGCTTCACAACATGAGAGAACACATCATTGATGTCAACACCTTCTTTCTGAGTGAACCCCCTAGCAACCAATCTTGCCTTGTATCTCTTCGACGCTACTCCTTCTATTCCTTCCATAACTTTGAAAATCCATTTATAGCTGACTAACCTAGCTCCAACAGGTTTCTTGATCAGTTCCCAGGTGTTGTTATCATGAAGAGATTTCATCTCATCATCCACGGGCGTCATCCATTCAATCTTCTTTCGACTCCTCATAACTTCCCTATAGTCTCATGGTGAAAGGTATTTAAATACAGGTAACCGAAAATTTTTCCCTTAGATGCAGCAATATGCAACGCTATGGACAAAACGACAAACTGTAATGCTAACAATGTTATGATTCTAGTATGATGCGTATGATGAAAATGATAAATGCAAGGACATAGACGACACGACGACTCAGGGGACAGACGCGGCGACCAAACCACACACTGGGGACAACGATGCACTGGTGAAATAGCACGACATTGGGGAGTTCTAAAGTGATGGATCAACCGGTGCAAGCACGAACAGTTGTAACTTTAGGGTGAAACGGTAACACAGGATCCACACGGCGGTAGGATCAGGTAAACAACAAGTGTTGGAGTTTTCGGGACATTCCTTTAGACGAAGAGATCGAGCGGGATCTTTAGGAATCGTCGAAAAATATACAGGGAGAAACAAACATCAGAAATAACTTGAAGAACATTGAATGAACTCTGAAACCCACTAGAGACGCTCCGAAAAGCATCGAATGAACTCTGGGCTGTATCCAGAAACAAAATGAAAACATCTATAGGAGCATGCGATGAAGACAAGTCTCTGAAGATACATCCGACACATTCAGGAAAGCATTAAATGTACGGGAAGAGTTTGAAGACATATATGGAAGAACATCAGGTAAGTAACAAAGGAGTTCTGGAAGAAACATCAGAACCAAAACTCAATATGGAAAAACATCAGAAAGAGAAGCAAGTCCGGAGAAACATCAGGTAGATTCTGGGAAACCATCAGAATCGAAGGGAAATATCTGGAAAACCATTAGATAAGTTCGGGAAGAACATCAAAACAGAGACTCACTATGGAAAAACATCAGAAAGAGAAACAAATCCGGAAAAACATCGGATAGATTCTGGAAAAACATCAGAATCAAAAGGGAATATCTGGAAAACCATCAGATAAGTTCTGGAAGAACATCAGAACAGAGACTCACTCTAGAAAAACATTAGAGAGAGAAACAAATGACATCCAAGAACGGCGTTGGATAAAAGGGATAGCAGACATCCAATAATGGCTTTGAATAAAAGGTATAAACATAATTAATAGTATTGGATGTATGTAGGAACAGACATATCCGGAAAAATAATCGGATAAGAAATGTCATATCTGGAAGAACGACAGATATACATGATAAAATATGTTGGTATGTGCCAAGTGAATTGGACTTTGACCACAAGGTGAGACATGAATAACACCACGACCTCGGGAGAAATGCAAATGAGGATGAAACACTCATGATATGCATATGATATGAATTATGCAAATGATATATGATCAAATGCAAATGCAAACGCCGATGACATGACTCGAATCTTCTGGTAAGATGACAAAACTGGAAGATTGATTCCTCAATACGGAGATCACTGTCCTTATGCTTTAGAGACTAAAGATGTTACTGTTGACCACATCTCTGCCACACTTTTAAACTGTATCAAGTTGATAGTCCTTGTAGGAAACTCCCCCAGATTAAACCGTCTGTAGACTGATAATTATTTCAGCTTGACTGATTCTGTAGATGATTGCGCTACTATGCCCCTGGAAGGTCTGCCCCCATTATGGGTCTTGAAGGATCTTCTGGATAAACTGATTCTGAGAAGGATTTTCCCCTGAACAAATCTTGAATTGATTCTTAGACAGGATGTAACGGCAACTTGCCCCTGATAGGATCACCGACCAAGCTTTTCATTGTTTGAAAATTACTTAAAGGAAAGCCAAATTGCAAACAAAAATATTCATACAAACCTGGTAATGCAAAGTTCATGCAACTTTTGAAACCAAAATCATTTTTTAAAGATGAAAGATAAATGAATCGTTAGTCAGAACACAGTGGTTCAAGACGCTCAAAGTTTAAAACAAAGGTGTACTGCCAAAATAAATGATTTGCAAAGATCTTTTGGAGTCAGCTTACACAACCTGTTGTAGTATGCTTTCATAATAACTTTGCTTCATTTAGGTCATTTGAGGGTTGTAACACGGTCTGGTTCACGATTTATGAAACAAAGGATAAATACTCAAAATTTATTTGTACCCATCCAATCTACGTGATAATCTTCAATCCTACGCTCAGTTAACTCATATTATGCATTCAGATTCCTATAGGTTAGGAATTGCACTGATAGTAGCAATGATGGTTCAGAAGTCAAGGGACTTATGAAAAGGCAGCCACTACTTGAAGGTGAGATAATACTTAGAAGGGGGGGTTGAATAAGTATGGAAAATTAATACTTGAAAATAATCACACAATTATTTTTATCCTGGTTCGTTTAACAACTACTCCAGTCCACCCTTCCAGAGTGATTTGCCTTTCTCAATAAGGACTTAATCCACTATTAAATCAAACTGATTACAATAGTAACACCTAAGAACTACAGTTCTTAGTCTTCTCAAGAGCTACTGATTCTCACTGAATCCTCTTAAGGAATATCCTTTACAATCAATGTAAATTAAATACAAGAGTGTTTAATGCTTCTATAAAGCTTTAATCACAACAGTGATTTTTCTCTTAAGTTTTAGTACAATGAGATTCTATGAAGAATAAGAATGAGAGCTTTTAGAATATTATTAATTTCTTTTCAGCAAGTGTGTAGCACTGAAGAATGAAGTGAAGATCTCCTTTTATAGGCAGCTGAATCATGCAAGCTGATCATTGAAAATAGAGTCCAAAAGGTCTGAGCCTTTTTGTCTTCACATGCACTGACTTTTCCTTGAAATAGATGGCACAGAAAAATCCTTTTTGTTTGTGTAAGTGTGTCTAGCACAAATAAGGAAAGAGACGTTGAATAGTTCCAACGGATATATTCTTGAAAATACTTCTTCAGTTTCAGCAAGTTCTTCAGAGTCTGAATGGATCAGAGTCTTCTAATGAAATCCAGAACTATGCTGTATCAGAGTCTTCTGCAGCGTGTGTGCTTCTAGCGTGTTGATCATCAGAGCATTTTGACACAGAACTTCAGTACAAGGCAGCGTAGGTACTTTCAGAAACTTCTGTAGACTAATGCTTTGAGAAACTCTTCAATCAATATTCTTCTATACTTCTGATGCTTCAGCTTCAGATGCTTCTGACTATCTTCAGATGCTTCTGATTATCTTCAGATGCTTCTGACTCAGAATGTTCTGGAGCTTCTTTCTTCAGATCCTTCTGGAGACTACGCTCAGGATCTTCTGTAAGGAGCAAGCAGATTCTTCTGAAAGGTGCATCTGGCACTTCAGAGTCAGAAAAACTTCTTGTATTCAAGGCAGATTTGCTTCTAGAGAGTTAATATAATTTTAATCTGCAGTAAAACTCTCAAACAAATTTTAGAGTATATAATTCTTAAATATAAATTTCCTAACAGTTATCATCAAAACAAAGAGTAATTATTAAGAACCAATCTGTGTTCTAACAATCTCCCCCTTTTTGATGATGACAAAAAGTATCAGAAATTTTATTTAATTGAACATAAAGAATTATAACTCCCCCTGAGATGATGAATCTCCCCCTGAGTTGAATATGAAACAGGAATAGAAACTTCCCTTTTTATCTTGAGTAATCTTCAGAGTCAGATCTTGTTTGTCTTTGTAATAATTAAGGGTCAGAATATCTTGCAGATATGAGATTCAGAGTTTGATAAAAGATAAATGATCTGAGAAGCTCAGAGATTCTTTTATAGAGTGTTCTTATCAAATATTCTGAAATAGTCAATTTAGATATTAGAAAAAGTAGATATGTCTGAAGATTCGTTCTAGTGAGATTATATTAAATAGTTCAGATCTTTATTTTCTCCCCCTTTTTTGTCATAAGCAAAAAGTAAAAAACTTGTAATAAAGACAAATAAAAGGAACAAGAACAGATAATTCAATGGAGAATAACAATCTGATTCATTTAATCATAACAGAGCAAAAGTACATTGGAAAATATCAGAAGATATAACAATAACATTCAGATGCAAAAACAACAGATGCACAAACATGAGAAAAGAAAATCTAGGAGTGTTTTGACAAAAGCATCTTCAATAGGTCTGTGATCTCAGATTGTGATTGCTCTTGCTTTGACATGAACTTGGTTATTGTCTCATTCTTCTCATCTTGTTTAGACATCCACTATGACATGTCCTCAGATTTCTTGTCTTGCTTCGCCATCCAAGATCTTATTTCAGATTGACCAGCTTCTAGAGCAGCAATCTTGTCTCCCAAATCTGGATTTTCTGTCTTTATCTCTGATGATGGAGGTTCTGTATCCTGAACAGAGTCAATTGCCATATGTTCTGGAGATCCTGAAGAGGGTTATACCAGAGTCATAGTCAATGCATTGGCAGTTGATTCTGGTGGAGGAGGAGGAGGAGCATCCAAACAAAGCAGAGGTTCAGTCTTGTTTACAATCCAGAATTGAGTTCTTTCAGCTCTGAGCTTTGCATCATCAGAACAAATGTTCTTCAGATTAGAAGCTACAGTGTTGAATCTCTTAACAAAACCTTTCTAGATGAAGTCAGTCTCATTTGCATCCATAGTCTCAGAGCATCTCTTCTGAACAGTACCTAAAGACATCTGTATTTCTTGCAAAAACGTTTGAAATAAATGATCAATATTAAGTCTGGGTGGTGGTTTAAGCAAGGTTTCCAGAGTCATCTGTTTAGGTTTGGGAGTTGGTGGTATCAGTGATTTAGAGATGGAAATCAGAGGTGGGGGAACATATGGAAAGAATGGAATTTCTGGTTTTTGAGGTAAAGATCTGTTTAATGCATTTAGCAGAGTTGGTTGAGGTCTTGTGCGTGGGTAAACAATATCAAAAGATGCATTGGAGTATGGTACGAATGCAGAGTTTGATGGCTTATCAGATGCAACTGTGTTATCAGATGCAGGATGCAGAGCTGAAACAGCAGCTTTACCAGATGTAGCAGATATGGTGGCTAATGATCCTTCATTGTTCATAGATTGAATATATGAAAGGATTACAGATGGAAGGGCCTGAATGAGCTTGGGTTTCAGAGGTTTCAAAGGTTCAGAAGGCTCAACTCTATCATAAAAATCTTTTAGTTTGAAACCATAAGATAAATTATGATAAAGAGAAGATACTTGGGCACAAGATATTCCAGATGATGATGGATTGGTAGAGGGAACAATCATCTCAGATGATGGTGCAGGTGGAGGCATAGGGTCTGGGATGGTAGTTTTAGTAGGTAAGGTTGATTCAGGTTCAGGTTCATGCACAGGGTATTTGTCAGATGGATTAATCAGAAAATCAGGATGAATTTCTGATTCAGATGAATTTGAGGATGTTTCAGGTGTACAAGAGGTAGAAGAAACTTGAAACACTGTTTTTAATGGAGTGATGTCAAGAACTTCTGTCTCAGGGAGATGAGATGGTTCTGAAGGGGTATCAGATTGTTGAGTAGGTGGTTCAGATGAAACAGGAGCAGAAGTTACTTTAGAGGGTTCAGAAGTAACAGTTGCTACAGGTTCAGAAGATGGAATTGTTGATGGTGGAATGACAGAGTCTTTTTGTGGTTGATCTTCTGTGGTTTGTTTTTCTGGATGATTTTCTGTTTGTGGTTGATCAGAGTGTTGTTTATCAGAATATTGTGGTAGTTCTGATGGTTGTGGTTCTGTTTGTTGTGGTTCTGTTGGTTGTGGAACAGTTGGTGATGGACGTGGAGTGAAGTGTTTGATGTGTATTTTAGGTTGAGGTGGTTTTGATACAGAAGCAGTAGGGTGTTTCTGAGGTGAGACAGAACTAGGGGCAGCAACAGATGTTGTTTGAGTGACAGGGGGTTTGGGTACAGACTTAATAGATGAATCATTAATAACAACATTTTTAGAAATAACAGAAGCTTTAGTACCTTTGAGTTTAATCCTCTTAGCAGATGCAGAGACAGCTTCTCCAGAGTCCTTTCTCTTTAACAGATCCTTTGGTTTCTCAGCAATCTTAGCCTTCTTCTGGACAGGTTCAGATTCTGCTACAGGCTGAGATCTTTTCCTTTGAAGTGGAACTTCTTCTTCTCCTCCTGCATCTGGCGGTGGTTGCTTGACAAGTTGAAACACATTGGCTGGAACAGGCACTCCTTCCCTTTTGCATTCTTCTATATACATCAGAACAATGTGTCTAGGTTCTTCAGCAAAGAATAGAGGAAAGTCAGATACTGGAATCCTCTTATTCAGATCAGACATATTTAACCTCTTTGGAGCAGTAGTCAGTTCATCTACAATCTTGAGTCTCAGAAGGCTTTTAGCGTTCAGAGGCTTTCCCATAATGAACTCTAGTTCTTCTGTAACACCAGCATCATACAGAGCAGCCACTAAACCATTTTCAGTGATAAGATCTGAGAGCAATCTTCCAAAAGGTATCCAAGTCCTGATCTTCTGGCCTTTTTCTTTGACAGATTCTCTAGATGCATTGATGTGATTCCACAGATGCATGAACAAAATGTAAGGCAGATCTACCTTGTTGCTCTGACTAAGGCAGTACATAAAATAGATCTGTTCATTGTTGACATAATCTGGGGAATTTGTTGACTTTCTGTGATGTATGCATCCCATGAAGATCTTAGCCCAGATCTTGTAATCAGGCTTCAGATCTTTGAATCTGTTAGAGGCTTGTCCAGCAGTCATAACCTCCTCATAAACTTCATCCATATCAACACGCCCAGTTGGCAAATGTGAAACACCATCTGTTTCTTCATAACCAATCAGTCTTCTAATCAGATCCTCTGTGATGATGATCTCCTTTCCCAGCACAGATGATAGAATAAACTTTGGATATACAGATGCATGAATCCAGAATTCTTTAACAAGCAGAGGGTAAACTGGTCCAAATAATCTATCAAAGTATTTCACCCAACCTTGAGCTCTAACAATGGAGCGAAAATCAAACCCATTGTCAGCCAGAGAATCAAATTCCACCATAGATTCACACAATACTTCTAGTTTATCAACAGGTGTGAGAAGAGTTCTCTTTGGAGGAGAATATGGAGCAGCACCTAGGTTATCTGAAGTCACAGCAGCCATTGTGGATTGAAACTGTGCAGTTGTTGATGAAGAAGACGCCATTGAAGATTGCTTTTTAGAACACTTAGGTTTTGAGTTTTTATGCAGAGAGAACAAAAGATGAAAATGCATATAAATTCTGAGAGTGAAAAGTGTGAAAGTGAACACACATCAAGTATTTATACTAATCACATAGGCACACCAAGAGACAGAAATAACGCACGTTTGAGCAGCATTAAATGAAGAGAATAAAATCATTTCAAATAATAAATGCTTCTGACAGATTTGGGGGAAAAACCAAGATATTTACTATTCAAATTTCACCTCAAACGTCTTTTCAGTTGTCCACACGCCACCTCATCAGATTGTGTGGGACACGTGTTTGCTTGCATGCTGTTCTGAATTCTCTCAAGAAATGAAACGTTAGCCAACGTTCAGATCTTCTAAAGATGGTTAGTTCAGATTTTCTCATCAGAAATATTAATCAGAATAGAATAAATGAACAGAAGAAATACTTCAGATGAATTAAGCATGTTTGCATCTGGAACAATTTGCTTCTGATAAATATCATTCTGGACAAACATCCATACCAATATTTTTCAGAATAAAATTGAATCTATCTTCAACAAGGGGTTTTGTAAAAACATCTGCCCATTGATGATCTGTGTCAACAAAGGCTAAACTTATGATTCCCTTCTGAACATAGTCCCTGATGAAATGATGCTTAATTTCTATATGTTTTGCCTTAGAATGTAAGATGGGATTCTTGGACAAACATATAGCAGAAGTATTATCACAAAAGATAGAAATGTTACTCTCAAGAATTTGATAATCTTCTAGTTGACTTTTCATCCAGAGCATCTGCGTGCTACATCCAGCAGCAGCAATGTATTCAACCTCTATGGTTGAAAGTGCAATTGTGGGTTGCTTCTTGCTGTACCAGGAGATTAGATTTCTTCCTAGAAATTGACAACTTCCAGAAGTACTTTTTCTTTCCACTCTGTCTCCAGCATAGTCAGCATCACAGAATCCAACTAATTTGAAATCATCAGATTTTCTGTAACACAAACCCATATTAGAAGTACCTTTCAGATACCTTAGAATCCTCTTGACAGCTGTCAAGTGTGATTCTCTAGGATCTGATTGGAATCTAGCACACAGACAAACACTGAACAATATATCAGGTCTAGAAGCAGTAAGATAAAGAAGAGAGCCAATCATACCTCTGTAGAGCTTCTGGTCTACTTTCTTACTTACCTCTTCTTTGCCAAGTGAGCTAGTAGGATGCATTGGAGTCTTTGCCACCTTGCTGTCAGACATGTTGAATTTCTTCAGAAGTTCTTTAACATACTTTGTCTGATGTATGTAGGTGCATTCTGGAGTTTGATTAACTTGGATTCCTAAAAAGAATCTGAGTTCTCCCATCATGCTCATTTCAAATTCTGCCTGCATACATGTAGCAAACTCCTTTCCAAGCGTAATATTTGTTGATCCAAAAATAATATCATCTACATAAATTTGGCAAATTAGAAGATCTTTCTTTATAGTTTTACAGAATAGAGTTGTATCCACTTTGCCTCTGATAAAATTCTTCTCCAGAAGAAAATTACTCAATCTCTCATACCAAGCTCTGGGAGCTTGTTTTAATCCATATAGAGATTTCTTTAATTTGAAAACATGATCTGGAAATTTTTCATTTTCAAAACCAGGAGGTTGGTGGACATAAATTTCTTCTTCTATAATACCATTAAGAAAGGCACTTTTAACATCCATCTGATATAGAGTGATGTTATTTTGTGCAGCAAAAGAAATAAGAAGGCGTATAGATTCTAACCTTGCTACTGGAGCATATGTCTTAGTGTAATCAATACCTTCTTGCTGACTGTATCCTTGAGCAACCAGCCTTGCCTTATTCCTCTCAACTTCTCCTTTCTCATTTAATTTATTTCTGAAGACCCATTTAGTACCAATAATATTAAATCCTTTAGGTCTAGGAACCAGATCCCAAACTTCATTTCTGGTGAATTGATTCAGCTCTTCTTGCATAGCTATAATCCATTCATTATCTTCCAGAGCCTCATCTACAGATGTTGGTTCTATTATTGACACTAAGCCAAATAAAGAAGATTCAGAAGTTCTGAGAAATGATCTTGTCCTTATTGGATCATCTTTCTTTCCAATTATCACATCTTCTGGATGAGAAGATTTGATTCTGGAAGAAGATCCTCTGACAGTTGGTCTTTCAGAAATATGCAAGTTGTTTAGTTGGGAGGTCAAAGGTGTAGCATCTGGGGTTGCTTCAGATTCTTTGATTTTTGCCTTTTCTGCCTCTGAGGCTTCAGAGTCAGTGAGAATCACTTCTCTATCTGCAGAACTTTCAAACTGCTTTGGCTTTTCAGAGCCAAGCTTATCATCAAATCTAACATGAATAGATTCTTCCACAATCTGTGTTTCAGTATTGAATACTCTGTAGCCTTTAGAGCGTTCAGAATAACTAAGCATGAAACACTTCTGTGCTTTGGAATCAAACTTGTTCAGATTATCTTTAGTATTAAGCATAAAACAAATACATCCAAAAGGATGAAAATAAGAAATGTTGGGCTTTCTGTTTCTCCACAATTCATAGGGAGTCTTTTCCAGAAGAGGTCTTACAGACACTCTGTTCTGAATATAACAAGTTGTGTTAATTGCTTCTGCCCAGAAATGTTTTGCCAGATTTGTCTCATTGATCATGGTTCTGGCCATCTCTTGCAATGTTCTATTTTTCCTCTCTACAACTCCATTTTGTTGTGGAGTTCTAGGGCAGGAGAAATCATGTGCAATGCCTTTTTCAGAAAAATATTTTTCAAAATGTTTATTTTCAAATTCTCCACCATGATCACTTCTGACTTTAATAATTTTGGAATCTTTTTCAGTCTGGACTTGATTGCAGAAGTCAAAGAACACAGAATGAGACTCATCCTTGTGTTTTAGAAACTTTACCCATGTCCATCTGCTGTAGTCATCTACAATGACTAACCCATACTTCTTGCCTCTGATGGATGCAGTTTTCACTGGTCCAAACAGATCAATGTGAAGTAATTCCAATGGTCTGGAGGTAGAAACAACATTTTTTGATTTAAAATGAGATTTTGAAAATTTACCTCTTTGACATGCTTCACACAGAGCATCTGAGTTGAACTTCAACTTAGGAAGTCCTCTGACCAGATTGAGTTTATTAATCTGAGATATACGTCTCATATTAATATGCCCCAATCTTCTATGCCAGACCCATTGCTCATCATTCACAGATAAGAGGCATTTTACATTTTGAACTTTAAGTTCTGAAAGGTTAATTTTATAAATGTTGTGTTTCCTCTTTCCACTGAATAGGATAGAACCATCCTTTTGACATACAGCTTTGCAACATTTTTGATTAAAGATTATATCATAACCATTGTCACTTAATTGACTTATGGACAATAGATTATGTTTCAATCCTTCAACTAACAGAACATTAGTAATAGAGGTAAGTTTACCATTTCCAATAGTGCCAGATCCAATGATCTTGCCCTTCTGGTTCCCTCCAAACTTCACGTCCCCTCCAGATCTAAGTTCCAGGCTTTGGAACATAGACCTTTCTCCTGTCATGTGTCGTGAGCATCCAGAGTCCAGGTACCATGATTGGTGTCCTGACCTTGTTGCTAAGAACATCTGCAACAGGAATTATTTTGTTTTTAGGTACCCAGATCTTCTTGGGTCCTTTGGGGTTAGTTGGTTTGCAGGTTTGTCTAAACTTCTGTTTTGCAACATAATGTTTATTCTGACTTGCCTTTGGTTTAAACACATAAGTACTCTTCTCAGAGCTTGTGTGTTTAATGTCATTCAAGTGACCAAATTTGAATTGAGAATACAGAGGTGTCTTCTTGATAAAAAGTTTGTCAACAGGTTTTGGATTGCTTCCAGATGAAGACTCATATCCAATGCCTCTTCTGTTGTTTCCACTAACACCATAGATCATGGAAGCCATCTTGCTTCTGTCTATGCTCTTAGTGAGAAACTTCTGAAAACTAGAGTCATATTTTTCTAAAATATTTTCACATGACTTAGTCTCAGATTCAGATTCTTGTTGAGTTCTATCAAATTCATTTTTGATTTTTAAATTTATTTCTTTCTGCTCAACAAGTTCTGTTTTCAGAAGATCAATCTCAGATTCAAGATTGCTTTTCAGCTTCTTGTATTTGAGTTTGATGTTGTTATAACTTTTAAGAACTTCTGTTAAAACTTTAATGAGTTCTTCTTTGGTAAGTTTAGCCATTACCTCTTCTGCATCATCATCAGATTCAGATTCTGATTCATATCCTGAGGTACCTTCCTCTTGATCCTCTGTCCTGACCATCAGTGCAACGTTTGCACATTCTTCTTCTGATTCAGAAGATGACTCACACTCATCTGAGTCATCCCATGTTGCCATCAAAACCTTCTTCTTTTTGTTGAACTTCTTCTTAGGTCTTTCTTTCAGAAGTTTGGGACAGTCATTCTTGTAGTGCCCAGGTTCTTTGCACTCATAGCACACCACTTCTTTCTTGGCAGATCTTCTGTGACTAGAAGATTCCTTTCTGTTGTCAGATCTTCTGAAGTTGTTAAACTTCTTTCCTTTGTGCTTCCAGAGTTTGTTAATCCTTCTGGACAACATGGATAACTCATCTTCTTCTTCAGAAGAAGATTCTTCAGAGCTTTCTTGAATAACCTGCAAAGCTTTAGTAGTTTTGTTAGATTTTAAATCTATGGATTTACCTATATCTTTCTTCTGGGGTTCATCTTCCTCCAGCTCAATCTCATGGCTCCTTAATGAACTGATGAGTTCTTCTAGAGAGATCTTGTTCAGATCTTTGGCCATCTTCAGGGCAGTCACCATTGGTCTCCATCTGATGGGCAGACTTCTGATGATTTTCTTTACGTGATCTGACGTGGAATATCCCTTGTCCAGAACTTTTAGCCTAGCAGTGAGTATCTGGAATCTGGAGAACATGGCTTCAACAGATTCAGAGTCTTCCATTTTGAAAGCCTCATACTTCTGGATCCGAGCCAGAGCTTTTGTCTCCTTAACTTGAGAATTTCCCTCATGGGTCATTTTGAGTGACTCAAACATGTCATGAGCAGTATCTCTGTTAGTAATCTTCTCATTCTCAGTATGAGAGATTGCATTAAGCAATATAGTTCTGGCTTTGTGGTGATTCTTGAAATCTCTTTTCTGCACTTCAGTCATTGATTTTCTATCAATCTTTTTGCCATCCTTACCAGTAGGATGTTCATATCCATCAATGACCAAATCCCACAGATCAGCATCATACCCAAGAAAAAAACTTTCTATTCTATCTTTCCAATAGTCAAATTTTTCTCCATCAAACATTGGAGGTTTGGTGCTGATCCTATCCCTCTCTTCATATTTATTGTTAATATTTGACATTGAATTATCAGCCATGATAACAAATAAATATATTGATCAAAGTATATCTCTCTGGATCTTTACTGACACTTGTTAAGTGGTAGCACACTCAGAACCGGAGCTCTGATGCCAACTGAAGGTGAGATAATACTTAGAAGGGGGGGTTGAATAAGTATGGAAAATTAATACTTGAAAATAATCACACAATTATTTTTATCCTGGTTCGTTTAGCAACTACTCCAGTCCACCCTTCCAGAGTGATTTGCCTTTCTTAACAAGGACTTAATCCACTATTAAATCAAACTGATTACAATAGTAACACCTAAGAACTACAGTTCTTAGTCTTCTCAAGAGCTACTGATTCTCACTGAATCCTCTTAAGGAATATCCTTTACAATCAATGTAAATTAAATACAAGAGTGTTTAATGCTTCTATAAAGCTTTAATCACAACAGTGATTTTTCTCTTAAGTTTTAGTACAATGAGATTCTATGAAGAATAAGAATGAGAGCTTTTAGAATATTATTAATTTCTTTTCAGCAAGTGTGTAGCACTGAAGAATGAAGTGAAGATCTCCTTTTATAGGCAGCTGAATCATGCAAGCTGATAATTGAAAATAGAGTCCAAAAGGTCTGAGCCTTTTTGTCTTCACATGAACTGACTTTTCCTTGAAATAGATGGCACAGAAAAATCCTTTTTGTCTGTGTAAGTGTGTCTAGCACAAATAAGGAAAGAGACGTTGAATAGTTCCAACGGATATATTCTTGAAAATACTTCTTCAGTTTCAGCAAGTTCTTCAGAGTCTGAATGGATCAGAGTCTTCTAATGAAATCCAGAACTATGTTGTATCAGAGTCTTCTGCAGCGTGTGTGCTTCTAGCGTGTTGATCATCAGAGCATTTTGACACAGAACTTCAGTACAAGGCAGCGTAGGTACTTTCAGAAACTTCTGTAGACTAATGCTTTGAGAAACTCTTCAATCAATATTCTTCTATACTTCTGATGCTTCAGCTTCAGATGCTTCTGACTATCTTCAGATGCTTCTGATTATCTTCAGATGCTTCTGACTCAGAATGTTCTGGAGCTTCTTTCTTCAGATCCTTCTGGAGACTACGCTCAGGATCTTCTGTAAGGAGCAAGCAGATTCTTCTGAAAGGTGCATCTGGCACTTCAGAGTCAGAAAAACTTCTTGTATTCAAGGCAGATTTGCTTCTAGAAAGTTAATATAATTTTAATCTGCAGTAAAACTCTCAAACAAATTTTAGAGTATATAATTCTTAAATATAAATTTCCTAACAGTTATCATCAAAACAAAGAGTAATTATTAAGAACCAATTTGTGTTCTAACACTACTTCCCTATAACATTTGGTTGTTTTGACATTGAGGATCTTCAGGGTAAGGATTTAAAGATCTCCTCTTTTTATTATCACTAACTTTTTCCTGAACTATTTCTTTTAAAGCACACAGTCAATGGGATGCCCCAGTTTTGCCTAAGTCTCCTTCATAGGTTTTGACTTAGCGAGCCTTTTCTTTTTTTGATTTAATTTTTGAAAGAAAGTGACTGCCTAGCTTAATGATCACGGTGAACCATCATCGGCTTCTTGGCTTGAAAAACATCTTCGACACTTATTTGTTGTGTGCGAAGGAAAATTTGTGAACGCAACCTTTATATGAAAGGTGTTTTGTAGGAAAGCACAACCGAGTAAACTGAGAAACTACCCTGCCCCAGGTTAAGATTGCGGGTTTTTTGTAAAGAAAGAAACTCCAACTTCTAGGCTCGAAGGGGTTGACAAGGGAATAACTTCCTTATTTTTCTCCAACGTTTGGGGGATTGAAACAATGTCTTAAATCGTCAACAAAGTTTGATTGAAAGCATACTGACAGCAGTTATGGGTATAACGTTTTCGTCATCCTCCCTCAAATATTTGCATAATCAAAAGTTTGGACAAGTAAAATTTTGAAAGATAAAGTATAAAAGTGCAAATAATAGAATCAAAAGTTGCAATGCTCATTTCATTGGTATGAAAGTACAATCACTAATTAAAAGCAAACAAAATAAGGAAAGTGTAAACAATAAGAAACAAAAGGCCTAATGACTAAATCAGTACACAGACGAGCCGTCCTGCTTGAAATATTGGCGTTTAGGAAGATAATCCGCTGGAGTCAGACCGAAACTTCACTTTTGATGCGCTGGAAGCATTGTATTCATAAAGAGGATTCTCAAAGGGAGCTCGAACAGTCTGGGTAACAGTGTGAACCACAGGTCTAGGCTCGGCAAGGACGGGATCTTGAAAAACTGGTCTGTCAGTCTGACCGATCATAGCAGTAAATGCAAGAAGTGGAAAGTAGTTAGGAGGTAAACTAAACTCTGGCCAAGTAGATAGTGGCAATTAAACAGGAGGTGGATCAACACTTGAAACTTCCTGAATGAAGGTCCTATGAGGTGGCTCTCCTCTGGCAATCAGTACTTGGAGCATCTCGGTGAGCTTGGTCATGCCTGATTTCAACTCATCGATCTCCATTCGGATTTCCGCATTATATGTCTCTTGTTCTGACATCTGGCGTCTATAGTTAGGTCTAGTCTGATATATGTATCGAGGAATCAGCTTGACGACTCAAAGAGACACTAGAAGATAAAGACAACTGGACATGAGTTACCGGGGGACAAATGCAATGCAAGACATGATGCTAATGCAATACAATGGTTTCAAGAACTTCAACGGTCGATTGTAAATGTTTTCTAAGAAAAGCTAGAAAATGTTTTAGACTTTAAAATGTAAGACTTTTTGAATTTGCAAAGGACAGTTGAATTCCTTGAAACTAGGAATAATATGATGCTTTATGGATGCAATGTACAAACACACACAAACAAACAAAAGTCCTAGGTTAGAGGAACATGAGCAGAGTCAAGGTTTAACCATCCCAAAAGGTATGTATTATAGGTTAATTATACCTGCAGAATAAGGTTCTAAAGAGGTGCCCAGAGTCATCTGTCCATCTTTCGGATATTATCAATTTTCTGACTGACTCGGTGGTTAATAATATTCTCAAGAGAACCTCTTTTGAGTGTAGTATTGCGTAGCAACTATATTGGGACTACTCCCTTATAGTCCTCGCACTACGTCCTATATAAGGCCAAGGTGGTGTTAAGGTACTACGGTCCCCAGTATAACGGACTCATAACCGAAAATAGTAAGGGTTTTCACGACTATACTTGTTTAACCGAACTAAATTTCAGAAGGGTTTCAACTGAGCAGTGATTCTCAAGTCAGCTTGGTCGGGACTCACTCCCTATAAGCCTCGTCGAATATATCACCTTCCTATCATAATTCACTCAAGTCTGGGTGTAGGACTTATCTCACAACAAGGATATCCCAAGCAAGGTACAAGATATATATACAAGCAAGCAAATAATGAAGCAAATAGTAAAAATAATAAACAAGGTAGGGGTAACCCTTAAAAGTTAGGTTTGTCCCCAGTGAAGTCGTCATTTTCTGTTGTGGTGAGAATAGGATATCAAATTATTAATCAATTTGAATCGCAAATCTTTAATTCCCAACCGGTCTTTGATTTATCCGAAGGAAAGGTCAAAGAAAGAAAAAACCTACTTTTTGCATTGTAAACAATGCGGGGAGAGATCTAGGTAAGGGGTTGGTTAAGCCTAGGGAAGGTATTAGCACCCTAAACTTCTGTAGTACTCTACAGGAACCTCTTGTTTAAAGTTTACTATTTTGCTTGATTATCTGCTTTAGGGTATATGCTAAGGGTAAAGGTGAAAGAGAGACCTAAGGGTTAGTCCTAAGTTTACTCGCCAAGATTCGCATCTTGTGCCTACGTATCCGAGGTAGGGGATGGAATCAGAGTAATCGTAGTTCCCCTTGAAAGGGAGGTTAGAAACTTCTTGACTGTGATCAAGGTTTCAATGGGGAATAAGCGTTGATATGGAAGCGCTTACGTGGAGTGCGGTGACTCCTATTTCTACATTGAAAAGTTGAATTGAATTGAAAAAGGGTAAACTAGGTATTCCACGGTGGGAAACCTAATATAGAGTGCGACGACTCCTTATCCTAATGCTAGGTAAAGGGCAAACTTAGTCCACGGAGGGACGCCTAAAAAATATGAGTACGGAGACTCGGAGTTTCTAGGTTTGAAAGGTGAAAGAGTCAAAGGTAAGGACTCGACGCGACGGTCAAACGGCTAGACCTATTCTTTCGGAAGGGAAATTGAGATAAAGAATGCAAATGACAAATTGAATAAGTGACAGAATTGAAATATAGGAAAGCAAGCAAGCATAGTATCGGAATTGAAAACAACATCGAAGATTGCCTCGCATAAATTAAAAACCAAAAAAAATGCAAGAATAATAACGACATAACAGCGACGATTGTCTCGCATAAATTACAACCCAAAAACGAAATACAGAAAGAATATGAAATTAGTAACTGTACAGCTGAGAAAAATGAAAGGAATGGCCTAAAAGTTAGACGAAAATAAATGGGGATATTAAGCATTCTTATTTTAGCCTTTTTGTTAGAAGTTCACTTTAAAGAAAAATTAGGATTAATCTTTACAAAGTTTTAATTAAAAAACAATAAACTAATAACCAAATTAATTTTATTAGATTTATTAAAAATGTTAATTTTAAAACTTTAGAATTTTTAATCTTTGAATTGAGACTTTAAATTCCAAATTACATTTTTAAATTAAATTTTAAAAATAGTTTTAATTTTAGTTTTTTATTTTTTTTAAAAAAGTTTTAATTATAAGTTTTTAAAGAATGGTTTTCATCATGAGTTTTAAGAACTGGTTTTTAATTATAAGTTTAAAACATGGTTTTTCATTATTAATTAAAAATTAAGTTTTAATTATTAAGTTTTTAGAAAATGTTTTTAAAATTAAGTTTTAATTTAAGTTTTAGTTATAAAGCCTAAAATTAAGTTTTAATTATAAAATTAAAGATGATTTATATTAATTACAGAATTTAATAAATAACTAAATTAAGAAGTTATATAAAAAAAATAGAATAGAAAAGCAAACGAATAAAAGGGGAAGGGGGAGTCATCCGCTGAAATATAGTTTAGGGTTTTTGAAACCCTCTTCTTCCTCTTCCTTGTGCGGTGCGACTATTGCCTCCATTGTTGCATTTGCGAAGCTTTCTTCTTGCTTGCATGTTGCCTTTTTCGGTTTCAATGGCTTTCCTTCTTCTTTTCCTGCAACAAAACCATGAAAAAAAATATTATAATGACCAAAAATCTTACGGAGGTTTTTTATAGGTTTGTTGATGGTAGATTTCCGTCCACCATCAGTTTGATGGTTCGCGGACAATGATGCTTCTGAGTCCGATGTGGGTTTCAACCTGTCCGTTGAAGGTGAGGGCGCGCGAGGATGATTCGTCCTCCTTGTTTTTCTTCTGATCTCTTGTGATGAATTGATGAGATCTTGATGACGGGTGTTGGACCCTTTTGGGTTTCAGCCGCCGTTTATTGATTTGCTGGGTTATTTTCTTTGACGAACTCGTCCTTTCTTCTTCTTACTTTTCGGATCCCCCCTCATGAACTTATGAGCTTGTATTTTTATATTACTTGATATGAGTTTATGGGTTTGGGCCTCTTTGTTTTATCACGATTTTGGATGATGAATTTGTGGCTGCGAATTTGGTTTTGGAATGTGGATAAACTTTTGAAATGTTTGTTGTTGCGAAAAGTGTTGCTGACTGTTGCGTTTTTTACGAATTTTTTGGACTTTGTGGTTTTGATTTTTTCAGGAGCTTGTTGGTTGCTTGCTTGTTTGATCCGTTTCGTTCAGTAATTTTTGAAAAATTTTGTTTGTGGCTTGTTTGGCACTTTTTGTAATTGTAAATTTTTTGTAATATTGTAATAAATGTAATATTGTAATAATATAGAATTTAAATGAATAAATTCAAATTATTTCTTCAATCACATTTCTCCGATTAAAATTTTTGATTGCAATCTCCAAATAATTCCTCCGATTAAACTTAAACGAACAAATTCATTTAATTTACTTTATCTGACTAAATTCCTCCAAATAAACTCAAACAACTAAATTCATTTAATTTAAATTTATTCGATTAAGCTCCTCCAATTAAACTCAAACAACTAAATTCACTTAATTTAAATTTATTCGATTAAGCTCCTCCAAAAAAACTCAAACAACTAAATTCATTTAATTTAAATTTATTCGATTAAGCTCCTCCAAATAAATTCGTCTGAATGAATTCATTCGACTTAATACATAAATTCAACTGATTCAATTTACCCGACTAAGTCCACCTGATCAAAAGTCCAAATAATATCGTCCGATTAAATTTTAACGAACAAATTCATTTAATTAACTTTATCCAATGAAAATTATCCGATAAAGTTGTGATGTTCCAACTCCGAACTCGACAATTAATCATCTTACACGATTTAAATCTGACGTAACTGGTGAGTTCAAACAAGTCCCTTTTGCCCTTCATAGATTAAATCGCACACAACATGGACAAACTGGTTAGCGGTCAGTTAAAATGCGATGCAGAATGAGATGAGATGTGAAAAGAACCTAATAATCTAAGGGTAAAATTTGGGGTATGACATATTGAATCTCTCAGCTAAGCCATTTTATTGAGGAGTACCTGCTATAGTCTTATGCCTTGGAATCTCATACTCAACACAATAATTGTCGAATGCTTCGTTGCAGAATCCAAGGCCATTGTCGGTTCTCAATCTCTTAACCTTTCTCCTAGTTTAAGTTTCGACCAGAATCTTCTAACTTTTGAAATTCTCAAAAGTTTCATCCTTCGTCTTCTGAATGAATACCCATAGCTTTCTGGAATAGTCATCAATGATGGATAGAAAATGCCTTGCACCTGAGTGTGAAGGATTCCTTGCAGGCCCCCAAAGATTAACGTGAATGTAATCCAGGAATCCATGTGTTCTTTGCTTGCATTTGTTAAACTTCACCCTACAGGATTTACCAAATACACAAGATAAGAAGCATTTAAACTGTCTTATTAATTTCCAGTTGCCTTTGTTAAACTTTGCCCCACTAATAAGAAGCATTTAAAGTGTCTTATTGGAAATCAATAAGACACTTTAAAAGTGAATTTTCTTTCCCTTTGAGAGCGGACTTTCACCGGCAACTGGAAATCAATAAGACACTTTAAATGCTTTTTATCAGTTGGGTGAGTTTAGATAGGGTGGACACTTGAAAAACTTGAAGACCATAACTCCATTAGCTCGAGTCTAGAGTTAACCACTATAAGAGGAATATAAGCTTTGGACCATAATATTCTACCATGAAGACGGTGCTTGCAAACTTTAACTCCTAGCTTGTATTCCTCATCAGGTATAGTGATGACCAACGTATCCCCTTTAAGACATGGAATCATAGATTGGTTTTTTTCGGATGTTAAAAATGTTATTATTCACAACATCTATAACAGATTTGTCAGAATTTGTTGTAAATGTTTTGTAGAAGGAATAAGTATTATTTGATATATATATATATATATATATATATATATATATATATATATATATATATATATATATATATATATATATATATATATATATATATATATATATATATATATATATATATATATATATATATATATATATATATATATATATATATATATATATATATATATATATATATATATATATATATATATATATATATATATATAGAGAGAGAGAGAGAGAGAGAGAGAGAGAGAGAGAGAGAGAGAGAGAGAGAGAGAGAGAGAGAATCCATGACTTCCAAGAATTTTTTTCCAAAATCGGCAGACCTTTCGTTTTTAGTTTATTTTGAATTATCATAAACCAATTTGTCATATTACATACACTTTAATTTCTTTAACATTTAATATGTATGGATATTATTATGATTAATTAAACTAATACTTAGCACTTTTTGATCCAAAGTTTTGAAGATTAAAGTTCTAGCCTAACCTGATTGATCCTTGGATTGACTCTTACTCCTATACTTAACAGATGTTTTAATGTGTAACAATGAAAATGGATATTCTGGAGTTGACATATATTAAAAGTTCTTCTTATAATGGAAATAGAGAAGGATTCTAAAAAATTAAGATTCCTGAATTCTTCCAGAAATCATAGATTGGTTTTTTCGGATGTTGAAAATGTTATTATTCATAACATCTATAACAGATTTGTCAAGAATTTGTTGTAAATGTTTTTGTCGATTGAGTAGTAGAAGGAATGAGTATTATTTGATATATATATATATATATATATATATATATATATATATATATATATATATATATATATATATATATATATATATATATATTTATATATATATATATATATATATATTTATATATATTTATATATATATATATATATATATATATATATATATATATATAGAGAGAGAGAGAGAGAGAGAGAGAGAGAGAGAGAGAGAGGGAGGGAGAGAGAGAGAGAGAGAGAGAGAGAGAGAGAGAGAGAGAGAGAGAGAGAGAGAGAGAGAATCCATAACTTCCAAGAATTTTTTTTCCAAAATCGACAGACCATTCGTTTTCAGTTTATTTTGATTTATCATAAACCAATTTGTCATATTACATACACTTTAATTTCTTTAACATTTAATATGTATAGCTATTATTATGATTAATTAAACTAATACTTAACACTTTTTGATCAAAAGTTTTGAAGATTAAAGTTCTAGCCTAACCTGATTGATCCTTGGATTGACTCTTACTCCTATACTTAACAGATGTTTTAATGTGTAACAATGAAAATGGATATTCTGGAGTTGACATATATTAACAGTTCTTTTTATAATGGAAATAGAGAAGGATTCTAAAAAATCAAGATTCCTGAATTCTTCTAGAATTTGTAATTAAAGGTTGCTTGCTATTTGTCCTAAAATTTTTACTTTTCTTTTGTGACTGAAAAGGTATACATTGGTTTTTTTGAGAGGAGGGATATTTTCATCCATTTTTTATCAGGTTTTTTGGCGGCATGGCCAAGTGGTAAGGTAGGGGAATGCAAATCCTTTTATCCCCAGTTCAAATATGGGTGTTGCTTGATCGACAAGATAATCAAAAAAGTGTATTCCGTTTTGTTCATACAAAAACTTTGTATTTTTTCCATGTGGAAGCAAGGGAAAACATTCTTGAGACTTGTTCGATTAATTCAAAATTCTACGCATTAAAATGCTTTCAATCTTTGTGTATTGGATTCCATGAAAAATGAATTCGAGTAGTGAAATCAAAAGGAATAGATCAATCTTGAAGTCAAAGTCTTTTAACTCTACTACTGCTGTAGTGTCTGTCTACCGATTGGATCTTGAATTAGATTGGATAGGTAGGATGGGGAATAGAATTCTATTTTTCGTTTCTTTGGTGAAGCGATGGAAGAAAAACCTTATATACAGACTTATGTCCAATATATGAACGCTTCTGCATTTTTCCATATTTGTTAGCTTAAACTTGAAGCTTGAATTCCTTAAGTCTATCTGCAGGCTCTGACCATGTGACGTGAGATATTGGCTTTTAAGTAAAAGTAGAATCAAGTTTAGTTGTGACACTCTTTTAGAGTTTGTTTGGTGTGCACGATAGAATACACTATATAATAATTAATTAAACAAATATTGGCTTTTAAGTAAAAGTAGAACCAAGTTTAGTTGTGACACTCTTTTAGAGTTTGTTTGGTGTGCATGATAGAATACACTATATAATAATTAATTGAACAAATATAAGATATGCTACTATTAGTATAGATATATATCATTTATAACAATATATAAAGGCAATAAACATTTTTGGTGTAACTTTTTTATTTCCAATTTTGTCCCTAATAAATTGATTTTATTACATTCTTTTATTAGTTAGTTATTATTCTTCATCTTTCATAACTTCTATGCGGTTTCTAAACCAATCCATCTTCACTCTCCATTTTATATTCTTCCCATTAGATATATTGAGAGAGAGAAAAAATGTTGGAGAAGCAAATTAAAGATATGGAAGAAAGAAAACAAAGATGAAAATGAAAGAGAAAGATAATAATGGTAATTGCTATCTTTTCTGTAGTATTTCTTTAAATTAACTTTAATTTTTCTGTTATGTTCTTTTGGCAACTCTTATTAAGTTTTTGTTTTTAATTAATTTGAAGACAGTGAAGTAGAAAAAAATTGTTGTTAACATAAACATAGAGACTTTTTTTATGGAGAAGATGTTATTTTTCCAATTTTCATACTATCTTTTTTTAATTTTAATATTCTCACTAACTATTAAAGTTTAACTATTTTGATCGATTCCTTTACCTATTTTTAATTTTATTCATTTCATTCTATTGTTTGATTAATAGATGAATATTATTGAAAATTATTTAGTATCATCGGTAATGCATAAGAAAGAAAGAAGTCAAATTTCTGTGTTCTTATTATTTTTAATGTGTAATTAAGTCTTAATGATAAATTCATATTTTTGGTGTAGTTTATTTGAGTATCAACAACATAATACCGTTTTTTTATTCACGTATCATTCCTTTTGTTTTAAGTATTCTACCATTTCCTTTCTTTATCACATACTACCTGCATTTTTATCTTCAATATTTTCAATTTTTCAATTTTTCTTCTTCAAAATTTAAAGATTATTAAATATTTGAGAATACCTAATAACTTTAATTTTCTTGCACATACTTTCTACATCACTATTTTTATATATTTAATAATGATTCTTAAATTTCTTTTTAATTTTTAATGGATAAATCAAGCAAGATAGAAGAATGTGCAAGACAATGAGAAGAACACAGAGGCATAATCTTTCAAAATGTAACAGATATAAATCATTCACTTAAGTTATAAGTATTTCTATAAGTTTGATTAGTTATTAAAAGTTATTCATTTTAATTATATCACTTTGTAGTTTTCTGTATTTTTGAACCAACTCTATGTAAAACTATTATTAAAGTTGTTAATTATTATATAAATTCTATTTATTATATCACAATTCTAATAAATTTATTAATATCTGCGAGCACTCCACCGAAGTAGATACGTAATACTAAAAAATGTCTTATGTATTGGTTTTGCAATGTTGATTGATTATCTCTCTTCTTTTCTCTCTTAAATTCTTCGTTTAAAACTAAAGAAAAAACTCATCTCTCTCATTTTTATTTTTATTTTTTTTAATATTTATGTTATGTTTTTAAAGAAAATTGAAGAAACTATTAATTTCAAAAGAGGCAGAATGCTACATATATGCGGCAAAACTTGAAGGGATTTCAAATGATCTTTTTTTACACAAATATATATTTTCCATGCAACTATTGAAATGAGTGTACAGAAGATACTTCTATGGAATTGTACATATATTCTAATTTATTCACATTTCTTAAATTTTGTTTATTATATATTTTTCTCTTTATACGTTGTCTATTTTACTTAGTTTTTGAAGAATAATTTATATGTTTTTTTTGTCTAACAAGAACATGAAACTTTTAATCTCTTAAAATTTTGTTTATTTCACTTTATGTGAGATTAATTTATTTGTGGGTTTTATTTGTATTTATCTCCCTAACTTTTATTTATGATATATTTTTATTCTCATAAAAATAATTTCTTTTTATAATATTTATTATGGTTTCTCTAAACTCTACTTAATATATTCTATAACTATTATTTATTCTATAACTATTATCTATTCTATAACTATAGATAAAGATAAAGAAGATAGATGATTTTGGACAGACCTATTTCATTCTCATTTTATCCTTTAAGTTGTACGCAATTTATTTAACTTTTAAAAATAATGTGCTAACAAAATAATACAGTTTTTTTATAAGATGAGCATAACTATCAAAGTTGGTTTTTTTAATGGAAAAAAAACCAATTTTGATAGTTATGCATCTCTTACAAAAATGATGGAAGTGCAAAACACACTTATAAATGAATAGAAAATGAAAATTCATTCATTCAGTGGCAACATAAAAACGCAATTTATTTAATTTTTAAAAATAAAGTGCTAACAAAATGATACGGTTTTTTTATAAGATGCGCATAACTATCAAAGTTGGTTTTTTTAATGGAAAAAAAAAAACAATTTTGATAGTTATGCATCTCTTACAAAAATGATGGAAGTGCAAAACACACTTATAAATGAATAGAAAATGGAAATTCATTCATTCAGTGGCAACATTAAAAAAAATACATCATCATACTCCACTATTTATGGTTTGTGAAAGATAAATAGAGAAAAAAAATTCTTCATCTTCATCTCTTATTTGATCACCAGTCTCTAATTCCTTCTCTAATTCTTTATCATATTTCATTGTTAATTGATATGAAGTTTCTTTTCCTTTACAATGTTATGATTATTTCTTTAAGAGATAATTTGTCTTTATTTTAGAATCTATTTTGTTGATTTTGCATTTGGTTGTTGCAACTAAATATCAAATTATATTAATTTGGTTAGAGAATATTATTAAAAGCAATGAAATATTATTTTTAAGTGTCTTTCTTTTTAAACCCATTGGTATTAAAGATAAGAAATATATGAATCGTTTATTTATGAATTGGTTCATCTGTATTTAATACAATACTAATAATATAATAGAAAATGAACAATAAATATTAAAGATTACACACACCTCCAAGATAATGCAGGGAAATGAGAATCAAATGTTAAAACATTTCTTAAAGTATTGCTTCAATAAATGAAAGAGTTTTGTTGCAACAATCTTTGGAAGCATTTCATTGACCATATACTTAATAAAAAATTAAATTAATAAATAATATATATATATATATATATATATATATATATATATATATATATATATATATATATATATATATATATATATATATATATATATATATATATATATATATATATATATATATGATAAATAATTTAAATTAAAACCAAAATCAAATAAAATATATATTAATGAATTAATTCATTTGTTTCGCAGTGAAACGAGAGATATTTCTGATTTTGATTCCATGATTGACCTTCCTATTAAGCAATAATGTAACTTAATATCCGTATTAATGTTTATGTTTAGTTGCTTAATAAATTTTGAGAAAGATTTTTGTTCTTCTTCTATCTAAATCTTCTTATGGTTTTGACTAATCTATAGCAATATATAAATACAAAACTTAATGTTTCATCATATAAATAATTTATATTAAAATTAATATAAATAATTTATAGTAAAATTAAATTTATAAAAAAAATACACTGAGAATATTTTTGCGCGTTAGCGCAATAAAAAAAGCGGACAAACAGGCACGGACGTGCCCGTTTGGACGCTAGTATCATATAATATTATGAAATATATATTATATTTAAATTATAAAATTATTTTTTGCAAAAATAATTACTTTTATATTCTTTAAAATTAATTTAAACTTTTTTAATTCAATAAATAAATGAAAAACACTAAAATAAATAAAAGTAATAAAATAATTTTAGAAAACTTTTCTAAAAGAATTCATTGACACAATTAAATAATAAATTTAATTTTAATTAATAATCATAATTAAATATATATATATATATATATATATATATATATATATATATATATATATATATATATATATATATATATGTATATATATATATGTATATATATATATATATATATATATATATATATATATATATATATATATATATATATATATACATATATATATATATATATATATATATATATATATATATATATATACATATATATATATATATACATATATATATATATATATATATATATATATATATATATATATATATATATATATATATATATATATATATATATATATATATATATATATATATATATATATATATATATATATATATATATATATATATATATATATATATATATATATATATATATATATATATATACTATAAATTCATTTTTGATAGAAAATTACTTATATTAAATTTTTTTAAATATACTAACAAAATGAAACAATGAAATAAGTAAAAGTAGTAAATTAATTTTAGATAACTTTTAAAAGAATCCATTGACACTATTAAATAATCAATTTGATTTTTTTCATTAAAAAAACCATGTTAAGGGGTGACCAAATAACTAAATAGATGAGACTTAATTTATCTCAAACTCATTCCACTTGAGTTAAGGGATAAAAGTCAGTTCACACGAAAAGCAAGGTACATTTCATGATCTCCACTTTTTATTACACTCATTTTGAATCTTGAACTGACTTGGACGTTGGACTGCTAACCATGCAGGTCCACCTTATATTGTCATACCGAAGGTCAGTTTCACTTATTCGAGATTCCTCTTTAAACGATTACATCCAATTTTGGTTCCAAAAAAAAACAGTGACGCCATTTGTGGGAATGAAATTATAATTCCCATCTTTTTCATGATTTCACTTCCTCTCTTCAATTTTCTAGTTCGTAACCTACTCAGGTCATTGAATAAAGAGTTTTCAAATCAAACACGAGGATTTGTCGTGTTCAGTCTAATCAGGCATCGTTTCAACCTGATTCCTCGAAGTTCTAGATCTTTGTTTCTATGAAAACTCCATGAAGTGAAACAAATGAATAATTTCAAATCTAGATTCAAATAGTATCAGATGTGTCCGATAACAACATAATTACTTCCATTATCCTATCAACGATTCTTGACCAACCACCTAATCACCCTTCACTTTAATTATCTATCATCGGAACACTCTCTGTTGTAGCGGCTTATGGCATAATTTTATGGCGAACATACCTTCTCCAAGAGGTGATAGACTTTTGGGAAATAAACGAAGATCGTGTCGCAATGGAATTACCATATTGTGATGAAATAAGATGATCTCCAAGTACATAATTATCAACTATTAAAAGAAGTTGCCATCACGAATCGTATTATACACTAGTACAATGTGAAATACCAGATACTTTGATTTTACTCTATTATATACTATTGTCATTATGAAGATCCATAACACTTGTGTACTTAACAGTGATCCGTCGGCTAAAACACTCATTCCTCCTAGTATATCGATATTGTAGTAAAATTTGTAATCCATATGCACAGAGATGTTCAAAGGACAATGAGGTTCCATTGATCGCAAATATGGACCCGCTAGTTAGCGCAATCGCACACCTCCTTAAAAGTCTTTTCCAGATGTTTCTTAGACGGTAGACTCTAAGCAACATGCTTCGATTTGACGTCATCGCCTTATCCACTCTCTATGGTCTGAAGCCAGATGGGAAAGATGATAAATATCCAGTGATCTTTGATAGTTCTTGAGCTCACACTAGCTGAGCAGTGACGATCACGCTCTGCATGTATAACTACGAGGGGAAACGATGCACCTGGACTCAAAATATTGACAACAGGTATCATCGAAGATAGCTTAGGTCGTCATTTTTATTTAACTTCTCGTCTGGCCTCACCGACCCATCTGGAGATGTTTTAGGAAAATAAAGGACCGGGAGAAGGCTGTGGAAAAGCGTTCTATAAGAAATCTCATATTTGTTTGACTATACCCTCAGCACGAATGAAGTCTAACCATGCACCAGAGGGAAAACTCACATGTCCTTTGTAGGTAACACGAGTCATACTTCAAAGGATCTTGGTGAATATCTGCATCACAAACTATGGAACTAGGATGCTATCGCCCTATTGTTCAGAAGATGTCGTGTATGGCTATTCAATTAGATAGTTATGTAGTTTTATAATATTCACGGTCATCCACAAGCAACGACCTCGAGGGTTCCAACCGCCTCGCAGTGCTCGTTAGTTATAAAGACCCAAAGGCATCCCGGAAGGGACCAACACCCTAATCATCCAAAGAGTTTAGAATAAAAGGGATAGCACAGAATCCTCATAAATTTTTGTATTAGTTAGATACTCTTTAACGCAGTTACACAGTCTCTATAATTGATATAGTAATTATTAAATATTGCAACCACGAATAAGTATTGTGAGTTCCTTGCAGGAAGGCATGGGTCAATCTTTTTAGACAGACCTCATGTTCAAAGAGAACTTTCTTCACCATAGTTGTTGCACCCCCTCTTAGAAACTAGCCACTCAAAGAGCGTAGGTGGTAGGTGGTGGAGCCTGGTGGCGTCCACCCCAAACCATCTATCCCTGGGGGCATGGATGTGAACCTTATCCTTAGTCAGGGACGGTTCCTAGTGACGAGAACCTAGCACAATAACTCTTCTCAACGAGGCTAGTAAAAATAAACTCTAATTGAGACTACAAAGTTTAAAGAAAAACACAATTTAGAGCAAAGTATAATTCAAAGCTAAGCAAAGTCATAAAATGCACAACTACCACAGAGCAGGCTCGCAACCCTATGGTGAACACCGACCTTATCTCTCGTGATACAAACAAACTTGAAATTGTTGGAAAAACATGCACACTGGAAAAACATGCACACGATGATGTTGTAACAAACTAGAAGTGTAATGCAACTATAAAGCGGGGCCAAATACATATGAAGGAAACAAAGCCAAATAAATTTAAAACTCACTTATGTAAAAATATGTTATATAAATATTTCCATTACATCCAAGGCATAACATCTTGGAAAACATTACACGAGAAAGAAAGATAATAAAAAGAAAAAGAAGAGCATTCAAGCTGCAACGTGTAATGTCCCGATTCTGAATTTTTCATTTTTGTTGAATCTTTTAATTTATTTTGATTGATTATTATTTTAATTGTGGAATTTGAATATTAATATATTATATGTGCGTGTTATGTTATTTTATTATTCGGAGAGTTTTAGGAATTAATTAGATGGTGTTTTAGATAATCCTTAATTAGTAGATATTTGAGAGAGATAGAATACAAAGAGTATAAGTGGAAATAGAGAGAAAAGAAAAGAGATAGAAAGAAATAGAAAGGAAAGAAGAAGAAAAGAGAAGAGAAAAGAGGAGGAAGAGGAGAAAACCTAGAATCATCAAGAATCAAACTTCTAAGCTTCGATTAATCGGGTAAGAGTGTGAAACTTTATCATTCTTTCGATGTGTATGATTATGTATGTTTCTATTGGTTTGCTTTTGGATTGGGGAGAGTTTTGCTCATTTTCCATTTTTAGGTTGAATTTGATTTAATCAGTAGAAACCGAGTTTTAACGGTTAAAAATGAGAATAAGTGGTAAAGTTTAGTCGAGGAATGTTGGACTAAGGCTACTGGAACGTGTTGGTATTGAATCGGGTAGATTTTGAGGAGTTTCAGAGTGTTGGACAGTGGAAATTTCTGAGTTCGTAGACCCTCGCTAGCAAGTTCGCTAGGCGAGCAGGTCGCGAGCATTCGCTGGGCATTCACTGTGGCGAGCCAGTAGCGAACGGTCCCAGACTTGGGCAGAATGGTTTTGGTGTTCTTCGCTGGAGGCGAAGGGGGTCGCGAGCATTCGCTAGGCCTTCGTTGGGCGAGTGAGGTAGCGAATCAAGTTAG
Source organism: Lathyrus sativus (assembly GCA_963859935.3). Taxonomy (NCBI): domain Eukaryota; kingdom Viridiplantae; phylum Streptophyta; class Magnoliopsida; order Fabales; family Fabaceae; genus Lathyrus; species Lathyrus sativus. The sequence goes on along the minus strand of OZ012736.1, from coordinate 467,605,960 downwards.
TGGCTTCTGTTTGTCTTCGCGAGCTTGTTCACTAGGCGAACAGGTAGCGAGCACTCGCTAGGAGCTCGCTAGGCGAGCAGGGTAGCGAGCGTAGCAGTATGTTGTTTTCTTGTATTTTCACTTCCATGTCGATTCTTCGATTCAGGTATGATTAATCCTTTCTTATTATGCATAGTTGTATGTTGTGATATGATATGTTGTGGGTAGCCGTATGGTGTGAATCCTAGATTGTGAATCGTGAAGTGTGAAATGTGGCCGTTTGGCAATTTTGTGCATTTGTTTGAATTGAATGAAAATGCATGATGAGATTGATGTGAATGTGCATAATTGTATGTACTTGTATGATGTGAAGAATGCATGATTATATATATGTGAATATGTATGCATTTCAAGAGTGTATGGAGTCGTTTTGCATGCGAAGCATCATGATTGCATTCTTGTGTGTCTGATCCCGCGTAGGATCTGCAGAAACCTCGTGTGCCCTTATGGGGTGTGAGCGATGGTTTATTTTTTATCCCTAGGAGGATCTGCAGAAATGGTCGTGTGCCTTTGTGGGGTGTGAGCGATAGTTTATATTGATTCCGTGGAGAATCTGCAAAACGATTGTGTGCCCTTGTGGGGTGTGAGCAATCAGATTGTGTGCCCGTGTGGGGTGTGAGCAATCCTGAAACATCGTGTACCCATGTAGGGTGTGAGCGATGGGTGAACATCGTAGGCCCAACGGGGAGTTATTTCGGTAACGAGCGATGGTTACATTTGGTTCTTCAATTGAACCTGCCGAATGAGTCGGTACCGCATTTGCATCTGCATAGAGTCGTGGGTCGGTCTCTATGAGTGCATTATTATCTTCATATGATGTATTGGTGTAATGAACATAATTGTGTATGTTTATGTGAAGTGTTGAACTAAACATAATTATATATGCTTAGTGGTGAATGTTTGCATGGTGGATATGCTTGGTGAATTATATATGTGTTGCGATGTATATATGATTGAATTGTGATGTATTGCAATGAGAAATGTGTTATGTGTATTCTATGTTGGTGTATATATATATATATATATATATATATATATATATATATATTATATGCATTGTTTGTTATGATAATGTTTCTCACCCTTCTGTTGTTTTATGATGCTCTATGAGGCATTGCAGAGTAGGTTTGTGGGAGGTCTTTTGTGAAGCGTGGCTTCGTTCTTTTTGGTCGGTTGGCTCTGATATGTAGCACCGGGTAGTTAGGATTTCTTTTGGTTCTTTTGTGATACATCTGTGTATGTATCTGCTGGGAATGTTTTGTAAATATGACGTATGACTTGAATTAAACTGTTTATGTATACAATGTTTATATGAATGAAGTGATGCAATGTTTAGATGTTTCCGCTTTTATTCTAAATATTGATGTGTGGGTTTTAAGGACTAAGTTCCTTTGTGGTGATTTACCCTTTGTTGCATATCTTTATGAGCAGGTGTTGTATGTGTTTTGAATTTCCTGGATAATGTGACATGCCTCTTTTATACCATGTGTTAATTTATACTCTGATGAAATTTTTTATTAAGTTCCTAAATGATTTAATTGTTTATTTGAGGGTATAGAAAGGGGGTGTTACATTAAGTGGTATCAGAGGCAGTGTTGAGTCAGTTGTGTCTGTCTTGTTGTTGTGTTGGTTGAACGGTTGTTTAACCTTGTTGTTATTTTTTGGGAATCATCAGAATATGGCTAGTTGTAATGACAATGCTATGGCTGCGGCATTGGAGGCTATGTCTAGGACGGTGCAAGGTGCACCGAATACGAATGCTAATGATGAGTTTGGAAAGAATCAGCCACCGGTATTCAATGGGAGGTTTGATCCGGACGGTGCTTAGATCTGGTTGAAGGAGGTTGAGAGAATCTTTAGAGTTATGGGGTGTGCTGAAGGAAACAAGGTGAGACTTGGAACTCACATGTTGAGAGAAGAGGCCGACGACTGGTGGGTCGGTATGAGATAAGTTCTTGAGGTAGATGACAAAGAAATAACCTGGGATTTATTTCGCACCGAATTCTTGAGAAAGTATTATCCTGAGAGTGTAAAGGGGAAAAAGGAAATGGAATTTCTTGAGCTGAAGCAAGGAAATATGTTTGTGGTGGACTACACGGCTAAGTTTGTGGAATTAGTTCAGTTTTATCCTTATTATGCGGCAGTTACGGCGGAGTTCTCTAAGTGCATTAAGTATGAGAATGGCTTGCGTCCTGAGATAAAGCAAGCGGTGGGATACCAAAGAATACGAAGATTTTCGGACTTGACCGAATGTTGTAGGATTTTTGAAGAGGACAGTAGGGCTCGATCTACTCATTATAAGAGTTTGAGTGAGAAGAAAGGCAAGAAACAAGTAAGGAGTGGACCTTATGTGACGCCTGTTGATAATGGCAAGTATAAGGGAAACTTTGATAGGAGACCCGGAGGAGGAAGTTCTGGTGCGGTCAAATGTTACAAGTGTGGCGTGATGGGTCACAAATCTTTTGAATGTGGAAAGTCTGTGGAGAAGTGTGCTAATTGTGGAAGTTTTGGACATGCCACTTCTGGTTGTAGAAGGAATGTGGTAAAGTGCTTTAATTGTGGGGAAGTTGGTCATATTAGCACCAAGTGTACCAAACCAAAGCAAGCTCAGTCGGATGGAAAAGTATTTGTATTAGCAGGTTCAGACACTACTAATGCGGATCGCTTGATTAAAGGTACATGCTTTATTAATAATGCCTTTAGTTGCTATTATTGATACTGGAGCGACTCATTCGTTCATTTCTCTTGAGTGTGATAAGCGTTTGGGTTTGTGCATGGTGTCTTTGAGTGGAGACATGGTTATTGAGACTCCCGCTTCGAGGTCGGTAACTACTTCTTTGGTTTGTGTAAGTTGTTCTTTGACCATGTATGGTAAAGACTTCATTATGGATTTAGTGTGTTTGCCATTGGAAGGTTTGGACGTGATCTTGGGTATGAACTGGTTGCAATTTAATAGAGTTCATTTAGATTGCTATCACAAGTTAGTAAGGTTTCCTTCTTTGGAAGATGATGAAGGTGAGAGTTTTCTATCCTCTAAAGAGTTGAAGAAGCTTTTAGCGGAAGAAGCTCAGTTGTTCGGCTTGTTTGCATCGTTGTCTGTGGAGAGCAAAGTTGAGCTTGATGTGTTTCCAGTGGTGTGTGATTTTCCAGAAGTATTTCCGGAGGAGATTACGGATGTACCACTGGAAAGAGAAGTTGAGTTTTCTATTGATCTAGTTCCCGGTACTAGACCGATTTCGATGGCACCGTATCGTATGTCAGCATCAGAGTTAGTAGAATTGAAGGAGCAGTTGAATGATTTGTTGGATAAGAGATTTGTAAGACCAAGTGTTTCTCCTTGGGGTGCACCGGTATTGTTAGTAAAGAAGAAGGATGGAAGTATGCAGTTATGCATTGATTATCGGCAGCTAAATAAGGTGACAATTAAGAATAAGTATCCGCTTCTAAGAATCGATGATTTGATGGACCAATTGGTTGGAGCGCGTGTTTTTAGCAAGATTGATTTGAGACCGGGTTATCACCAGATTCGAGTTAAGGAGAAGGATATTCCAAAGACGACTTTTAGGACACGGTGTAACACGGTGGGAGAACTGACTTTAAACAATGTTGCGGATAGCAAGAGTCGCCACCGACTTTTATTTTATCCATAAGGAAAGGTTATAAAAGAACAGGAAAGACCTTAGAGAATATTTTGGGTCCGGGGGGTAGGTTATGAAAAGGGAAGGTGTTAGCACCCTTTTCATCCATGGTTATCCATGGGCTCTTAGGTACTTAAGCTCACTTTTGAATTGTTTTGAAAGTGTAGTGTGTGAATAGAAAATTTTCAGAATAGTTAATAAATAATCCATGTAAGGATGTGTTAAGAACTTGTTTGAAAACTTGTTGAAAATTTGTTTAAGTGTGAAACAGTTTTGAAGTGAGCAAGCACCTAGGAGTAACCTACCCTAATGTTTAAAGGTCTTTCTTATTCTTTATTCTTTCCTTTAGTAAGACTATCCCTACTATAATGGAGTAGGTAGTCCTTACTTTGGATGTTAAGGGACATGTGAGGGACAATTGGATTTTTGAAGGCCATTGTGGGGTGTAATAAGCAAACTGGAGGGACTATCATCATTTTTCGAAAGGGACTCGATTCGTAAAGGCAACCATAAGGGACTTTGATGATTTTTTTATTTGAGGGACTTGCTTTATACACCCCACTTAACCATTATTCGTAGGCAACTTGAGGGATATCCTTAGGAAGTGAGACGGCGATTAAAATCGACTTACGTGTGTGAAATGTTTAATTTAATTATCTTATATTAAAATGATCTAATTTATTTTTTTAAATATCATACATATTAGCACTCCCTAATTACTAACCATAATGATAATAATAATTAAATAATTACAATTTACATCCAAGAGGCAATTACAAAATAATAAGCAAAATAATTAAATAGCAAAGATAAATAAAATATAAATAAGCAATAATAAATAATAAGGGGGGTTAATTCTAAGTTTACTCGGCAAGACATCGCATCTTGTGCCTACGTATCCTTACGGGAGTGGAATCAGAGTAATCGTAGTTCCCCTCAAAAGGGAGGTTAGAGATCTCTTGACAGTGGTCAAGGTCTCAAGGGGAATAAACGCGCCTTAAGGACACGCTTACGCGGAGTGTAGGAACTCCAAATTTCTACGTTGAAATGTTAAGTTGTAATTAGGGTTAAATTAGGGATTCCACGGCGGGAAACCCTAAAATGAGTGCGGCGACTCTTCGACCTAATGCTAGGGGTAATTTTGTAATTTTGACATTGGTGAAAATCAGGGTTTGTAAGGGTTTGAAGTGTGAGGACTATTGGCGCGACGGCCAAACGGTTAGACCTAATCCTTCGGAGGAATGCAATGCGACCAGTTAATGGTAAAGAGATGCGAGAATTTAAACCATACATCAGCAGAAATTTAAATGCGGAAAAGTAAACGCGATTATTGGTTCGCGAGGTTACAAATGAAAAGTAGATACAATAACGAGGATATTTTGAATTGCAAACACACTAAAATAGTTAAGGGCAACGTAACAAAGCTGCAAAACAAACGATCAATGTTAGTAGACAGAGTTAGACAAGTTATGAAGCGAGGGTGAAACATTGTAGACGTTTTGTTGTTTATTTGTGATATTTATATAAAAAAAAGAAAGGTCTTAATAGAAGTTTTTTTTTTTAAAAAAAAAGAAGAAACTAAGTTTAATTTTCAAAAAGTGTTTTAATTTAATTATAAAAAAGTTTTATTTTTTTTAAAAGGTTTAATGTTTATTTCTAAAAAAATATTTTAAAGAAAAAATTCAGGTTTTAACTATTAAAAACTTCATTATTATTTTTTTAAAAAAACAGATTTTTATTGTTTTAGAAAAAGGTTTTAACAAATAAACTATAATAATTAAAATAACAAAAAAAATGCAGAAATAAATAAAAAGAAAAGGGGTTGGGCCGGTAGTTACATCCGGACCCAACCCGGTTAGACTCAAAATCCAAACAACAAAAAAAAAACTTCTATCTAGGGTTTCAGACCCTTCTCATTTTCGCTGCGCCGCTTTTGTTCCTCTTCGTCTTTCGTTCTCTCGTTTCCCATCGTTCCAACCTCTCTTCATCTCTTGCATTGAGTCCCTATTTTGTTGGTGGTAACGACGATTAACGAGTGGTGAGGCGATGATGAGATCTCTCTGAGCTTTGAGAAGGGGTTTGCTCGTCGTGGATGGAGGCGGCGTCGGTAGACTTCCTTCGGTTTGTTTGTGTTGATGAGTACGATCGATGGTTCGGCTTTGATGATTCACGATTTATGTTGGGTGATTCTTTGAACGATGATGACGATTATGCTTTCGTCTGAGCTCACAGCCATCTTTCGATTCGTTTAGGGTTTCTTGTTTGCGGCCGTTCTCGCTAGGGTTTGATCAGGTGCTATGGTTCCTTATATACTTTTTCTTGATTTTCGAATGGGCCTGGATAATATCTTTTTTACGTTATTTTTACTGATATTAATTTCTGATTGGGATTTGATTTGGAAACATTCCTCTTTCGGATGTGGTTCGCATTATTACTGATTTGATTTTGTTATCTTTTCTGATAGGGTTCACTTTCTGATATCTGTTGGATTTGCTCATGATTTGTTTTCTGATACTGGATCGAATCTAATTTCTTATGATATGGATTTGACTTACTGATACGAACTGACTCCGTCATGGATTTGGGTATCTGTATTTCTGGATTTGTTTTGATTTCATTTGGATAACTGGACTCGTTTGGATTTTGGTTTTCTTTTTCAGATATGGACCAAATTTGGATATAGTTACTTACGCGAACTGGTTTGGACTTGCGAACGGGCTACCTTCTGAGGTATTTCGGCTGTGATATCGAACTTGCCTATTTCTGCCCTTTTTCCAAGTTGAAACTTGATTTTCATTGATGCTTCTGAACTTTTTTGATGCAGTGTTTGATGTAGTTTGGGAAATTGGTTTGATTTCGGACATGAGATGTTTGGAGTGTCATCTGCTGCTGACATTCGGTGGCCTTTTCATTCGTCCAACTGCAGCCCTTGAACGACTTCAATTCCTTTTCTGTTGGCGACTTTTTCTGATGCCATTTTGATGTTTCGAATCCAGCTACTATTTGGTTTTGTTAACTGATAAATTAATGACTCCTGATGCAGTTCCGATATTCAGTTTTTTTCTTGATGTGGATTCAATCCGAACTTATTTGCTGCTGTTCCAGTTTGGATTTAGTCTTACCTCTGGATATCCACAAATTTACATGATGGAGATGGATGTCTGAATATTTACTTAATAGAACAGTCCATTTGGCTTAAACAATTACTTTCGGCAAAATCTTTTATCGGCCCAAACTTCTTTTATCTCTCTCTTTCTCTCGGCTGTCCCTTAGATAAGAACAGATATTACCTGATCTGACGCCGATGGCTCAGATTGGTAACGGGAGTAGGATGCGGCTTTGGTCGTGCCACTCCCGGCACTCGATGATGACGTTGTTCTGAGAGTGTCGACAACAAACTTCTAACCCTTCTCTGCTTCTGTTTTGTTCTGTTTCTCTTATTTTTTGCAGGTGATCGGGAACTTCGAGGAACACTCAAGGGAAGGATACCATGAAGAAGCCTTAGGAGTTTTTAGGATTTAGGATTTTTTAGAGTAGATGTAACATTTGTAAATGTAATCTCACAGCAATTCAAATGTGAAATGATTCACTTCCTTTTGTAAAATGATATTCTTATGAAATAAAAATTCCATGATCATTCAACTTTGAATCTATTTATATTTATTTCTAGTTATAAATTATAAACATTTGTGAATAAATCCACAAATATTTAAATTCATTATTCTAGTCATAAACCATAAATACTCACGAATGATATTCTTGCTCATGTACTTGTCTCGTTGGTAGTCCTAATCTCATCACCTGACTTCATTCATTTGGATTCTAGCCAACAATATTCTCCTCATTTTCTAACCAAACGCGAATGTGCGCCGTAATCACAACAGATTTAGTATCAATGATGATATTGCCCGTAATTGAATTCCACTGACCAAATGATATAAGCAACAATCCAATAATACCCAATTAAACTGCGCCTTATTAACAGCAACGGAAATGCTCTGGAAATAAACCATGAGCGATAAAATGGACCTTAAATCCAGTTATGCCCGACAAATTTCGATACCGAACACATCGAATTGGCACCTTGATATAATCAAAACAGGCGATAAATAAATGCCTCAGAAATAGTGTCTCAAGTGTCTCACAGCTCAGTAACAGCCCGTCTTCAAAGAATTAGCGGGATCCACGTAAAAATGACCAAAATACCCCTGGGACCAAATCTGAAGTCTTGGAAGTCCATTTAGCCTGATTAAAGTCAAAACCCTAGTTTTGGATGCACTGCTTAGGAGGTGCATTGTCTGAGGGAATTGTCAACTCTTCTGACCAATTGTGAATTTTGTGAACCTTGTGAACCTTCTTGGAACACAAAGTCTTGTATTGTGAGGGCAAATTTTGGGGTGCAACAGCTGCCCCTGTTCAATTTTCTGAAACCTGAGGGGTTAGATTGGTATATTTTCCAGTCGTAACCTGGAAGGTTGAAGGGGATTGAACACAAAAGCCCAAAAATTTGCACTCACCAGTGCATGGAGTGATATTGATGGTTGGTTGAACATGATTGAGTGGGCTTAAAGATGCCACTAGGGGAAAGTTCTTCAGTAGTATAATGAGAACTGTCAGGAGTCTGGAGTAATACTGATGTAACAGCATGTCTTCATGAGGATAGAGCAATCAATAATGATAACCCTAAAGCAGTCTTGAAGTGATAAATCTGACCTCAGGAGGATAGAGCAATCAATAGCTCTAAAGCAGTCTTGAAGTAATAATTGCTTCAGGAGGATAGAGCAATCAATAGCTCTAAAGCAGTCTTGAAGTAATAGAATGGCTTCAGTACGATAGAGCAATCAACAGCTCTAAAGCAGTCTTGAAATAATAATGTGATATGTCTTCAGGAGGATAGAGCAATCAATAGCTCTAAAGCAGTCTTGAAGTAATGATTTCAGGAGGATAGAGCAATGGATAGCTCTAAAGCAGTCTTGAAATAATAATGGCTTCAGGAGGATAGAGCAATGAATAGCTCTAAAGCAGTCTTGAAGTAGTAATATGACCTCATGAGGATAGAGCAATGAATAGCTCTAAAGCAGTCTTGAAGTAATAGGATGATTTCAGGAGGATAGAGCAATCAGTAGCTCTAAAGCAGTCTTAAAGTCATGAGAGGCTATCAGGAGGATAAAATAACCCTGAGGTTACAATAAAGCAGTCCCAAAGTAATAAGAAGCTCATCAGGAGGATAAAGTAACCCTGAGGTTACAATAAAGCAGTCCCAAAGATCATAAGATTGTTTGTTGGATAATTAACCTGAAAACAAGGTAGCATTCTGTATAACAACATTAGTTTATGCTTTATGTATGCATGTATGACATGATGCGCTTAGGTAATGTACTATAGACATATATGTTATGGTATGATGTAAGTGATGTATGTATGATATGACACTGCTGGAAGTGTCTGGATATCCTTGTATAACAACTGCTGGCCAAGGAAAATAAATCCCGATTCGTTGTTGAAGAATACATAACCCTCCGTCTGCTGGGGATAACAAGGTATAGATAACCTCCCGTTGTTGGGGATAATAAGGTATAGATAACCTCCCGTTGTTGGGGATAGTAGGGTATAGATAACCTTCGTTTTCGTTTGATAGTAGGATAAGTATAACATCCCGTCTTCGTTCATCGTGCCCTTATTGGAAAGTAATTTCCCGTATATCCGTATGAGGATAAAAGAGATGGATATAAATTCCAGGGGAGATTAGACTTTGTGAAAATGGATTAGTCCTACTGATGGTTTGTAACTGTCTTGTAAAGATGAACCGGCGAAGCTTCGTTGAAATCCTTCCCTCGTTCGTCCTTAGTAAATACTATTACTGCATTTTCATGCATTTCTGGTAAACATCAATCATATTCAAAGGCATACATACATTCAAACACAACCAATGGACGTTTCGCTCATGTAAATAGGGTAAAAGTAAATCTGGATTCAAAAGATGGAATTTATTTATATCAAAAGTGACCCATACACGGGTAAGTTTGTACAAGGAGACATAAACCCTAGTAAGAGAATTTTGTCATGAAGTTTTACAAAAAGAATCAGCTATGTGGGAAATAATCCTATTGAGTTTCAATTCTACTATTGCCACTCAAGTATCTCATCTTCTTGCTGTTGAGACGGAAACGATTGGATTGAGCTTTATCTGTTTGAGCTTGAGTAAGTAGTACAACTGGTTGCAGTTTCATGAGTGATCCAAAAGAGACATAGTCATACGCTTTAATCCCTAACTTTTGCCTGGATTGCCCTTTCAGGTTTTCAATCCACCGGGATACCCTTTTTTGCCCAAGCCGCCTTTTCAGGTTTTCGACTTGCCGGGTGTACATCTTTTTATATATATATCCCTAATTTTTGCCCAAACCCTTTTGGTTTGCCGGGATGCCCTTATTTTTGTCTAGGCCTGTCAACCTAGCGGGTCTCTTTTTATGCGTAGTATTTTTTAACTATGTCTGCGTTTACAGTTTGTGGGAAGTCTTCACCATCCATTGTAGTCAGTATCATGGCACCTCCTGAGAACACTGTCTTGACTACAAATGGTCCCTCATATGTTGGAGTCCACTTACCCCTAGGATCACCCTGTGGTAATATGATACGCTTGATTACCAAGTCACCAGCCTGATATACCTTTGGCTTAACCTTCTTGTTAAAAGCTTTGATCATCCGTTTCTGGTACATCTGGCCATGACAAACTGCTGCTAACCTTTTCTCATCAATCAAATTTATCTGGTCAAGTCGAGTCTGAATCCACTCATCTTCATCCAAGCCTGCATCCTTCATAATTCTCAAGGAGCTGAATCTTCATATCAATAGCAACTTGCATACCCATGATACATGCCTCATACTCAGCCATGTTATTGGTACAATAGAAACAAAGTCTGGCAGTAATCGGGGTATGACAACCTTCAGGGGAACTAATCACAACACCAACACCATTACCATGTGCATTGGAGGCACCATCAAAAACCATAGTCCATCGGGATCCTTGTTCAGGTCCGTCATATTGTCCAGGTTCTTTGGTGACAGACATAATGTCTTCATCAGGGAACTCAAAATTCATTGACTGGTAATCATCTATTGCTTGATGAGCCAAATGATCAGCAACAACACTCCCCTTAATGGCCTTCTGAGTAGTATACTGTATATCATATTCCGTCAAGATCATTTACCATCTTGCAATTCTTCCGGAGAGAGCAGGTTTCTCAAATATGTACTTGATTGGATCCATCTTCGAAATCAACAAGGTAGTATGGGTCAACATATACTGTCTTAGTCGGTGAGCAGCCCATGCCAAAGCGCAGCAAGTTTTCTCGAGCAGTGAGTATCTTGTTTCACAGTCGGTAAACTTTTTGCTAAGGTAGTATATTGCCTGCTCTTTTCGACCAGACTCGTCATGTTGCCCCAATACACACCCCATTGAGTTGTCTAATACTGTTAAATACATAATCAAGGGTCTTCCATCAACTGGTGGCATTAAAATTGGAGGTTCTAGCAAATATCTCTTGATTTCATCAAAGGCAGTCTGGCACTCATCATTCCATTCCATCACCTGATCTTTCTTCAACAACTTGAAGATTGGCTCACAGATGGTAGTTAATTGGGAAATAAATCTTGCAATGTAGTTCAATCGTCCCAAGAAACCTCTAACCTCCTTCTCAGTACGGGGAGCTGGCATCTCTCGTATAGCTTTCACTTTTGCAGGATCCACTTCAATACCTTTTCCACTGACAATGAAACCCAGGAGCTTTCCAGATCTAACTCCAAAAGTACACTTGTTTGGATTTAATCTCAACCTGTATTTCTTCAACCTCTCAAACAACTTGTGCAGATGATCAAGATGTTGTTCTTCATTCTGAGACCTGGCTATCATATCATCCACATATACCTCTATCTCATGATGAATCATATCATGAAACAAAGCCACCATAGCACGCTGATATGTTGCCCCTGCATTCTTCAAACCAAATGGCATTACCTTATAGCAAAAGGTGCCCCACTGTGTCACAAATGTAGTCTTCTCCATATCTTCAGGTGCCATCTTGATTTGATTGTAACCAGAGAAACCATCCATAAAAGAGAATACCTTATGCTGAGCAGTGTTGTCTACCAGAATATCAATATGAGGAAGTGGAAAGTCATCTTTAGGGCTAGCCTTGTTCAGATCTCTGTAGTCTACGCACATACGTACCTTACCATCTTTCTTAGGAACTGGTACCACATTTGCAACCCACTGAGGATAAGAAGTTACGGCCAAGAACCCTGCATTGAACTGTTTCATTACCTCTGCTTTGATCTTTTCTGACATTTCAGGACGCATACGACGAACCTTCTGCTTCTTTGGACGACAATCTTCTTTCACTGGCAAACGGTGAACCACAATGTCTGTATCCAACCCTGGCATATCTTCATAAGACCAAGCAAAGATCTCCACATAGTCACGTAGCATCTGAATCAACCTGCTCTTGACACTGTCCTCTAAATCAGCCCCTATTTTGACCTCTTTTCTGTTTTCTTCAGTTCCCAGATTCACAACTTCGACTGGCTCTTCATGTGGCTGTATAGCTTTCTCTTCTTGTTGTAACAACCTAGCAAGCTCTACAGGTATTTCACAATCGTCCTCGTTTCCGTCTTCAGTTTGATAGATCGGATTCTCGAAATTGTAATTGGCAATAGTAAAACTGTTATCAACAGGATCCAGAGTGGATGAGGATCTGCATTTTAGTGTTGTGGGTGTGTGTAAGAACACATATCTGATAAAGCAAAAATAAAAGAAAAAGAAAGACAAGGAACACAATATTTACGAAAACGAAACGTCCACTAATTTTATTGAATGCAGTATGCAAATGAAATGACAATCCGTAACAAGCACACCATTGTGCCCCGGGTAAGGCACATGGCTTGAAAGTTTTAATTGTTCCAAAAATTATAAATTTAAAAACATAACACAGTAATAGTATTTACTCCTGACTAAAGGAGATAGGGGTAACATCTTCAGCTTTCCAATTATTGAGTCCAGCACCCACAGTAGGAAAAATCCATGCCTCCAAGTTGTAGTCTTCATCTTGATCTCCCACAGCATTGATAACCCCTTGATTGGTGATACGAACAGCACGAGCACGACGAACAGCCTTCTGGGACTCTGCAGTGAAACCCAAACCAAACTTGTCAGACTTGTATGGAATATCAGGAAGCTGACCCCAAATAGTACAACCACCTTCTTCCACCACAGCTTTTGCATCATTGAGGGAGGCCATTGCCATTGTTGGAGGGTTTCTGATGACCACAGGAACCTTCTTCACAGCAGGAGGAGTCACACAATCCTTAACAGCCCAGGGAACCACTTCAAATGACTGACATGGAGTTTCAATGTATTCACCTTCTACTTCCAGATACTTGAAAGTGTTTACATGGCTGACAAAGTATTCTTCCTCTCCAAAGACAGTAACAACTTTTCCATTCACCGGATATCTCAACTTTTGATGTAATGTGGAGGTCACAGCACCTGCCCCATGGATCCAGGGACGACCAAGCAGACATGAGTACGAAGGACGAATATCCATCACATAGAATGTAGCAGTAAACACCTGAGAGCCAACCTTGATTGGAAGATCAATTTCCCCATGCACTACTCTTCTAGAACCATCAAAAGCCTTTACCACAATATTACTGAGTTTCAATACCGTATCTTCAGGACTCAGCTTGTTCAGGACTTCCTTAGGCAACACATTCAGAGAGGAACCATTGTCTATCAGCATATGAGACAGGGTAGTGCCCCTGCATTCAATTGAAATATGCAAGGCCCTGTTATGATCCCTCTTGGCAGGGGTCAAGTCAGCATCAGAAAATCCTAACCCGTTGTCATAGGTCAGGTGAGCAACACAATTCTCAAACTGGTCCACAGAAATTGCACTGGGTACATGAGCCATCTTTAGAAACTTGATCAATGACTTGGCATGAGCCTCAGAACATAATAACAGGGAGAGCATAGAAATCTTTGAGGGAGTATGCCCCAGCTGATCAACAATATCATAATCACTCTTGCGAATGATTTTCAATACTTCTTCCATCTGCTTAGAGAGGTCATCAGCAGCTGGCACATCAGTAGATACAGGCTCAATAACAGGACCCTTGCCCCGAGCATCAGTGGTGGAAGTAACAGCAGGAGTAACTACACTCTTAGAAGCAACTGGAGGAGAGAAGACTCTTCCACTACGAGTGATCTTGCTAGATCCAGCAATATTATCAATGTCAACAGGCATATCAGGTAAAGGCTCCTGCTTGACACCATGGATGTAAACATCAGACCCATAGTGCCAAGGCACAGCTTTGTCAGATGTATAAGAAATAGGACCAGGAGTGGTAATGATCAGAGGAGCTACTCTGGCTTCAGCGACAACTTTCACAGGACCTTCAGCAGTAATCTTGATTGGGCCCTGATGAGTGATTTTAATGGGACCCTTTGAAGTGATTCTTAGTGGTACTTTGTCAACCATGTCAACCTCTTCAATCTTCTTACCTTGAGTCAGATGATCCACCATACTTTCTACAGATGCTGGTCTTCTTTCAAACACTATAGTATATTTATCCATGAGACGTTGAATCCCATCTCTCAAAATGAAGCAACTATCCGGCTTATAGGTACAATATAGACAATCTTCATGACAACCTGGAAAGATCCCAGCTTGTACTAACCTCTTTTTGATAACAGACAATGGTGTGCTCAACTCCATAACTGAATAGACATGCAGATCTTCATCAATATCTTCATCAATGGCGTTGACAGTCTTCTCGTGATTTGGCATTGGAGCTGTAATCACATTTGGAGTACCTGGTGGATCAAACTCAATTTCTCCAGCATCAATCATATCCTGAATTTTGTTCTTCAAGACCCAGCAGTTATTAGTATCATGTCCTGGACAGTTTGAATGATATGCACATCGTGCATTGGGATTGTACTTGGGAGAGGTAACATTGGGATTCTGAGGGGCCTCCCTCAGGGTAATAAGTTCAGCTTTCAACAAGTGTTGCAATGCCTGAGCCATTGACATGTTGATCTTCGTGAACTGTCTTCTAGCCCTCTATTGGTTGCCTTGAGGCTGCTCTGTTGTTGCAGGAGTTGGATTTGAAATATGAACTGCACTAACAGACTGATGCCTTCTGTTACGATCAGGCTGACCATACACAGCATTAGATTCTTTCTTCCCAGTGGGAGGCTTCTTTGCAGCACCTGATGAAGAAGTGCCCACTTGGATCTTACCACTCTTGATACCATTCTCTACTCGCTCTCCTGTCATGATCAACTCGGTGAAGCCAGATGATGAGCTTCCAATGAGATGACTGTAAAACGGACCATTCAGCGTACACATGAACATATCAACCAACTCCCTATCAGTCAAAGGGGGTTGAACTCTTCCAGCTAAGTCTCTCCACTTCTGAGCATACTCCTTAAAGCTTTCTTTGGCACCCACAGACATGCTCTGAAGCTGCATGCGAGTGGGGGCTAAGTCAGCATTGTATTGATACTGTTTGTAGAAAGCTTCAGCAAGGTCATTCCAATCTCTGATGTTGACACTCTCCAACTGATAATACCACTCTAGCTGAGCTCCAGATAAACTCTCTTGAAAGAAATGGATCCACAACTTTTTATCAGCAGTGTGGGGTTGCATTCTTCTGACATAAGACCTCAGATGCAATTTGGGACAAGAGACCCCATCATAGACAACAAATGTAGGAACTTTGAACCCAATGGGTATGACCACCCCAGATATCAAGCTCAAATCCTCAAAATCCAGCCCAGATGATTTCTGTAATTCCATAGCATCCATTCTATCCACCAGCATCTTGAATTTGTCTTCGTTAGGCTCATGGTAGTAGTTAACCTCAGAATCAGAGTCCCCCATAGTGTTGTGGAGACTGCCTCTCTCCTGCTCAGATTCTTCAGATTCATAGTCTTCAACCTGTTCCTTGGTCTTGACAGGACTTTTGAACCTTCTTCCCATGTTGAGCAACCCAGCAGACCTTCTAGCTTTCTTATTCTTCTTGGCCAGCAGTGTCTTCAATTCATCCTGCCCCTTGGATAGGTTCAGGATCAGCTCTTGGAACTGTGCATTATGTGCCTGGAGATCCTTAACTGATTGTTCAAGAGCCATTGCTGAAATAAACAGCGAGGAGATGAGAAACCTGTGCACAATTATAAACCTGTGATGCAATGATATGGGAATGCATATGCAATGTTTTCAAGGACCGCAAGATTTAAATTTGCTTAAACAAACAAGAAAGTAACTTTTTATTAGTAATAACTTGTTTTGCCTTTTAGGCTTACAAAAAATGAAAACGAAATAAGTACAAAAGATGGGGTTTTAAGTCTCCCATGGACGTTTCCTCTTTGTGTTGAGGTATGAGTTGAGGTTTCGTTCCTCATGAAGTAGCTTTGTTAGCTCTAGGATCCTTGCTTGGCTTGCTTTGTAATGAGCCTCGAAAGTATCCCTTTGCTCTTTCAGTTGGATCCATGATCTCTGCAAGTCTTCCATATCAGTAGGCATGTCTGGGTGAAGGATGGTATAAGCTGTGTCTCCTTCAGCAACAGGTTCCATAGTAACTGGTAGGATGGCAGGATATGGCATCGTGAGTGTCTGAGCACGAAATCGTACCCATCTGAGATAAGCCTCCATAGGAATGGTGTACTTAGGCTCCAGTGTCTTGCTGTCAATCCTGTTTACCTTTCCCCAAGCTCGTATGAATCTCTGACGGTAACCCTGAAGATCGTTGTCGTAGTCAAACACAATGCCCTGAATCAACATGTCATGTGGACCATCGCTCCGGGCGTAACCAAACTGTCGTAAAGCTAGAGATGGGTTGTAGGTGATGCCTCCTCTTATGCCTAGAAGTGGTACATTAGGAAACTCCCCACAACGGTCAATGATGGTGACATTCTCCATAGATCTGGAGCACCAATGGATGTCTGAGTGAGAAAGTGACATGATCCTCTTGGACCATCTGAACCCTTGCTCATTCTTCATTACTGAGCGAGGAAGGTGAGAAATAAACCACCTAGAAAGTAAAGGTATGCAGCACATCAAAGTTCCTCTTGCCCTTGTAGTACGGGTGTGAAGAGAATGTAGGATGTCTCCAAGTAAGGTAGGCACTGGATTGTGACTCAGGAATATGTTGATGGCATGAACGTCTATGAACTGATCAGGATTGGGGAACAACACTAAGCCATAAATCAATAAGGCTAAGATCTCCTCAACAGCATCGTAGCTCATAGCCTTCAAGAACATTTGAGCTTTATCCACTAATACCTTGGCAAGAATACCTTTAACTCCACTTCTCGTCTCTAGAACAATGTCAGACTTCTTCAGATGTAGAGCTGCAGCAATAACTTCTGGTTTAAGCTCCTTCTCTAAGCCTGTGAATGGCTTCTGATCAAGAACAGGTATACCCAGAAGTTTAGAGAACTCCTCCATGGTTGGAACCAGCTGATAATCAGGAAATGTAAAGCAATGGTGCTTAGGGTCAAAGAACTGAAACAGCACACTCATCATGTCTTCACTGAACCCTGAAGTAACTAGATCCAATAAGTGACCATGTCTCTTGTTGAACTGGGAATGATCAGGCACTAGGGAAACCAACTCCTTGAGCTTAGCAGGTATCCCTACAAAGTTGATCCTGATGGTGTTTCTACGAGCAGAAGCCATGACCTGCAACAAAGAACAAAGATAAATCCTTTGGTCCTTGAAATGGTTAGGGAAAATGATATGCTTATGATGCATGATGATGTCATGATGTCATGCTCAATCACAAACATGTGGCACACACAAACAAGTCACACCATAGCCCTAGGTTTAAAGGCTTGCATGAGGTTCAAAGGCAAGTACCCTCCCCTGAAGTTAGATGGTTCATCCTGTCCTACAAAAGTAACCAGGTTCTAAGGGATCTCAATATCATTGATCCTTCACAAGGGTGGTTGTTCAGAAGGCAACTTACTTGCCAACCAAAACCCTCCAAGTTTAAGATCTCAATGAGCGTAGTATCGAGTGTCAACCAACTTCAGTCTGCACCAAAGCCGGTTACCTCACTACTTTCTAAAGGCCAAGATGAGTTAACTAGGGTTCTAAAAGTCAGTTAGTGCATTGACAACATATGGCAGCCTCAATATTATCCTCAACTTGACTTAAGGAATATAAGCACCAACCAAGAAGTCGCACTAACTATGGCCACCAGATCAACCGTATCGATATACGTCGTACAGTTTCCTTGGTCTATTGCCATTTACCTAAGGTACACTAGATCCGGGTTAGGACCTTTCACACATAAGAGCACCCCAACAAGTAATATAAAACAAACAAGGCAAACAATTTAAAGTGATCTTTAATTCCTAAGGGTACCCCTCTTAAATAGATCCCCAGCAGAGTCGCCAGTTCTGTAACACGGTGGGAGAACTGACTTTAAACAATGTTGCGGATAGCAAGAGTCGCCACCGACTTTTATTTTATCCATAAGGAAAGGTTATAAAAGAACAGGAAAGACCTTAGAGAATATTTTGGGTCCGGGGGGTAGGTTATGAAAAGGGAAGGTGTTAGCACCCTTTTCATCCATGGTTATCCATGGGCTCTTAGGTACTTAAGCTCACTTTTGAATTGTTTTGAAAGTGTAGTGTGTGAATAGAAAATTTTCAGAATAGTTAATAAATAATCCATGTAAGGATGTGTTAAGAACTTGTTTGAAAACTTGTTGAAAATTTGTTTAAGTGTGAAACAGTTTTGAAGTGAGCAAGCACCTAGGAGTAACCTACCCTAATGTTTAAAGGTCTTTCTTATTCTTTATTCTTTCCTTTAGTAAGACTATCCCTACTATAATGGAGTAGGTAGTCCTTACTTTGGATGTTAAGGGACATGTGAGGGACAATTGGATTTTTGAAGGCCATTGTGGGGTGTAATAAGCAAACTGGAGGGACTATCATCATTTTTCGAAAGGGACTCGATTCGTAAAGGCAACCATAAGGGACTTTGATGATTTTTTTATTTGAGGGACTTGCTTTATACACCCCACTTAACCATTATTCGTAGGCAACTTGAGGGATATCCTTAGGAAGTGAGACGGCGATTAAAATCGACTTACGTGTGTGAAATGTTTAATTTAATTATCTTATATTAAAATGATCTAATTTATTTTTTTAAATATCATACATATTAGCACTCCCTAATTACTAACCATAATGATAATAATAATTAAATAATTACAATTTACATCCAAGAGGCAATTACAAAATAATAAGCAAAATAATTAAATAGCAAAGATAAATAAAATATAAATAAGCAATAATAAATAATAAGGGGGGTTAATTCTAAGTTTACTCGGCAAGACATCGCATCTTGTGCCTACGTATCCTTACGGGAGTGGAATCAGAGTAATCGTAGTTCCCCTCAAAAGGGAGGTTAGAGATCTCTTGACAGTGGTCAAGGTCTCAAGGGGAATAAACGCGCCTTAAGGACACGCTTACGCGGAGTGTAGGAACTCCAAATTTCTACGTTGAAATGTTAAGTTGTAATTAGGGTTAAATTAGGGATTCCACGGCGGGAAACCCTAAAATGAGTGCGGCGACTCTTCGACCTAATGCTAGGGGTAATTTTGTAATTTTGACATTGGTGAAAATCAGGGTTTGTAAGGGTTTGAAGTGTGAGGACTATTGGCGCGACGGCCAAACGGTTAGACCTAATCCTTCGGAGGAATGCAATGCGACCAGTTAATGGTAAAGAGATGCGAGAATTTAAACCATACATCAGCAGAAATTTAAATGCGGAAAAGTAAACGCGATTATTGGTTCGCGAGGTTACAAATGAAAAGTAGATACAATAACGAGGATATTTTGAATTGCAAACACACTAAAATAGTTAAGGGCAACGTAACAAAGCTGCAAAACAAACGATCAATGTTAGTAGACAGAGTTAGACAAGTTATGAAGCGAGGGTGAAACATTGTAGACGTTTTGTTGTTTATTTGTGATATTTATATAAAAAAAAGAAAGGTCTTAATAGAAGTTTTTTTTTTAAAAAAAAAGAAGAAACTAAGTTTAATTTTCAAAAAGTGTTTTAATTTAATTATAAAAAAGTTTTATTTTTTTTAAAAGGTTTAATGTTTATTTCTAAAAAAATATTTTAAAGAAAAAATTCAGGTTTTAACTATTAAAAACTTCATTATTATTTTTTTAAAAAAACAGATTTTTATTGTTTTAGAAAAAGGTTTTAACAAATAAACTATAATAATTAAAATAACAAAAAAAATGCAGAAATAAATAAAAAGAAAAGGGGTTGGGCCGGTAGTTACATCCGGACCCAACCCGGTTAGACTCAAAATCCAAACAACAAAAAAAAAACTTCTATCTAGGGTTTCAGACCCTTCTCATTTTCGCTGCGCCGCTTTTGTTCCTCTTCGTCTTTCGTTCTCTCGTTTCCCATCGTTCCAACCTCTCTTCATCTCTTGCATTGAGTCCCTATTTTGTTGGTGGTAACGACGATTAACGAGTGGTGAGGCGATGATGAGATCTCTCTGAGCTTTGAGAAGGGGTTTGCTCGTCGTGGATGGAGGCGGCGTCGGTAGACTTCCTTCGGTTTGTTTGTGTTGATGAGTACGACCGATGGTTCGGCTTTGATGATTCACGATTTATGTTGGGTGATTCTTTGAACGATGATGACGATTATGCTTTCGTCTGAGCTCACAGCCATCTTTCGATTCGTTTAGGGTTTCTTGTTTGCGGCCGTTCTCGCTAGGGTTTGATCAGGTGCTATGGTTCCTTATATACTTTTTCTTGATTTTCGAATGGGCCTGGATAATATCTTTTTTACGTTATTTTTACTGATATTAATTTCTGATTGGGATTTGATTTGGAAACATTCCTCTTTCGGATGTGGTTCGCATTATTACTGATTTGATTTTGTTATCTTTTCTGATAGGGTTCACTTTCTGATATCTGTTGGATTTGCTCATGATTTGTTTTCTGATACTGGATCGAATCTAATTTCTTATGATATGGATTTGACTTACTGATACGAACTGACTCTGTCATGGATTTGGGTATCTGTATTTCTGGATTTGTTTTGATTTCATTTGGATAACTGGACTCATTTGGATTTTGGTTTTCTTTTTCAGATATGGACCAAATTTGGATATAGTTACTTACGCGAACTGGTTTGGACTTGCGAACGGGCTACCTTCTGAGGTATTTCGGCTGTGATATCGAACTTGCCTATTTCTGCCCTTTTTCCAAGTTGAAACTTGATTTTCATTGATGCTTCTGAACTTTTTTGATGCAGTGTTTGATGTAGTTTGGGAAATTGGTTTGATTTCGGACATGAGATGTTTGGAGTGTCATCTGCTGCTGACATTCGGTGGCCTTTTCATTCGTCCAACTGCAGCCCTTGAACGACTTCAATTCCTTTTCTGTTGGCGACTTTTTCTGATGCCATTTTGATGTTTCGAATCCAGCTACTATTTGGTTTTGTTAACTGATAAATTAATGACTCCTGATGCAGTTCCGATATTCAGTTTTTTTCTTGATGTGGATTCAATCCGAACTTATTTGCTGCTGTTCCAGTTTGGATTTAGTCTTACCTCTGGATATCCACAAATTTACATGATGGAGATGGATGTCTGAATATTTACTTAATAGAACAGTCCATTTGGCTTAAACAATTACTTTCGGCAAAATCTTTTATCGGCCCAAACTTCTTTTATCTCTCTCTTTCTCTCGGCTGTCCCTTAGATAAGAACAGATATTACCTGATCTGACGCCGATGGCTCAGATTGGTAACGGGAGTAGGATGCGGCTTTGGTCGTGCCACTCCCGGCACTCGATGATGACGTTGTTCTGAGAGTGTCGACAACAAACTTCTAACCCTTCTCTGCTTCTGTTTTGTTCTGTTTCTCTTATTTTTTGCAGGTGATCGGGAACTTCGAGGAACACTCAAGGGAAGGATACCATGAAGAAGCCTTAGGAGTTTTTAGGATTTAGGATTTTTTAGAGTAGATGTAACATTTGTAAATGTAATCTCACAGCAATTCAAATGTGAAATGATTCACTTCCTTTTGTAAAATGATATTCTTATGAAATAAAAATTCCATGATCATTCAACTTTGAATCTATTTATATTTATTTCTAGTTATAAATTATAAACATTTGTGAATAAATCCACAAATATTTAAATTCATTATTCTAGTCATAAACCATAAATACTCACGAATGATATTCTTGCTCATGTACTTGTCTCGTTGGTAGTCCTAATCTCATCACCTGACTTCATTCATTTGGATTCTAGCCAACAATATTCTCCTCATTTTCTAACCAAACGCGAATGTGCGCCGTAATCACAACAGATTTAGTATCAATGATGATATTGCCCGTAATTGAATTCCACTGACCAAATGATATAAGCAACAATCCAATAATACCCAATTAAACTGCGCCTTATTAACAGCAACGGAAATGCTCTGGAAATAAACCATGAGCGATAAAATGGACCTTAAATCCAGTTATGCCCGACAAATTTCGATACCGAACACATCGAATTGGCACCTTGATATAATCAAAACAGGCGATAAATAAATGCCTCAGAAATAGTGTCTCAAGTGTCTCACAGCTCAGTAACAGCCCGTCTTCAAAGAATTAGCGGGATCCACGTAAAAATGACCAAAATACCCCTGGGACCAAATCTGAAGTCTTGGAAGTCCATTTAGCCTGATTAAAGTCAAAACCCTAGTTTTGGATGCACTGCTTAGGAGGTGCATTGTCTGAGGGAATTGTCAACTCTTCTGACCAATTGTGAATTTTGTGAACCTTGTGAACCTTCTTGGAACACAAAGTCTTGTATTGTGAGGGCAAATTTTGGGGTGCAACACACGGTATGGTCATTACGAATATTTTGTGATGCCATTCGGAGTTTCTAATGCGTCGGGTGTGTTTATGGAATACATGAACCGTATTTTTCATGAGCAGTTGATCATTTTGTGGTTGTGTTCATCAACGACATTTTGATTTACTCTAAGTCTCAAGAGGAGCATGAAGAGCATTTAAGGATTGTGTTACAGATTTTGAAAGAGAAGAAATTGTATGCTATGTTGTCAAAGTGTGAATTTTAGTTGTCGGAAGTGAGTTTTCTCGGACATATTATTTCTGGTAATGGTATTAGTGTGGATCCATCCAAGATTGATGTGGTAATGCAATGGGAAACTCCTAAATCGATTACGGAGATTCGAAGCTTTTTAGGCTTGGCAGGCTATTATCAGAGGTTTATTGAAGGATTTTTGAAGTTGGCACTTCCGTTAACGCAATTGACTTGTAAAGGAAAGGCTTTCATTTGGGATGCTGGTTGTGAGGAGAGTTTCATTGAGTTAAAGAGAAGATTGACAACAGCGCCAGTCTTGATTTTGCCGAATCCTACGGAACCTTTTGTGGTTTATTGTGATGCTTCTTTGATTGGTTTAGGTGGTGTTTTGATGCAAGAGCGAAAAGTTGTGGCTTATGCTTCGAGGCAGTTGAGAGTGCATGAAAAGAATTACCCTACACATGATTTGGAATTAGCGGCTGTGGTGTTTGTTTTGAAAATGTGGAGGCATTATCTTTATGGTGCAAGATTTGAAGTTTTTAGTGATCACAAGAGTTTGAGGTATTTATTTGATCAAAAGGAATTGAATATGAGGCAAAGGAGGTGGTTAGAGCTTTTGAAAGACTATGACTTTGGTTTGAATTACCATCCGGGTAAGGCAAATATGGTGGCCGATGCCTTAAGTCGGAAGTTGTTGCACATGTCTACATTGATGATGAAAGAATGGGAACTTTTGGAGAGCTTTAGAGATTTTAGTTTGGTTTGTGAACTGACACCGAGAAGTGTAAGACTTGGTATGCTTCGTATTACGAATGATTTTCTTGCTACCGTATGTGAAAGGCAAAAGTTGGACTTGAAGTTCGTTGATTTGATGACAAATGAGAATGAGGATTTCAAGGTTAATGGTTTTGGAGTTTTAGGACTTCCTGGTCGTATTTGTATTCCTGATGATGCGGAGTTGAAAAGGATGATATTGGAGGAAGGACACCGAAGTAACTTAAGTATTCACCCGGGAGCGAATAAGATGTATCAAGATTTGAAGAAAATGTTTTGGTGGTCCGGATTGAAGAGAGATGTAGCTCAGTTTGTGTATGCGTGTTTGACTTGTCAGAAGTCTAAAGTAGAACATCAGAAGCCTAGTGGATTGATGCAACCGTTGGATATTCCAGAGTGGAAATGGGATAGTATATCAATGGATTTTATTACGGGATTGCCGAATACGCAAAGTGGTCATAATGCTATTTGGGTGATTGTTGATAGGCTTACTAAATCTGCTCATTTCATTCCGATTGATATTAGTTATCCTTTAGAGAAGTTAGCCGAGATTTATGTTCGTGTGGTTGTAAAGTTGCATGGAGTTCCTAAGAGTATTGTATCGGATAGAGATCCTAGATTTACTTCAAGGTTTTGGGAGAGTTTGCAAAAGGCTTTGGGTTCTAAGCTAAGATTGAGTTCGGCTTATCATCCGCAAACAGATGGTCAAACCGAGAGAACGATTCAGTCGTTGGAGGATTTGTTGCGTGCTTGTGTGCTGAAGCAAGGCGGTGCTTGGGATAGTTATTTAGCGTTGATTGAGTTCACCTACAATAACAGTTTTCACTCAAGTATTGGTATGGCGCCATTTGAGGCTTTGTATGGTCGGAGATGTCGAACACCTTTGTGTTGGCATGAAACTGGTGAGAAGTCGGTTGTTGGGCCAGAGTTGGTACAACAAACGACAGAGAAGGTGAAGTTCATTCGGGAAAAGATGAAAGCTTCTCAGAGTAGGCAGAAGAGTTATCATGACAAGAGAAGGAAAGATCCTGAGTTTCAAGAAGGCGACCATGTGTTTTTTAGAGTTACACCGATTACGGGTGTGGGTCGTGCCTTGAAGTCGAAGAAGTTGACTTCTCGTTTTATTAGTCCGTATCAGATTATTGTGCGAGTGGGTGTTGTGGCGTATCGTGTAGCGTTGCCTCTGAATCTTTCGAATTTTCATGATGTATTCCATGTTTCGCAACTTCGGAAGTATGTTTCGGGTCCGTCACATGTGATTCCTATGGACGAGGTTGAAGTAAGAGATAATCTTACGGTTAAAGTTTTACCGATTAGGATTTTGGATCGTGAGATTAAGAAGCTAAGGGGCAAGGATATTGCACTTGTGAAAGTAGCATGGGGAGGTGCTGCAGAAGGCAACATGACTTGGGAATTGGAGAGTAAGATGCGGAAGTCGCATCCGGAATTGTTTGGATCAGGTAATATTTTCGAGGACGAAAATTTCTGAAGTGGGGGAGAGTTGTAACGCCCCGATTCTGAATTTCCCATTTTTGTTGAGTCTTTTAATTTATTTTGATTGATTATTCTTTTAATTGTGGAATTTGAATATTAATATGTTATATGTGCGTGTTATGTTATTTTATTATTCGGAGAGTTTTGGGAATTAATTAGAGGGTGTTTTATATAATCCTTAATTAGTAGATATTTGAGAGAGATAGAATAGAAAGAGTATAAGTGGAAATAGAGAGAAAAGAAAAGAGATAGAAAGAAATAGAAAGGAAAGAAGAAGAAAAGAGAAGAGAAAAGAGGAGGAAGAGGAGAAAACCTAGAATCATCAAGAATCAAACTTCTAAGCTTCGATTAATCGGGTAAGGGTGATAAACTTTATCATTCTTTTGATGTGTAAGATTATGTATGTTTCTATTGGTTTGCTTTTGGGTTGGGGAGAATTTTGCTCATTTTCCATTTTTAGGTTGAATTTGATTTAATCAGTAGAAACTGAGTTTTAACGGTTAAAAATGAGAATAAATGGTAAAGTTTAGTCGAGGAATGTTGGACTAAGGCTACTGTAACGTGTTGGTATTGAATCGGGTAGATTTTAAGGAGTTTCGGAGTGTTGGACAGTGGGAATTTTTGAGTTCGCAGACCCTTGCTAGCAAGTTCGCTAGGCGAGCAGGTCGTGGGCATTCGCTGTGGCGAGCCTGTAGCGAACGGTCCCAGACTTGAGCAGAATGGTTTTGGTGTTCTTCGCGGGAGGCGAAGGGGGTCGCGAGAATTCGCTAGGCCTTCGCTGAGCGAGTGAGGTAGCGAATCAAGCCAGTGGCTTTTGTTTGCCTTCGCGAGCTTGTTCGCTAGGCGAACAGGTAGCGAGCACTCGCTAGGCGAGCAGGGTAGCGAGCGTAGCAGTATGTTGTTTTCTTGTGTTTTCACTTCCATGTTGATTCTTCAATTCAAGTATGATTAATCATTTCTTATTATGCATAATTGTATGTTGTGATATGATATGATGTGGGTAGCCGTATGGCGTGAATCCTAGATTGTGAATCGTGAAGTGTGAAATGTGGTCGTTTGGCAATTTTGTGCATTTGTTTGAATTGAATGAAAATGCATGATGAGGTTGATGTGAATGTGCATAATTGTATGTACTTGTATGATGTGAAGAATGCATGATTATATATATGTGAATATGTATGTATTTCAAGAGTGTATGGAGTCGTTTTGCATGCGAAGCATCATGATTGCATTCTTATGTGTCTGATCCCGCATAGGATCTGCAGAAACCTCGTGTGCCCTTGTGGGGTGTGAGCGATGGTTTATTTATTATCCCTAGGAGGATCTGCAGAAACGATCGTGTGCCCTTGTGGGGTGTGAGCGATAGTTTATATTGATTCCGTGGAGAATCTGCAGAACGATTGTGTGCCATTGTGGGGTGTGAGCAATTGAATTGTGTGCCCGTGTGGGGTGTGAGCAATCCTGAAACATCGTGTGCCCATGTAGGGTGTGAGCGATGGGTGAACATCGTAGGCCCGACGGGGAGTTACTTCGGTAACGAGCGATGGTTACATTTGGTTATTCAATTGAACCTGCCGAATGAGTCGGTACCGCATTTGCATCTGCATAGAGTCGTGGGTCGGTCTCTATGAGTGCATTATTATCTTCATATGATGTATTGGTGTAATGAACATAATTGTGTATGTTTATGTGAAGTGTTGAACTAAACATAATTATATATGCTTAGTGGTGAATGTTTGCATGGTGGATATGCTTCGTGAATTATATATGTGTTGCGATATATATATGATTGAATTGTGATGTATTGCAATGAGAAATATGTTATGTGTATTCTATGTTGGTGTATATATATATATATATATATATATATATATATATATATATATATATATATATATATATATATATATATATATATATATATATATATATATATATATATATATATATATATATATATATATATATATATATATATATATATATATATATATATATATATTATATGCATTGTTTGTTATGATAATGTTTCTCACCCTTCTGCTGTTTTATGATGCTCTATGAGGCATTGCAGAGTAGGTTTGCGGGAGGTCTTTTGTGAAGCGTGGCTTTGTTCTTTTTGGTCGGTTGGCTCTGATATGTAGCACCGGGTAGTTAGGATTTATTTTGGTTCTTTTGTGATACATTTGTGTATGTATCTGTTGGGAATGTTTTGTAAATATGACGTATGACTTGAATTAAATTGTTGATGTATACAATGTTTATATGAATGAAGTGATGCAATGTTTAGATGTTTCCGCTTTTATTCTAAATATTGATGTGTGGGTTTTAAGGACTAAGTTCCTTTGTGGTGATTTACCCTTTGGTGCATATCTTTATGAGCAGGTGTTGTATGTGTTTTGAATTTCCTGGATAATGTGATGTGCCTCTTTTATACCATGTGTTAATTTATACTCTGATGAAATTTTTTATTAAGTGCCTAAATGATTTAATTGTTTATTTGGGGGTATAGAAAGGGGGTGTTACACAACGCCCAGAGTAGAAGTACACGAATCACTCTCTAGAATCCCATCGGGAGCAGCCTTGAACAAGTCTATGTCTTCAACAGGAATAGGAGCGATGGGGCAGAACCTTCTTGCCTATTCCACGACTTGATTGTTGACCCCTTAAACACCCTGCACAGTCCATTGAAGGGAATTATTGAATGCCACCCTTAAGTTGATCGCCTCACTTTCAAGAGCCTTCAGAGCCTCGACATAAGCCTCGGTCTTCCATTGTAGAGTTTTCTGATCCTCCTCCCCACAGTGGGTCATCATAGTAATAACATTGTAGGTCTCCTGATACTGCTTTTTCTCTGCCTTAAGAGCGGTCTCCAGCTTAATTATCCGGTCAATCAGAATAAAAGATGAGGCATGGATCTTCTCCACTACTTATAAAGAGTTAGCAAGCTTGTTCTTATCCTTCAACTCCACCAATTCCTTCTGAAAATTGAAACACCTCTGCTTCATAGCTTTGCACTTCCCCTTCCAAGTGTCCCTTTCTTTGGAGGGATTATTTGCAGCCAAGATATCTCATCTGCCAGTACCGACTAGAGAGAACAAAGAAGAGACCTGATACATATTTTAGGTAATCTCAAATAGGAGCTTTATATTGTCCACCCCATATAGGTTTTGGAAGAAATAAAGATCCTTCGTCGATACAACAACAACAGCTACCTCAAAAGTGGGAGCAAGCCGGGAAGAAAGAATAACAGGCATCCATAGAAAGTGAGTCATTAATTCTGAAGAATCATCCCAAGAGGGAATATTGCTATTCATATCGAACCCTCTTTGTCAAAATAAGGGACAAAGGCATATTTTTTTATAGTTAAAACGGTCACATCACTAACCACCTGGTTGATCCCATGGGCCATAACAGTGGTCTCATTGACTGAGACAAAAGCATCGATCGTAGGAGTGGGTGTCATAGCCTAATTGGTGAAATCGGTTTTGATACCTCGAGCATTGGCGTGGTCGAAGATAACCTTCAATTTGTCCATATTATTTGCAAGATTCAATCACACGTATAAAAAAAACTATGACACTTCATCCTACTAAATAGTTTTTTCCTCTCCTCTAGACTGACCACACTTATGATGGTGTAAGTGCTAATTCATTTGTTCTTCAGCTCAAAAGAAAGAACCTCCCTAGGATCAACAAATTTGTCCTACCCGTATATATACTTTCATCTGTGCATCCAGTCACTAACAATTATTCAAAAAAATCCCGAAAAATATGTTGCTCAGTTAAGATCAATCAAGGCTATGGTATGCAATTTAAGTGGTGTGTGTTTGAGGTTGCAGTTAGGGTTTGTGTGTCAATTCATATCATTTATGTGTGGATCAAGCTATCAGGATATGACAGGACAAGTATTCCATCAATGATTAGTTCATTTTAATTAAGGTGTTATGCAATGTATTGAGATTCATGAACCAAATTCTCCCCCTAACCTCACCAACCTCCTCCAACCATCTTCTATTTTCATCAAATCGCACACAACCCAAACAAAACCTTCAATATTCCCATAACCAATAAACCAAACAATCTCAAAACCAAAAAGTGAATGAGAAACTGAGAAATAGAAGAAGAAAGATGAAAACGAATTGAAAAATAGCGATTTGAAAAGGGGGAAAGGAGATTGAGGCGGAAAACGAGTGAGAAATCAGGAGATATAGATTCCGAAGGTTGAGACGTTCCATTTTTTTGGATTCTTGTATCATATTGTTGTTACTTTCCATGGTCGTCTTCTTCGTCCGTCATGACCTTTTATTGATGTCTTGTTTTAAAGAGAGAGATGAAGTATGAACATGCTTATGGGATTCATTTTTAAACAGTTTTTTTTGCTGACCATGATCTTGGATTAATGGGCTTTGAGCCCGAGTTGGGTTTGGCTGTACACACCCCTCAGCAAAATCCTACGCCCCTTTTCTCTTTTGAGTTTTTTTTATGTTTTAATATCTTTGTTTTTTTTTTTTGATAAAAATGTTAAAAATAATAGTTATTAATATTTTTTTTCCTTATGATTTACATGTTGATTGCTTTTCTATTTTCAATTTTTTTATTGTTGGTCGATGAACATCTAAGAGTCGTGGTTTTTCAATTTATCAATTAAATTCTATGATTAGGATGAGACCACCTTCTTTGCTAAACTTTCTCGTTCTATTTTAGATTTTCTTCTATTTTCAATTTCATTTTTGATCAATGAAGTCTTTCCCTCACTCATGCAAAACCCAAACTTCACTTTCAAAATCATTTTTCAGCAGAAACAACCATCAACCAAAAACCTTCTGCAAAACTCCTTCCATAAACCAAATTTTCCCCCTAACCTCATCAACCTCCTCCAACCCTCTTCTGTTTTCATCAAATTGCACATAACCCAAACAAAACCTTCAATATTCCCATAACCAATAAACCAAACAATCTCAGAACCAAAACATGAATGAGAAACTAAGAAATAGAAGAAAAAAGATGAAAACGAATTGAAAAATAGTGATATGAAAAGGGAGAAAGGAGATTGAGGCGGAAAACGAGTGAGAAATCGGGAGATATAGATTCGGAAGGTTGAGATGCACCATTTTGTTTTTGGATTCTTGTATCATACTATTGTTCATTTCCATGGCCGTCTTCTTCGTCCCTCGTGGCCTTTTGTTGATGTCTTGTTTTAAAGAAAGAGATGAAGTCTGAACATGCTTGTGGGTTTCGTTTTTAAACGGTTGTTTTTTTTTGTTTTTTTTGCTGACCGTGATCTTAGATTAATGGGCTTTGAGCCTGAGTTTGATTTAGTTTTACACACCCCTCACCAAAATCCTACGGCCCTTTTCTTTTTTGAGTTTTTTTTTATGTTTTAATATCTTTGTTTGTTTTTTGAGAAAAATGTTTAAAATAATAGTTATTAACATTTTTTCCTTATGATTTACATGTTGATTGCTTTTCCATTTTCAATTTTTTTTATTGTTGATCGATGAACATCAAAGAGTCGTGGATTGTCAATTTATCAATTAAATTCTATGATTAGGATGAGACCACCTTCTTTGCTAAACTTTCTCGTTCTATTTTAGATTTTCTTCTATTTGCAATTTCATTTTTGATCAATAAAGTCTTCACCTTACTCATGCAAAACCCAAACTTCACTTTCAAAATCATTTTTCAGCAGAACCCACCATCAACCAAAAACCTTCTGCAAAACTCCTTCCATAAACCAAATTTTCCCCCTAACCTCATCAACCTCCTCCAACCCTCTTCTGTTTTCATCAAATTGCACACAACCCAAACAAAACCTTCAATATTCCCATAACCAATAAACCAAACAATCTCATAACCAAAACATGAATGAGAAACTAAGAAATAGAAGAAGAAAGATGAAAACGAATTGAAAAATAGCGATATGAAAAGGGTGAAAGGAGATTGAGGCGGAAAACGAGTGAGAAATCGGGAGATA
This sequence comes from Lathyrus sativus, assembly GCA_963859935.3. Lineage (NCBI taxonomy): Eukaryota > Viridiplantae > Streptophyta > Magnoliopsida > Fabales > Fabaceae > Lathyrus > Lathyrus sativus. The sequence goes on along the minus strand of OZ012736.1, from coordinate 467,574,900 downwards.
TAGATTCAGAAGGATGAGATGCACCATTTTGTTTTTGGATTCTTGTATCATACTATTGTTCATTTCCATGGCCGTCTTCTTCGCCCCTCGTGGCCTTTTGTTGATGTCTTGTTTTAAAGAAAGAGATGAAGTCTGAACATGCTTGTGGGTTTCGTTTTTATACAGTTGTTTTTTTTTTGTTTTTTTTTGCTGACCGTGATCTTGGATTAATGGGCTTTGAGCCCGAGTTGGATCTAATTTTACACACCCCTCAGCAAAATCCTACGGCCCTTTTCTTTTTTGAGTTTTTTTTTTTATGTTTTAATATCTTTGTTTATTTTTTGAGAAAAATGTTTAAAATAATAGTTATTAACATTTTTTTCCTTATGATTTACATGTTGATTGCTTTTCCATTTTCAATTTTTTTTATTGTTGATCGATGAACATATAAGAGTCGTGGGATTGTCAATCTATCAATTAAATTCTATGATTAGGATGAGACCACCTTCTTTGCTAAACTTTCTCGTTCTATTTTAGATTTTCTTGTATTTTCAATTTCATTTTCGATCAATGAAGTCTTCCTATTTGCAAGCATTGATTATTGAGTTTGTTTAATCTTCATTATTTCAAATCTGTAGAAAATGACCATTGAGATTATTTTCTATACTTTGTGATCGTGATAGGTTACCTTCGATTAATTAACAAAATTTTGTGATTAAGATGAGATCATCCGCTTTTGGTCTGTGTCACACGATTACATTGAAAAATGATCCTCAATATCATTATTCCATCTTATTTTTAGCATGAATATCAACTTGCACGACCTCTTATAGCTTGATCTTCGTCATAGAACGAGCTACGGTGGTTTAGCGCTATATTTTGACCCGATTCGATTCATGTCAACTAACAACTAACTTTATTTTCTATCAATATACTCATGTTTTATTTTTCAGTCAATATTATCTTAATTTATATTATCTTGTTCATATACTTGTTAATATTATCTTGATTATGCTATTGTGAATATTATCTTGATTATATTGTTATATATCTTGTCATATTATTCATATTGTTCATATTCATATTCATCTTGTTTATCTTTTATTCACATTCTCTTTAAAACACATCATAAACGATCGAAACCTAAAAGTCTAAATTGGTGGACTGTTGGTTACTTGTCTGAGCAACGGATTATTGGACCTTTGTCAAAAACCCTAGCTTGGAGTTTTGTTCGACTCTTGTTCAAGGCATAGTTTAGGACATGTTGTCGGGGTAGTAACATGGACTCTACATAAAAAGCTAAAGTATATGATGGAAGGGAAGGTAGTCATTGTTTGTGGGGAGGAGGATATAATGGTCAGTCATCTATCAACATTAAAGTATGTGGAAGTGGATGGGGAAATTCAAGAAACTCTCTGTCAAGCCTTTGAAGCTGTGCAAATTCAAGAGAAGCCTCTTGTCGAGGTTAAAGGGCTAGAAGTTTCTATGTCTTTAATATCTTTGTTCAAGGAAGTACGTGCAATTGTTGAATCCGGTAACTCCTAGAGGTGGGGCCAGGTTTTGGATGTTCCTGTCAAGCAAGACAAATTTGGTCTAGGGTAAAAGCCCTCCAGCTCATCACAAGACCCTCCGAAGTATAGAAGACCTGTCAGATTCACTAGCGATGGAGTTATTTTTGACAGAATTCATACTATTGAGGAGGATAAAGGGGGCAGTGATTGCGACATGGATGCTTGGATTCGTTCTTGTGTTCACGGCCAGAGGTTATGCAATTGGACTACTGAGGATGTCATTCAGATCACCCATGAAGAGTAATTCTCTTGTTTTTTATTATGTTCAGTCCTACGTTCTGCCCAAGACATGGTGACCCATTTGTAGGGCCTCTTTGTTTATTTGCACAATCATCATAAATAAAGGACGTTTTTGCATTCAAATATTTTGATCCATGTTTTTCCTTTTTTATTTTTACATTTATTAACAGAAAAATGACAATGTATTTGTGTTGTTTGTTGCATTTCATAATAAACATAAAACATCAATCATGTAGGTTTTTTTTATCTCAGATACCATCAATTCTAATTCATTTATGGCTTAGTATGACTTTGATAATCCCATTTATCAAGCTGAAGAAGAGACTGATGAAGATTATGAACTACTTGAAGAATTAGCCAGACTTCTAAACCAAGAGGAAAGGGTCATTTTGCCTCACCAGGAGGATATTGAAGTCATCAATTTGGGTACCGAGGACAATAAGAAAGAGGCTAGAATTTGGGCTGCTTTGGAAGACGGTATCAAGGGAAGATTGATTAAAATGCTCCAAGAGTATATGGATATCTTTGGTTGGTCTTACCAAGACATGCTCAGGCTGGATACAGACATTATGGTACATCGGTTGCCTCTCAGGGAAGAATGTCCGCCAGTAAAACAGAAGTTGAGAAGGACGAGGCCTGCCATGGAAGTCAAGATTAAGGAAGAGGTTCAAAAGCAGTTGGACGCCAGCTTTCTTGCTGTCACAAACTATCCTCTGTGAGTTGCTAACATTGTTCCTGTGCCTAAAAAAGATGGAAAGGTCAAGATGTGTGTCGATTACAGAGATGTGAACAGAGCAAGCCCTAAAGACGATTTCCCGCTCCCTCACATTGACGTGTTAGTTGATAACACTGCTAATATTCTGTGTTTTCCTTCATGAATGGCTTCTCTGGGTATAATCAAATCAAAATGGCCCCGGAGGACATGGAGAAAACTACTTTCATTACACCGTGGGGGAATTTTTGCTATAAGGTGATACCCTTTGGATTGAAAAATGTTGGGGCAACCTATCAGCGGGTGATGGTGACTCTCTTTTATGATATGATTCATCAAGAGATTGAAGTCTATGTTGATAACATGATTGCAAAGTCACAGACAGAGGAAGGACATTTGGTTAATCTTCTGAAGTTGTTTGGAAGATTGAGGAAATTCAAGCTGAGGTTGAATCCTAACAAGTGAACCTTCGGGGTGAGATCTGGAAAGCTACTCGGTTTCATTGTCAGTTAAAGGGGTATTGAGGTAAATTCTGCCAAAATTAAAGCTATACAAGAAATGCCTGAGCTGAGGACGGAAAAAGAGTTTTGTGGTTTCTTAGGGAGATTGAACTACATTTCAAGGTTCATCTCTCATCTTACATCCACTTGTGAGCTTATATTCAAACTGTTAAGAAAAGATCAAGCGGTCAGGTGGAACAAAAATTGTCAAAATACGTTTGAGAAAATAAAAAAGTATTTACAGGAACCTCTAATTCTCCTGCCTCAAGTAGCAGGGAGACCTTTGGTCCTGTATTTAATAGTTATTGAGAATTCAATGGGATGTATGCTCGGTCAACACGACGAGACAGGTAGAAAAGAACATGCTATCTACTACCTGAGTAAGAAATTCACTGATTACGAGTCGAGGTACTCGATGCTAGAAAAAACATGTTGTGAACTCGCTTGGTCAACTAAGTGTTTGAGAGAATACATGTTAGACCATACAACCCTATTGATATCGAAGATGGATCCGATCAAGTACGTGTTTGACAAGCAAGCACTCTCCAAAAGGATTTCCAGATGGTAAATGGTTCTAACAGAGTATGATATCTAGTATGATTACCAAAAATCCATTAAGGGAAGTGTTATGTCATAATATCTTGTTGAACAGCCAACTGAAGACTGCCAGCCAATGAAGTTAGAATTTCCGGACGAGACATCATGTTTCTGAAGATGAAAGATTGTGATGAGCCTTTACCTGACGAGGGTCCTGAGATTGGATCTCAGTGGAGTTTGGTTTTTGACGGTGCTATCAACTCATATGGCAACTGAATTAAGGCAATCATTACAACTCCTCACAGTTCCCACATACCATTCAATGCCCGGTTGACGTTCTCTTGCACTAATAATGAAGCAGAATATAAAGTGTGCATTATGGGTTTGGAAGAGGCCATTGATCTGAGGATCAAGAATCTTGATGTATATGGCGATTCAGAACTGGTTATTAATAGATTAAAGGAGAATGGGAAACTTATCAGAAAAACTTGATGTCATACAAGAATTATGCTAGAACACTGCTACCCTTGTTTGACATAGTTGAGTTCCATCATGTGCCTAGGGCTGAGAATCAGATTGCAGACACATTGGCCATGTTAGCATCAATGTACAAAGTGAATTTCTAGAATGAGGCTCCAGCTATTACCATTATGCATCTTGACAGACCTACCTTTGTGTTTATAGTCGAAAAGGCATCAGATGGCAAGCCATGGTATTATGATATCAAGCATTTTCTCAAGAATTAGGAGTACCCATCTGGGGCATCTAGCAAGGGTAAGAAGACTCTGAGGACAACAAAAAGAAAAGTCCAGGCAAAAAAGGGGGAATCCCGGCAAACCACAAAAAGAAAAGGTTCAGGGAAAAATTAGGATAAAAGGAAAAAAATAAACCCACAAAGTTGAAAACCCGAAAAGGCGATCCAGACAAAAGTTAGGGATATGAAAGAAAACGACTATGGTATATGTTTGATCTGTGATTCATCTTGATACATGGTTATCCAAAAGGGAGAAATCAATTTAGTTAGTCTTTTCAGAAAGCGAAGCATTTGTGAATGTTGAAGACATACAGGTCATAGCTAAATCGACATATGGTGGTCATTTGTTTCTATATTGTCGACATTTATAGATTTCTTTTTGTACTTTTTGTGCAATTACCTCTTTTCAGGGATTGCATCCAAATTGTAACATGCCTATTTACAGGCCATTTCAATAAATAAAGTATTCATTTCACTCACAGAGCTTTTCATTTCTGTTTTTACTTTTACTGCTTTGTTTGCGAAAACGTCCGATATTTTTAATAAACATTACATGTGAAAACATTGGGCTTTACAGAGCATACTAAAAACAATGAATTTACTTGGATGATAAGTGTTATGAATGGTAAATGAGGTGGCCATTTCTCATGTAGAACATCCTATTGCTTGTTGTTTGTTTGCAGGATGACATTATCCTCTCCCCAGTAGAGCTTTTCTCCCCAACAATGAAGTTCTAACAGTACCGGCAGAACATGGTGAAGTTTTCAATTATTTCTCCCCTAACAGGAGTTCAGAGTTTTGTGTTCCCCGGCCAGTTTGATTTGTACTCCACGGTGAGTTTTCAAAGGTTGACTACTCCAGTTAGGATGGTGTTGACATGCAGCCAGACATTTGTTTAGCAGAAGATTATGTGTCTTCCCACAGCAGAGATTTTTATCTTCCCCACAGAGTCCTGTTATCATATCAAAAGTGATTTTTACAATCAACGGTATACACTTATCCCCAGCAGGGTAAGATTGAAGGATATTTCTCTAGTAACATAGTAAGCTCAATGTTATTCCCTGGCAAGATTGGTACCATGGACTTCTCTCTCTCTCTCTCTCTCTCTCTCTCTCTCTCTCTCTCTCTCTCTCTCTCTCTCTCTCTCTCTCTCTCTCTCTCTCTCTCTCTCTCTCTCTCTCTCTCAAGCAGAATTTGTTGTTGATTCCCTCGACAGGAAGATCCACGGTGGTTACTATCCCCGACAGATTCAAAGTCCAATGATCATTGGCACCTTTCATAATTAGATCTTCAGGACGGTCTCCCAGCATATGTTACTCTCAATTCTCACCAGAGTGAAAATTTCAATAGAGGTTACATTCAGGAAGGCCGTTCAGAGTGTCTTCCTCAACAGAGTTTGCATATTGATCTTCTCAGCACTTCTCCCGGTGGAGTTTTCTTTTGCATTTGCATTTTTGCATTGCATCCTCCCAAATGTGTAGCATTTCCATTTCGTATAGAGCATTACGCCATATTCAAACATATGCATTCGAAGTATAAGTCAGGTTTGATATCATTGTCGTCATCCCAACTTTTGGTTGGTAGTCTTCATTTTTGTGATTTCGCCTTCAGCCAGTGTTCTGGCAATCCTAACTTTTGGTTAGTAGCCTTTTATCTCAGCTTGTGGTTGGTATCTCTTGTTAATCATCTCAAATTTTGGTTGGTAGTCTTCATTTTTGTGGGTTTGCCTTTGATCGGCGTTCTGGTAATCCTGACTTTTAGTTAGTAGCCTTTATCTTAACTTTTGGTTGGTATCTCTTGTTGATCATCCCAACTTTTGGTTAGTAGTCTTCATTTATGAGTTTGCCTTCAGTCGGTGTTCTGGTGATCCTAACTTTTGGTTAGTAGCCTTTTATCCCAACGTTTGGTTGGTATCTCTTGTTGATCATCCTAACTTTTGGTTGGTAGTCTTCATTTTTGTGAGTTCGCCTTCGATCGGTGTTCCAGTAATCCTAACTTTTGGGTAGTAGCCTTTATCCTAACTTTTGGTTAGTATCTTTTGTTGATCATCCCAACTTTTGGTTGGTAGTCTTCATTTTTGAGTTTTCCTTCGGTCGGTGTTCTGGTGATTCTAACTTTTAGTTAGTAGCCTTTTATCCCAACTTTTGGTTATTAGCCTTTATTCTAACTTTTGGTTAGTATCTATTTTTATTGTTATCTTCTGTTATCCCAACTTTTGGTTGGTATCTTGTGTTTGTCGGCTATCCCGACTTTTGGTTGGTACCCGCTGCTTTTAAATCCACCTTCGGCTGACAATCACTTTACTCTATACATCCTCACAGTTTGAAAATTTTTGAGTTCTTTTGGTATTCAACTTCCCTGTACCTCGAATGTCTGGAAGTCGTTGCTATCTGTTGCATCGCTGCAAAGAGAGGTCGGCAAGGACAGAAGAGTCGCCACCGTTCATTATTTATCCCAAAGAGAGGGAAAGGAAACAATTAGAGAAAACCTATGAAAAGGGAAAAGACAGGTCATCACAACCATATCTCAGGTTCGAGAGTCGGTTACGCAAGGGGAAGGTATGAGCACCCCTCACGTCTGTCGTACTCGACGAGATCCATGCTTGTTATCTATCTAAAGGGTGTTTAAGTATCTAAGCTACAGGCCACAGGGACAAAAGAAAAGAAAAGAGACTCGATAGAGCATCGCCGCTCTATGCCTACGTATTCCCTCGTGCAATGGGAAAGTCATAGTCAACGTAGTTCAGAAAACTATGGGTGAAAGGTGGGGAAGGCTGCTCGCCAAGACATCGTCATCTTATGCCTACGTATCCTCATCTGGTACGAGAAATTAGAGCAAACGTAGTTAGGGATGACACGACCACAGGTTGGTTCAAATGTTTTAACCGAGTAGGGTTAAACCTTCATTCTAGCAGTTAGGTGTATTGCTGCTCGATCATTAGAGACTTAGGAGTTACCTATTTGCGGTAGAACCAAGAGTTAACAACACTCTCTTTGAAAATGGTTTTCAATTAATCCCGAAGGATAAAAAGGTTGATCTTTGTTTTTGAGTCTTTTATGAAGAAGAAGTGAATTGAAATGTGTTTGTAATTTATGTTGCACTAAAGATTATGACTTAGGAGAGAATGTGTCGCATATCGCCCAAAGGGCATACGCTAAACACTTTAGAAAATTGAGAGGAGGCCCCCCAATCATCATTTCCCAAATGCTTAAGGCTCGTAGCGTACAACTGTCAGATGCCAAATTTCACTTATTTGATCTATCAAATGTTGGCATCTTTCACTCAATTTCGTCAAGAAAGTGTTGAAAATCACTCTTGCTTTGTTTGATTTGCAATATAATGTGAAAATCTCCTGGTACCTTTGATTTGTGTGCTATTGTGCAAGAATTAGGCACAAAACAATTAAAAAGTAAGACATAAGAAATGGGCAAAGAAACCAAGGCAGCATGCAAACAACAACAGGCTTCGTTAGGCAAACAGGCAGCGAGCATTCGCTAGGTGAGTTGTGGCGAAGTGCTAGCGAACACTCCCAGACTTGGACATAACCAAAAATACCATACAGTCGCTAGGCGAAGCTCGTAGTGAAGGCTTCGCTAGGCGAAGGAATTGCTCGCCTAGCGAACATGTGGAAAAGTCTCAGGGTCGGTTTGTTAGATCAGAGGCACCTCACGTGCCAAACTTAAGTGTTCGCTAGGCGAGCGTAGCAGATCCTGAATGGGTTATTTAAGTGATTTTATGGATTTTTAGGTTACGTTTTTTGTATTGTAACATTTCTTACTTCAGAACTTATCTCTCTTCATCTATTTTAGAGAGAGGAACACAAAACCCTAAGAGGGAGGAGGTAAGATCTTTGATCTCTTGTTGGGGTTTGGATGTAATCTTTTTATACCTTATGTATTTCATCTAATTTATGTTTGTGAACTAGTTTGGATTCTCTAATGATTGATTATCTTTGACTATTTATTTGTGGGTCTTGACAAAACCTTTTCACATCTTTAATCTCAGATTTTCTTCTATCAATGAACAAACTTTTGACATGGTTTTGAAGTTTATATTCATTGTATCTTCTATGGTGTTGTGTTGATTAAGTAGCATGGGTAGCATGGGTAGGATCAATATGATATTGTGTGGGTATGTGATAATAGTGATGAAGAATGATGTTCACAACCATTTGGCGGATTAGATGAATACATGTAAAAAGGGTTAAGCGTGTGTATGTATTCTGATCATTGTATTTTATGCAAAACAATCTTTTATTCGATCGAGTGTCGTCTTTGCTTACCTATTTATCTTTGATTTGAACCGTGATAGAGATACACTCTTCAGATCTGGATCTAAGATGATTACCTGTTAGGTCCTAAATTCTAGAGATAGGTTTAGGCTTAGCATTTCCTTGAGTATCAGATCTTAATGCTCTGTGTTGTGTTTTTGTTTGTAGAGAGATCACCAAGGAGACAACATGGTTGTTCTCTCGACGCTGCGTTAGAGATAAGCTTTATCGTGGGTGATGCGTGAGGATATTAGACGAATGATTGCATTGTGTTTAATTTGATCAGAAGAATGCATATGTTATCAATTGATGAAATCCAATCCCAACAAGGCTCCATTTATATTTCAGTCTTTATTTTATATTTTCTGTTTTTATTTATCGTTCCTTGAAGTTTTTAAACCAAAACTTTTGAACAATAAGCTTAGAAATGTAGAGGTCGTTGAACGGCGTTCATATCGCACTAATCCCTGTGGAGACGATAAAACTGGGTACTTAATATTTTTTGCTTGTTGCTTTATTGCACCAACAAAATGGCGTCGTTGCCGGGGATTGGTGTTGAGATTTTAAAGTGCATTGCAACGGTTCTATGTTTTTAAGCTTTGTATATTTTGTATATATTTGTTTCTTTTTATGTTTTTTCTAGTGTGTTCAAGAATGATGAAAACTCCTTTTAGAGTGGTTGCTATCGGTATAAAAGTATTCAATGAAGCTTCGACCGAGTTTGGATGGCGGTGATAGTATGAAACAAGTGAGTGTTGTCAAGGTACATGGTTTCCTTTGTTTAGAATTTTAGAATGCTTAAGAACTTAAGTCTTTTTGCAAATGAAATTTGTTCTTTTAGCAACTTGTTTGAATGATTGTTTCACTTAGGACCAAAAACCACAATTTGTGAGAAAGCTTCTATTGTTTACTAAATGCTGGATTTCTAATAAACTTTGTTGTTTCGTATGATTCATGCTTTATCTTGTTATCATTGTAAATTTTTGGAAGCATTAGAAATGATCAAGGTACTTGTTTTTATTGAGCACAACCAGTTCTAAATGCAACTTACCCGTGAGTAGAGAGAATTCGTTAACCCCTTTGAGCCTAAAATGTGAATCTCATTCTTAAATTTGAGAGATTCTAAAAATTTTCTTGAACCCTTGAATTTGTTTTAATTGTCATCTTTGCCATAAAAAGCCAAGAGCATTCACTTGAGGGTTGAGTAAAAGTTAAGTTGGGGCGAATGAAAAAGGAAGATAGTAGGTTGTTACAACTTTTGAAAAATTCAAGCAAGCACCAAAAAAATTGTGTGAATATGAAAAAAGAAAGAAAAAAGAAAAAAAAGAAAAGAAAAGAAAAAGAATGCTTGCTTGGAAAATAAAAATAGTGAAAGAATAAGTTGTGAAATAAGGTTTGTGAAGGTTTGCAACTAAGAAACAAATGAAATGAAGTTGAGGTGTGTAAATAACGTGTTCGGTGAATGTCTCTTTTGCATCAGCAATTTCGTTTCAATGGCCTTAGAAATGTCCCTTGTTTGTAAACCCGACCAAGCTACAACCTTAAAGACCTTAGTGATCTTCTTGCTTCCATATTTTCGCTTTTGATTTGTAGATTTTGTATGAATTGAATTGATATTGGCATTGTTTGTTAGTTGAGTGAAATTGTCCCTGCGGTTGCAAACACGTAATTTCTTCAATCCTTATTCGAAGAGGAGAGATAGAATGATTCACTCATGAAAAACATAGTTGTTGATATACATGGCTTTATATTTGCTTTAAGAATTTAGTTCTTGTGCATTATTTGATTCTAAACCTTTGAAACCATTGCTTGTTGCATCATTTATGTTTGAGCCAATTTTATCCCTTCTTGGGTGAATCTTAATCCTGAGCAAATCCTCTTGTTGTGAATCGAGAGGCATACTTTGCTTGAGGACAAGCAAAAAGCTAGTTGGGGCGAGTTGCTAGATGCCAGATTTCACTTATTTGATCTATCAAATGTTGGCATCTTTCACTCAATTTCGTCAAAAAAGTGTTGAAAACCACTCTTGCTTTGTTTGGTTTGCAATATAATGTGAAAATCTTCTGGTACATTTGATTTGCGTGCTATTGTGCAGGAATTAGGCACAAAACAATTGAAAAGTAAGACACAAGAAATGGGCAAGGAAACCAATGCAGCATGCAAACATTAGCAGACTTTGCTAGGCGAACAGGCAGCGAGCATTCGCTAGGCGAGTGGTGGCGAAGTGCTAGCGAACACTCCCAGACTTGGAAAAAACCAAAAAAGACCATACATTCGCTAGGCGAAGCTCGCAGCGAAGGCTTTGCTAGGCGAAGGAATTGATCGCCTAGCGAACACGTGGAAAAGTCTCAGGGTCGGTTTGTTAGATCAGAAGCACCTCACATCCCAAACTTAAGTGTTCGCTAGGCGAAGGATCTGCTCGCTACGTGAGCGTAGCAGATCATGAATGGGTTATTTAAGTTATTTTATGGCTTTTTAGGTTAAGTTTTTTGTATTGTAACATTTCTTACAGCCGAACTTATCTCTCTTCATCTATTTTAGAGAGAGGAACACAAAACCCTAAGAGGGAGGAGGTAAGATCTTTGATCTCTTGTTGGGGTTTGGATGTAATCTTTTGATACCTTATGTATTTCATCTAATTTATGTTTGTGAACTAGTTTGGATTCTCTATTGATTAATTATCTTTGATTATGTATTTGTGGGTCTTGACAAAACCTTTTCACATCTTTAATCTCAGATTTTCTTCTATCAATGAACAAACTTTTAACATGGTTTTGAAGTTGATATTCATTGTATCTTCTATGGTGTTGTGTTGATTAAGTAGCATGGGTAGCATGGGTAGGATCAATATGATATTATGTGGGTATGTGATAATTGTGATCAAGAATGATGTTCACAACCATTTGGCAGATTAGATGAATACATGTAAAAAGGGTTAAGCGTTTATACGTATTCTGATCATTGTATTTTATGCAAAACAATCGTTTTTCCGATATGGGTGTCCTCTTTGCTTACCTGTTTATCTTTGATTTGAATCGTGATAGAGATACACTCTTCAGATCTGGATCTAAGATGATTACCTGTTAGGTCCTAAATTCTAGAGATAGGTTTATGCTTAGCATTTCCTTGAGTATCAGATCTTAATGCTCTGTGTTGTGTTTTTGTCTGTAGAGAGATCACCAATGAGACAATATGGTTGTTCTCTCGACGCTGCATTAGAGATAAGCTTTGTCGTGGGTGATGCGTGAGGATATTAGACGAATGATTGCATTGTGTTTAATTTGATTAGAAGAATGCATATGTTATCAATTGATGAAATCCAATCCCAACAAGGCTCCATTTATATTTCAGTCTTTATTTTATATTTTCTTTTTTTATTTATGTTTCCATGAACTTTTTAAACCAAAACTTTTGAACAATAAGCTTAGAAATGTAGAGGTCGTTGAACGGCGTTCATATCGCACTAATCCCTGTGGAGACGATAAAACTGGGTACTTAATATTTTTTGCTTGCTGCTTTATTGCACCAACAAAATGGCGTCGTTGTCGGGGATTGGTTTGAGATTTTGAAGTGCATTGCAACGGTTCTATGTTTTTAAGCTTTGTATATTTTGTATATATTTGTTTCTTTTTATGTTTTTTCTAGTGTGTTCAGGAATGACGAAAACTCCTTCTAGAGTGGTTGTTATCGGTATAAAAGTATTCAATGAAGCTTCAATCGAGTTTGGATGGCGATGATAGTATGAAACAAGTGAATGTTGTCAAGGTACATGGTTTCCTTTGTTTAGAATTTTAGAATGCTTAAGAACTTAAGTCTTTTTGCAAATGAAATTTGTTCTTTTAGCAACTTGTTTGAATGATTGTTTCACTTAGGACCAAAAACCACAATTTGTGAGAAAGCTTCTATTGTTTACTAAATGCTGGATTTCTGATAAACTTTGTTGATTCGTATGATTCATGCTTTATCTTATTATCATTGTGAATTTTTGGAAGCATTAGAAATTATCAAGGCACTTGTTTTTATTGAGCACAACCAGTTCCAAATGCAACTTACCCGTGAGTAAAGAGAATTCGTTAACCCCTTTGAGCCTAAAATGTGAATCTCATTCTTAAATTTGAGAGATTCTAAAATTTTTCTTGAACCCTTGAATTTGTTTTAATTGTCCTCTTTGCCATAAAAAGCCAAGAGCATTCACTTGAGGGTTGAGTAAAAGTTAAGTTGGGGCGAATGAAAAAGGAAGATAGTAGGTTGTTACAACTTTTGAAAAATTCAAGCAAGCACCAAAAAATTTGTGTGAATATGAAAAAAGAAAGAAAAAAGAAAAAAAAAAGAAAAGAAAAGAAAAAGAATGCTTGCTTGGAAAATAAAAATAGTGAAAGAATAAATTGTGAAATAAGGTTTGTGAAGGTTTGCAACTAAGAAACAAATGGAATGAAGTTGAGGTGTGTAAATAACGTGTTCGGTGAATGTCTCTTTTGCATCAGCAATTTCGTTCCAATGGCCTTAGAAATGTCCCTTGTTTGTAAACCCGACCAAGCTACAACCTTAAAGACCTTAGTGATCTTCTTGCTTCCATATTTTCGCTTTTGATTTGTAGATTTTGTATGAATTGAATTGGTATTGTCATTGTTTGTTAGTTGAGTGAAATTGTCCCTGCGGTTGCAAACACGTAATTTCTTCAATCCTTATTCGAAGAGGAGAGATAGAATGATTCACTCATGAAAAACATAGTTGTTGATTGATACATGGCTTTATATTTGCTTTAAGAATTTAGTTCTTGTGCATTATTTGATTCTAAACCTTTGAAACCATTGCTTGTTGCATCATTTGTGTTTGAGCCAATTTTATCCATTCTTGGGTGAATCTTAATCCTGAGCAAATCCTCTTGTTGCAAAATGAGAGGCATACTTTGCTTGAGGACAAGCAAAAACCTAGTTGGGTCGAGTTGTTAGATGCCAAATTTCACTTATTTGATCTATCAAATGTTGGCATCTTTCACTCAATTTCGTCAAAAAAGTGTTGAAAACCACTCATGCTTTGTTTGGTTTGCAATATAATGTGAAAATCTTCTGGTACATTTGATTTGCGTGCTATTTTGCAGGAATTAGGCACAAAACAATTGAAAAGTAAGACACAAGAAATGGGCAAGGAAACTAATGCAGCATGCAAACATTAGCAGACTTTGCTAGGCGAACAGGCAGCGAGCATTCGCTAGGCGAGTGGTGGCGAAGTGCTAGCGAACACTCCCAGACTTGGACAGAACCAAAAAGACCATACATTCGCTAGGCGAAGCTCGTGGCGAAGGCTTCGCTAGGCGAAGGAATTGCTCGCCTAGCGAACACGTGGAAAAGTCTCAGGGTCGGTTTGTTAGATCAGAAGCACCTCACGTCCCAAACTTAAGTGTTTGCTAGGCGAAGGATCTGCTCGCTAGGCGAGCGTAGTAGATCCTGAATGGCTTATTTAAATTATTTTATGGCTTTTTAGGTTAAGTTTTTTGTATTGTAACATTTCTTACATCAGAACTTATCTCTCTTCATCTATTTTAGAGAGAGGAACACAAAACCCTAAGAGGGAGGAGGTAAGATCTTTGATCTCTTGTTGGGGTTTGGATGTAATCTTTTTATACCTTATGTATTTCATCTAATTTATGTTTGTGAACTAGTTTGGATTCTCTATTGATTGATTATCTTTGATTATGTAAATGTGGGTCTTGACAAAACCTTTTCACATATTTAATCTCAGATTTTCTTCTATCAATGAACAAACTTTTGACATGGTTTTGAAGTTGATATTCATTGTATCTTCTATGGTGTTGTGTTGATTAAGTAGCATGGGTAGCATGGGTAGGATCTATATGATATTGTGTGGGTATGTGATAATAGTGATGAAGAATGATGTTCACAACCATTTGGCGGATTAGATTAATACATGTAAAAAGGGTTAAGCGTGTGTACGTATTCTGATCATTGTATTTTATGCAAAACAATCGTTTATCCGATATGGGTGTCGTCTTTGCATACCTGTTTATCTTTAATTTGAATCGTGATAGAGATACACTCTTCAGATCTAGATCTAAGATGATTACCTGTTAGGTCCTAAATGCTAGAGATAGGTTTAGGCTTAGCATTTCCTTGAGTATCAGATCTTAATGCTCTATGTTGTATTTTTGTTGGTAGAGAGATCACCAATGAGACAACATGGTTGTTCTCTCGATGTTGTGTTAGAGATAAGCTTTGTCGTGGGTGATGTGTGAGGATATTAGACGAATGATTGTGTTTTGTTTAATTTGATCAGAAGAATGCACATGTTATCAATTGATGAAATCCAATCCCAACAAGGCTCCGTTTATATTTCAGTCTTTATTTTATATTTTCTGTGTTTATTTATGGTTCCTTGAACTTTTTAAACCAAAACTTTTGAACAATAAGCTTGGAAATGTATAGGCCGTTGAACGGCGTTCATATCGCACTAATCTCTGTGGAGACGATAAAACTGGGTACTTAATATTTTTTTCTTTTTGCTTTATTGGATTAACAACAACACTCATTATCCTTTATTACATGTTTTGAAGAAGTTTTGAGATGAGAAAAAAGAAGACACAACTAAGGGGAAACTAAATCAAACATAATGTTATCATGCAATGTGCTCCTATGATTGAGATTAAAAAGGGAAAGGACTGCCCTAATGTTAGCATGCCTGGGTTGAACATTTAATGTCTCTCCTACTCCTGAGGGACTAGGAATCCTAAGGGATCATGGCAAAGAAAACCAAGTAAACACAAGATAAATCAATCACAAATGAAAATGAAGAAAGGGATGCAAACATGAAATGCAATACAATAAAAAGAGGGAGGAAAAAAGTGTGGGGTAGTAGCCACCACAAGCACATCTCAACCTCTTGAAAACAAACAAAGAGATGCAAAACAAAAGAGGAATGCAATCAAAAGAACTTAAACAAGTCCAAGCAAAAGTGAGATGAAATGGGAGGAGTTACAACTCCTACAACCATTCATGCATCAATCACCAACCTCAAAAGGTAAAATAAATAAGAAATAGAGGAAAGCATGTTCAAGATGAGGATTGGAGAATAGGCTTGGGCAACAAGCAACATAAGAAGAATCTCAACCAAATGCATCAAATTGATCATGCAAAAAGAAAGCACAAACAAGTTCTCAAAGTGGCATCTCATTTAAGGCAAACCCAAAGTACAAACAAAGAGTATCAAATCACCTTGAATGAGTTCCAAATGAAGGTGAGAAAAACACTTAGAAGGGGGGGGGGGGGTTGAATAAGGGTTTTAAAACAACTTTGGTGATAGAAAAATAACAAAATATTTTTATCCTGGTTCGTTTGAACTCAAACTAATCCAGTCCATCCTACCCAGGTGATTTGCCTTTCTCAACAAGGACTTAATCCACTATATCAAACTTGATTACAGTGTAAACCACTAAGAAAATTGTCTTAGTCTTCTCAAGAAATTTTGACTACAACTTGGTCTTCTTAAGGAATTCTTTTACAAAGATAAACTAACAATTTGTGTTTAAGGTATTGCTTCTAACAAGCTATATCACAACAGTGATGTTTACACAAAATTAAGAACAAAAATGAAAACAGTTAAGCTTGAAGAACATTTGAATGAGATCTTGTGAATTGATTTTCTTTCAAATGAATTTTGAAATATTCGTCAATGTTGGAAAGATGCTGAAGCTTGTTTAAATACAACTTCAAGTTCTTATCTCAAAGACTGTGCATTGCTGTACGTTCTGCTGCCTCTGTTGCCTTTTTGTCCTCTATTGACTTTTCCTTTCCAGGAAGAGGAATGTTCAGACATATGCTTTGTGTCTGAATTCTTGTGTCATGCATAAATGAGGAATAGTGCCGTTGGAGCAGACGTTGGGATTAGCAACAGATCTTTTCTTTGAGCTGGCATCTTTTTCAAGTGAATAAAATATATCCTTCAGATAATACTAACATCAGATCCTCTGATGTAGTTCCTTATTCTTCAGATCAGAGTCTTGCAGCAATAGTGCTAAAGCGTGAATGTTACAATCAGCGCAGAGTTGAATATCAGAGCCTCTGTACTTGCAGCGTGAAGTACTTCCAGAGTCTTCTGAAACAATGTTGTACGCTCTTACTCAAATTCTTCTTAGTTTCACTCAGAGTCATCTGTAGAAGATCAGAGTCTCTTCAGGCAGCGCTCAGAGTCTTCTGAAATGTTGCTTCTGACGCTCAGAGTCTTAATGTTCTTTTCAGTTGCAGATGTAATTTTTGCTTCCAGATGAATATATAATTTAAGATCTGAAACAAAATTACTTAAACACAATTAGAGTATATATTTCCTTTATGCAAAATTTCATTTATGTTATCATCAAAACAATGAGATATATTAAACACCAATCTGTGTTCTAACAATCTCCCCCTTTTTGATGATGACAAAAACATAGGAAATTTTGTTCAATAATAATAAAAAAATATAACTCCCCCCGAGATTGTGAATCTCCCCCTGAATTGAATACCATAAAAAATAAATACTTTCCTTTTTGATTAAGTATTCTTTTCAGAATCAGAGCCTGGTTTGGATCCTGAAGCCTGGTTTATTCTTTTCAGAATCAGAGCCTGATTTAAGAGCTTTCAGAGTAACTTTTATGAATTAAGTCAGATGCAATATTATAGTTCTGAAGGACTAAAATTCAATGTTAGTTATAATATATTATGTCTGAATTCCATTCTGGTAACTGTTTATTTGAACAATTTTAATTTCCATTTTCTCCCCCTTTTTGTCATATCAAAAAGAAAAAACTTTTTAAGACACAAAAGAAGAACAGAGAAAAACGAATAAGATAAAACAGATAGAAATAGAAACCAAACAGATGCATTAATAAACAAAATATTCAGACAATAACAAACATAAGCAGAACAAACATAATGTGCACAAACAACATAAAAACAACTAAGGTTGATGAGAGGCTATCATCTTCAGAAGGTTTGTGATCTCAGAAGTAGATTCTTCTTGCCTAGCCATCCATGTCTTGATTTCATCTGTTGTCTGTTCTTGCTTAATCATCCAAGATCTGATCCTTGTGTTGTTGGCTTCAAGCTTAGCAAACTTTTCTTCAAGATCTGGATTCTCTTTCTTGACTTCAGAAGATGCAGGAGCAGATTCAGATGCAGTCTCAACAACCATAGCAGATGCATTCTCTTGAATCACTGAGTCAGATGCTTGATTCAGAACCATCAGAGCAGATTGGTTTGGCACTATAGTTTCTTCAGCAACAGACGCTTCTGGAAGAACATCTTCAGACTTAGATTCTTCAGCAGGTGCATTGTCCAGAGGAAGAATTGGAGATCTACTCATATTCAGAAGAGTTTGTCTAATAACTTCATTAAATCTCACCTTTGTATCATCAGAGCAAATGGTTCGAAGGTTTGAAGCTACAGAGTTAAATCTTGAAATGAATCTGTTCCAAGTGGCTTCAGAATCATCTGGGTTCAAACTTGACATGCACTCCTTCTTGACAGTAGACAGCCACATGTTTAATTCCTTTTTAAATCCAGCAAACAAAGTACTAACATTCAACCTAGGTTTAGGTTTTAGAAAATTTTCTAGGGAGGGTGTTTTGGTGATTTCAGATGTAGAGGGTATGGAAAAAGAAGGAATGATGAAAAGAGGACGATGATATGGTGTAGAAGGTTTAGTAACAGTCTTTGGTTTAACAGAAGGAATGATATCAGAAGGCATAGGACAAAATGGAACAAAATCTGATGTAGGTTTTGGAGTTGATTGAGAAAGGATAGGTTCAGATGAAATGGATACATCTGGTTGTTTTGGTTCATAACCACGGAGTGAAGGGGTGAGTTTACTTCTGAAGGTAAATTAAACTCAGAAGAATCAGATGATGCAGAAGTGTGACAGGATGTTGAGGAAACGTCAAAAAGAATTTTCAAGGGTTGAACATCAAGAATATCAGAATCAGGTATAAATGATTCAGAAGTTTTAGGTTGATCTGGTAGAGGATCAGAGGGAATAGTTTATTTTTGTTGGTGTTCAGAATTTTGCGTTTTTGGTGGGGGAATTTCAGAAGTTTGTTTTTCAGATGGGTGTGGTTGAGGTTCATAAGTTTGTTTGGGTTTAGGTGTAGAAGGAATAGGTTGAAATGTTTCTGGTTCAGAGGGAATGGGTTCAGATTCATGAGGAGGAGAAGGTGAGGGTATAGGTTCATAGGTAGGAGACTTAGATGATAGTAATTCTTTAACAATTTCTAAAATGGAATCTAAATTAGCAGCAGGAGGATTACCTTTTTGCTTCTTGACCCTCTTTGGCTTTGTAGAAGCTGCCTCGCTAGAAGCTTTCCTTTTTGGTTTAGAAGATCCTTCTTCTGAAACTTTCCTTTTCTTCCTGTGTCTGTCTCCATAAAAATCTGGTTCAGGTTCGCCTGCTTTCTGAATCAGATGTTCTGGTAGAGGAGTTCCATCTGCTAGACAAGTTGCTATATAGGTCAGAATAATTTCCCTTGGTTCATTAGCATAGAACAGAGGAAAATCATCTACTAGTATCCTTCTCTTGCTGACTTCTTCAAAGTTGATCTGATCAGGTGCAGCAGTGAGTTCTTCTACAATTTTCATCCTCTGAAGACTTTTCCCATTCAAAGGTTTCCCAATCACAGAAGCTAATTCTTCCTCCATTCCAGCTTCTATCAGATGTTCAACCAAGTCATTCTCAATCAGAATATCTGAGATGAGTCTTCCCATTGGAATCCAATTTCTCATCTTCTGATGCTTAGTTCTGACTTCTTCTCTTGATTGTTTCACATGAGTCCAAAGATGATTGTATAGCAGATAAGGCAGATCCACTTTTGTGCTTTGACTCAGACAGTACATGAAGTACATCTGATCAGTGTTGACATAATCAGGAGAGTTTGAAGACTTCCTGTGATGTATGCATCCCATAAAGATCTTAGCCCAGATCCTGTAGGTTGGCTTCAGATCTTTCACTTTGTTAGAGGCTTCTCCAGATGTACAAACTTCATTGTAAACCTCTGTCATATCAATACGCCCAGCTGGCAGATTTGTAACACCGTCAGTTTCTTCATAACCAATAAGCTTCCTAATTAAATCCTCAGTGATGATGATTTCCTTACCCAGAACTGAAGAAACAATAAACTTAGGGTATGTAGTTGCATGAATCCAAAATTCTTTCACTAAGCATGGATAAACTGGTCCCATCAGTCTATCAAAGAATTTTGTCCAACTTTGAGCATCAACAACGGGACGAAGATCAAACCCATTTTCTGCAATAGATTCAAAATTCACTATAGACTCACACATAACTTCAAGTTTGTCAACCGGTGTGAGGAGGGTTCTAACTGGTTCTTTGAAAGCAACAGTACCCAGATTTGCAGAAGAAATAGCAGCCATTGTTGATTGAAGTTGTTGAGAGGTTGATGAAGAGGTTGCCATTGAAGAAGTAGAAAGGGGTTTAGGGTTCCTTTGAGATTTGGGTTTTGAGGAGAAGATGAAAGAATGCAATAAGCAGAAATGCATAAGAGATGTGAACGAGGGTGAAAAGTGTGAGAAGTGAAGTGTTGTGGAATATATAGAGAAAATTAGGGCACACAAGAGTCACACATTCAGCATTTAGCATTTAATTAAATATTAAATCACATAAAACATAATCATGACAAGAAAAACATTTAATGATACTGACAACGCATGGGGGGAAAACGAGAATTAAAATTAATTCAAACAGTACCTCTGAACGGTGTTTCAGTGCTGATCACTAAATCGTTTCAGATTAAGATGACACGTGTTTGCTTGCATGTGCTTCTGAAACTCTTTGAGAAATGAAACGTTAGCCAACGTTCAGATCCTCTAAAGCTTGTCAGTTCAGATTTGCACACAATAAATAGAATAATAAACAATAAATAAGTAAATGAAATACTACAGAGTTAAAACATTTTCCATCTGAGAAAATTTGCTTCTGATAAACATTTTATTCTGGACAGAAATCCATACTTATATTTTTCAAAATAAATTTAAATATATCTTCAGCAAGGGGTTTTTTAAAGATATCAGCCCATTGATGGTCTGTATCAACAAAGTTTAAACTTATAATTCCCTCCTGAACATAGTCTCTGATGAAATGATGTTTAATTTCTATATGTTTTGTCTTAGAGTGTAAAATAGGGTTTTTAGACAAGTATATAGCAGAAGTATTATCCCAGAAGATGGAAATGTTACTCTCATGTATCTGATAATCTTCTAGTTGACTTTTCATCCAGAGCATCTGAGTGCTACATCCAGTAGCAGCAATGTATTCTGCTTCTGTTGTTGAAAGCACAATTGTGGGTTTCTTCTTGCTGAACCAAGAGATCAGATGACTTCCCAGAAACTGGCAGCTTCCAAAAGTACTCTTACGCTCTACTCTGTCACCAGCATAGTCAACATCACAGAATCCAACTAATTTATAATCATCAGATTTTCTGTAACACAAACTCACGTTAGTAGTACCTTTCAGATACCTCAGAATCCTCTTAACAGCTGTTAAGTGGGATTCTCTAGGATCTTATTGGAGTTTAGCACACAGACAAACACTAAATAGAATATCAGGTCTAGAAGCAGTCAAATACAAAAGAGATCCAATCATACCTTTGTAGAGCTTTTGATCTACCTTCTTACTTACCTCTTCTTTTCCAAGAGTGCTTGTAGGATGTATTGGAGTTTTAGCCAACTTACTTTCAGTCATATTAAACTTCTTCAGAAGCTCCTTCACATACTTAGTCTGATGTATGTAGGTGCCTTCTGGAGTTTGATTGACTTGGATTCCCAGAAAGAATCTGAGTTCTCCCATCATGCTCATCTCGAATTCTGCCTGCATAGATTGAGCAAACTCCTTTCCAAGCGTAATATTGGTAGTTCCAAATATAATATCATTAACATAAATCTGACAAACTAAAATGTCTTTCTTAATGGATTTATGAAAGAGAGTAGTGTCCATTTTTCCTCTGATAAAGTTATTTTCCAGAAGGAAATTACTCAGCCTCTCATACCAAGCTCTGGGAGCTTGTTTTAAGCCATAGAGTGATTTCTTAAGTTTGAAAACGTGTTCTAGAAATTTTTCATTTTCAAAACCAGGAGGTTGATGAAAATAAACTTCCTCTTCTATAAAACCATTTAAGAAGGCACTTTTAACATCCATCTGATACAGAGTGATGTTATTCTGTGCAGCAAAAGAAATAAGCAAGTGAATAGATTCTAACCTTGCCATAGGAGCATAAGTCTCTGTGTAATCTATACCTTCTTGCTGACTGTATCCTTGAGCCACCATCCTAGCCTTGTTTCTGATCACTTCTCCTTGCTCATTTAGCTTGTTTCTGAAGACCCATTTTGTTCCAATGATGTTGAAACCTTGTGGTCTTGGAACCTGATCCCAGGCGTCATTTCTGGTGAATTGGTTAAGCTATTCTTACATAGCAAGTATCCAATCATTATCATTCCGAGCCTCATCCATAGAAGTTGGTTCAATGATGGAAACCAAACCAAACAGTGACGTTCCAGAAGATCTGAGAAATGACCTTGTTCTGATAGGGTCATCCTTCTTTCCAATGATTATCTCTTCTGGATGAGAGGATTTGATTCTGGATGATCCTTTAACAGTTAGTTCTTCAGAAATGTTCAAGTTGTTCATTTGAGCAGTCAAGGGAGTAGCATCTGACTTTGCTTCTGGTGCTTTCGCTTGAGCTTTATCTGCTTCTGTTTCTTCAGAGTTTGTGAGAAGGACTTTTCTATCTGCAGAAATTTCAAGCTGCTTTGGCTTTTGATTGCCAAGCTTATCATCAAATCTAACATGAATTGATTCCTCTACAATCTGTGTCTCAGTATTGTATACTCTTTAGCCTTTAGAGCGTTCAGAATATCCAAGCATAAAATACTTATGTGCTTTAGAATCAAACTTGTTCAGATTCTCTTTAGTATTCAACATAAAATATACACATCCAAAAGGATGGAAATAAGAAATGTTGGGCTTTCTATTCCTCCACAGTTCATAAGGAGTCTTCTCCAGAAGAGGTCTTACAGACACTCTATTCTGAATATAACAAGTTGTATTCACTGCTTCTACCTAAAAATGTTTTGCCATGTTAGTCTCGTTGATCATGGTTCTGGCCATTTCTTGCAATGTTCTATTTTTCCTCTCTACAACTCCATTCTGTTGAGGAGTTCTGGGGAAGGAGAAATCATGTGCAATTCCATTTTCTTTAAAATATTTTTCAAAGTATTTGTTTTCAATTTCTCCACCATGATCACTTCTGACTTTAACAATTTTAAATTATTTTTCGTTCTGGACTTGTTTGCAGAAGTCAATGAATTCAGAATGAGACTCATCCTTGTGTTTCAAGAATTTTACCCATGTTCATCTGCTGTAGTCATCAACAATGACTAATCCATACTTCTTGCCTCTAATGGATGCAGTTTTCACTGGTCCAAACAGATCAATATGAAGCAGCTCTAATGGTCTTGAGGTTGAAACAATATTTTTTGTTTTGAAAGAAGATTTTGAAAATTTTCCTTTCTGACATGCTTCACAAAAAGCATCTGAGTTGAACTTCAACTGAGGAAGTCCTCTGACCAGATTGAGTTTATTAATCTGAGATATACGTCTCATACTAATATGCCCCAATCTTCTGTGCCATACCCATTGCTCATCATTAACAAACAGAAGGCATTTTACATTCTGAACCTTAAGTTCTGAAAGATTGATTTTGTAAATGTTGTTCTTCCTTTTTCCATTAAAGAGGATTAAGCCATCTTTTTGACTGACAGCTTTACAACATTTTTGATTGAAGATTATGTCATAAACATTGTCACTTAATTGACTTATGGACAATAGATTATGTGTTAATCCTTCAACAAGTAAGACATTAGAAATTGAAGGGAGGTTACCATTACCTATAGTTCCAGAGCCAATTATCTTGCCTTTCTGGTTCCCTCCAAACTTTACGTCACCTCCAGATCTAAGCTCCAGGCTTTGGAACATAGACCTTCTTCCCGTCATGTGACGCGAGCAGCCAGAGTCCAGGTACCATGATTGGTGTTTCAGCTTTGCTGCTAAGGATGTCTGCAACAAAAATCATTTTGTCCTTAGGTACCCATATTTTCTTGGGTCCTCTGGGGTTAGTAGGTTTGAAATTTTTTCTGAATTTCTTTCCCTTATAAGCATCCTTGTTCTGATGTAATTTTGGTTTATTAAACACAGGTTTGTTCTGATCAGAACGTGTGTGTTTAATATCATTTAAATGACCAAATTTGAAATGAGTATATAGAGGAGAATACTTAATGGTCAGTTTATCAATAGGTTTTGGATTTAAATCCTTCCCAGAAGGTGATTCATATCCAATTCCCTTTCTGTTGTTTCTGCTTACACCATAGATCATTGAAGCCATCTTGCTTCTATCTAGGCCTCTGGTCAGAAACTTCTGAAAGCTATAGTCATACTCTTCTAAAATATTTTTAGAGCATGATATAGGATCTGAGTCAGTTTTCTGAGCTTTTTCTAAATCATTTTTTATTTTAAGATTTTTTGTCTTAAGCTCAACAACTTCAGACCTCAACTGATCATTCTCAGATGCAAGATAGCTTTGAAGCTTCTTGTATTTGAGTTTGATTTTGTTGTAACTTTCCAGAATTTCTGATAAAATTTCAGAAAGTTCTGCTCTAGTAAGTTCAAAAAATACCTCCTCAGAATATGATTCTGATCCAGATTCAGCAGCTTCTTCGTGGTCCTCCACGTCAGCCATTAGTGCTACATTAGCACACTCATCTTCTGATTCTGATGAAGATTCAGAAGCATCTGAATCATCCCACATGGCCATTAAGACTTTATTCTTCTTTTCAAACTTCCTTCTGGATTTCTCCTTCATAAGTTTGGGACATTCATTTTTATAGTGGTCAGGCTCCTTGCACTCATAGCATACTATATCTTTCTTTGCAGATTTCTTATGTCCAGAAGAATCACCATGCTGATCAGATCTTTTGAAGTTTATGAACTTCTTCTGCTTATGCTTCCAGAGTTGATTAATCCTCTTGGACAGCAGAGACAATTCATCTTCTTCTTCTGAAGATTCTTCAGAACTTTCTTCAATAACCTGCAACGCTTTAGCATATTTGTTAGATTTTAAAGCAACTGACTTACCTTTCTTCTGAGGCTCGTCTTCCTCCAGATCAATCTCGTGACTCCTTAAGGAACTGATCAATTCCTCCAGAGTGATCTTATTCAAATCCTTTGCGAGCTTCAGAGCTGTCACCATTGGTCTCCATCTTGTTGGCAAACTTCTGATGATCTTCTTGACATGGTCAGAAGTAGAGTAGCCTTTATCCAGAATCTTCAACCCAGCAGTTAGGATCTGAAATCTTGAGAACATTGTTTCCACTGATTCAGACTCCTCCATTTTGAAGGCTTCGTACTTCTGGATGAGGGCCAGAGCCTTTGTCTCCTTTACTTGGAATTTTCCTTCATGCGTCATTTTGAGAGACTCGAACATATCAAATGCAGTATCTCTGTTATTTATTTTCTCATACTCAGTATGAGATATTGCATTTAACAGGATGGTTCTTGCTTTGTGGTGGTTTCTAAACTCCTTCTTCTGTTGATCAGACATAGATTTTCTGTCAACCTTTTTCCCTTCATCATTGGTAGGATGAATGTAACCATCAGTTACCAAATCCCACAAATCAGCATCATAGCCTAGAAAGAAGCTTTCTATTCTATCTTTCCAGTAATCAAACTTCTCACCATCAAACATGGGATGTTTGGTGTTGATTCTGTCTTTATCATCGTATCTGTTGTTGTATGAAGTTGAAGTTGAAGCTTCAGCAGCCATGATGAATAAAGAACAAGATATTAGGAGTTTTTCTCAACTGGATCTTTATATGTCACGGTTAAGTGAGAGCACTAATAGAACCGGAGCTCTGATACCAACTGAAGGTGAGAAAAACACTTAGAAGGGGGGTTGAATAAGGGTTTTAAAATAACTTTGGTGATAGAAAAATAACACAATATTTTTATCCTAGTTCGTTTGAACTCAAACTAATCTAGTCCACCCTACCCAGGTGATTTACCTTTCTCAATAAGGACCTAATCCACTATATCAAACTTGATTACAGTGTAAACCACAAAGACAATTGTCTTAGTCTTCTCAAGAAATTCGGACCACAACTTGGTCTTCTTAAGGAATTCTTTTACAAAGATAAACTAACAACTTGTGTTTAAGGTATTGCTTCTAACAAGCTATATCACAACAGTGATGTTTACACAAAATTAAGAACAAAAATGAAAACAGTTAAACTTGAAGAATATTTGAATGAGAGCTTGTGAGTTGATTTTATTTCAAATGATTTTTGCAATATTCGTCAACGTTGGAAAGATGTTGAAGCTTATTTAAATACAACTTCAAGTCCTTATCTCAAAGACTGTGCATTGTTGTACGTTTTGCTGCCTTTGTTGCCTTTTTGTCCTCTATTGACTTTTCCTTTCCAGGAGAAGAATGTTCAGACATATGCTTTGTGTCTAAATTCTTGTGTCATGCATAAATGAGGAATAGTGCCGTTGGAGCATACGTTGGGATTAGCAACGGATCTTTTCTTTGAGCTGACATCTTTTCAAGTGAATAAAATATATCCTTCAGATAATACTAACATCAGATCCTCTGATGTAGTTCCTTATTCTTCAGATCAGAGTCTTGCAGCAATAGTGCTAAAGTGTGAATGTTACAATCAGTGCAGAGTTGAATATCAGAGACTCTGTACTTGCAGCGTGAAGTACTTTCAGAGTCTTCTGAAACAATGTTGTACGCTCTTACTCAAATTCTTCTTAGTTTCACTCAGAGTCATCTGTAGCAGATCAGAGTCTCTTCAGGCAGCGCTCGAAGTCTTCTAAAATGTTGCTTCTGACGCTCAGAGTCTTAACGTTCTTTTCAGTTGCAGATGTAATTTTTGCTTCCAGATGAATATATAATTTAAGATCTGAAACAAAATTACTTAAACACAATTAGAGTATATATTTCCTTTATGCAAAATTTCATTTATGTTATCATCAAAATAATGAGATATATTAAACACCAATCTGTATTCTAACACCAAAGTCCAAGGGACAAAAGTGAGAACAAGAGAAGAAGGTTCACAAACCAAATAAGAAACAAATCCAAGACAAGTTACAAAGTAGGGCAAGGTAAAGAACCAAAGTTCAAAACACTTTCAACATTCAAATGCAAATGGAAAGCCCTAATTAAAAGTAACTTGCAACACAAACCAAACAAGTGTGTAACCTATAAAGTTGAAACCAACATCCTAAACATGTAAAGAATGTGAATCAAGAGGAATAGGATGCAAATGGGATCCACAAAGGTCATTTCCCAAAGGAACTAGGTCAACTAGTTTATATGAACTTCAACTAGGGTGACTTGACTTGCAAGGTTCACCAAAAATAGAAGAATTGTTCAATAAATCTTAAATAAAATGCAAAAAGCTCTTAAATATGTTGGCAACTAGAGGCCAAAACATCCAAACCAAATTTCGATCAAGGCATCACCAAATGATTTGATCAACTAGGGTGCTCCACCTTATGGAATCATTATCGAGGGTCAAACAAAAGCAACACAAAGTCAACCAAAAATAAATCAAACATGGACTAAAATCAGCCTCAAAGGAACCTTAATCCATCATCAAAGTGGAGAAGAAGCCTCACTCATTGGTGATTGCAAATGGTCCACAAAGCAAGCATGAACACATATGAACCATATTAAAAACACTTCCAATCACAAAATTCAAATTAAATTGAAAAATAAAAGAAAATCAAAATTAAAAATTATGAAAAATTAATTAAGACTTTAAAGTGTTTGAAAATATTTTTTTTTAAATTTTATGATATTTGGAAGTATTTTTAATAATTAAAAAGCAAAACAGAAAATAAAAATAAAGAAAATAAAATGCAAGTTGGCTAGGGGGTGCATCAAGCAATTCAGAATACAAATGGATTCAGGTTAAAACGTGTTGCGCTCATAAACATGGGGGGTGGCAATAGCACAAGAGGCCTAATCCAACCCAAACTCAGAGTTTAATGAAACTCTGCGTTTCATTAAACAACGTGGAGTCAACACTCCAAGTGTACACGGTCAAGCCAATAGCAACAACACACGCACATGGTCAACAAGTCAAACTATTGCCACCTCCGATCTGAGGTCAAATAACCAGACGTCAGAGCCCTAGCTCCGGTCGTCTTCTCCGGCGAGGTGGCCGGAGTTCAGGTTATCAAATCTCCACCAAATTTCACAAAATTATTATCAAAAGAAAGCTGAAGTCACGTAGGTCTTGAATCCAAGATCCAATCATCCATATCCTTCACAAATTAAGAGAATCGAAGCCAACAAGTTTGAGATGCACATTTGAAAACTTCATCAAACATGAACAATAATGGATCAAACATGGCCTACACGAGGTAGGGCTTCAGATGCAACCTGTAACACCTCGTTTCCCAAAATAAAATAAAACGATTAAAATAAGCACATATCAGAGTTTCTCCCACTTACGGGATGTCACAATTTTTCCACATAACATTTCTCAAAATCATTTTCAGTAATATTGCAGTGGAAAAATAAAATTAGTCTGCCATAAACCACATAACATGTATATATACATCATCATATATACAAAAATCGGTCATCTGCCCAAAATATATATATATATATATATATATATATATATATATATATATATATATATATATATATATATATATATATATATATATATATATATATATATATATATATATATATATATATATATATATATATATATATATATATATATATATATATATATATATATATATATATATATATATATATATATATATATATATATATATATATATATATATATATATATATATATATATATATATATATATATATATATATATATATATATATATATATATATATATCCATCAAACATCATCACACATCCCACAAAAGAACAGATACGCCACAGGGGCACACAAAAACAACAAGTGACAACAAACTCCCAAAAGCCCCGGTGCTACGTATCAGAGCATGTCCTACAACGACGCCACAATCCAAGCTAACTAAACATCTGGATTGTCTGTACTTCCGAAGAAGCACAGACCATAACAACAGCAAAGGGGTGAGAATATCGATCAAATACTAATGGTATAAACATACATGAAATAAAAGGCAGAAAACAATAAATTATTTATCTAATATTTCACACCCCCGGACCTATTGTCCCATCATCAACAATCACAACACACACAAAACACCATGCAACACATGCACTTGACTTAACAATATGCGGTACCGACTCAACTCAGGATAGATCGCATACACTCCGCCGAGCAACGGGTGGTCGCATACACTCCTTCCGAGTAACGATCCAAATTCCCGTCCACGCTCCCCCACTGGAGCACGCCAGTGAATCATACACTGCATCCACACTCCCCACTTGGAGCACGTGAGTACATCAAAACCTCACGTCCACATGCTCCCCATTTGGAACACGTGAGCCACACAGGCCTCACGTCCACACGCTATGCAAGACACTATACATAAACACACAACACACACACAGTGCACACGACCCCACTGGTCCATCACATCATAATATGCATACATACACATGCACACGAAGTGCACCGATCCTACCGATCAACTCACCACACAACATATCACACATCATGCACCTAAGGCATATCGGTCCTACTGACCCAATCATCACAACAACACATAAACACAACGCTTATAAAGCGTATCGATCCTACGGACCCTCTCATCACAACATAAAATAAATACATAACAAGCACACACAGTGCGTCGATCCCACGGATCCATTCACCACACAACTTATCACATACAATGCACACAGGGCATGTCGGTCCTTCTGACCCAAATATATCATATAGCCGCACATAAGCGCAACGCATGATAAGCGTACTGATCCCCACAGATCCACTCACCACAACACACCAACACAACACACTCAAGGTGTAACGATCATATTGATCCTCGTATTTCGCACACTGTGCATACATCTCATGTACGCATCCACACATATTCATTCCTAGTCGAAGGATACATAGCCACTTTAGGCATCCCAGCGTACTTCAGTTCAATCGTTCGTATCAATGAGTATTCAA
This sequence comes from Lathyrus sativus, assembly GCA_963859935.3. Classification (NCBI taxonomy): domain Eukaryota; kingdom Viridiplantae; phylum Streptophyta; class Magnoliopsida; order Fabales; family Fabaceae; genus Lathyrus; species Lathyrus sativus. The sequence continues at coordinate 467,545,133 of OZ012736.1, read as the reverse complement.
GCACATGCCCTCTACATCACCTACATGCTCTCGACCGATCCACAATAACCACGTACTCGCTCACGACCAACAAGGGTCCAACCATGCGAGAACGGAACAATACAGCAGAAAAATCGCAAAATGTTGTCATGTTCGCTGCCATTCGCCTGGCGAAGCCCCGCAGCAAACACTCGCTGGGACTCGCCCGGCGAAACCCCTAGCGAAGCCAAACAAAAGCAAAAGGCAGCATTCGCTGCCCAGTTCGCCTGGCGAAGGCTCGCCCCCATTCGCCCAGCGAATGCACGCGAATTCTGCAGAAAAACTGCTGTTCAGAAACAGCCCCACACTCCGATTTCGTCCGATTAAATCCCACAAAATCCTACACTACACCAGTACAGTACTATCCCACAAGACTACACAGATTATCCTAGTTCATACTCGATAAATCCTCAATTCTACTCAATTCTCCAACTTCCGGCATTAACTCCGAATTTACCGGAAACCCCAAAATCATCAAACAACCATTCCATAGCACATGCAATGAACTCAAACACAATAATCACAATTACAACAGAAATCAACAACATGCAATAACATAATTTCATCATTCATCTATGGGGTTTAGGGAATCCCCCGTTCTACCAATTTTTCATGCAATACCGAATTTAACCGATCAATCCCCCCCCCCTACCTCAAATTCGATGCTGATGATGATGCACTTCCGAAATTCCACTCGGATTGACAGCCTTGAGGTTTCCTTGCCACGCTTTGCTCAAACTCTCTTCCTCTGATCTTCGTTCTCTCTACCGTGTTCTTTCTCTTCTTCCACTTCTAATTCACACCACAATGACAATGTTACCCTCAATACCCCCAAAATCCTTTTTAATTCAATTAACTCATAATAATATTTCTCATAATACTTTTATTCCAAAAATCCAATTAAATTATAATTTTACTCATAAAATTAATATTAGTAATAAAAATGATAATAATTAATAATAATATCACATTACTATTAAATATCATATTTTTATTACTGCATACCAATATCATGAGTTCTTGATCCTTCAAAAATAATCCTCAAGCACATTCTCAAATAAAATAATCCCTGAAAACCAAAAATAATTAAAATGGGCGTTACAACTCTCTCCCACTTTAATCATTTTCGTCCTCGAAAATACGTGATGGAAACAGCTCTGAATATGCTTCCCGCATCCTGCTTTCTAATTCCCAAGTCACACTGCCACCTGCAGCACCTCCCCAAGCCACTCTCACCAACGATATCTCTTTTCCTCTAAGTCGCTTCATCTTACAATCTTCGATCCTCAACGGCAATGTCTCCACAGTTAGATTCTCTCTAACTTAGACTTCATCCCTCTGAATCACATGAGACGGATCAGGTACATACTTCCGAAGTTGCGACACATGAAACACATCATGCAAGTTCGAAAGCTCCGGCGGCAACGCCACCCTATAAGCTACAGCACCGATCCTCTGCAAAATCTGATACGGTCCGATAAACTTCGGGTCCAACTTCTTGGACTTCAAAGCACGTCCAACACCCGTCACTAGGTTAATCCTCAAGAATACATGGTCACCCACACTGAATTCCAAATCTTTCCTGCGGTTATCATAATAACTCTTCTGCCGATCCTGAGATGCTTTCATCTTTTCACGGATCATCTGCACTGTCTCAGTAGTCTGCTGTACCAACTCTGGTCCCAACACAACATTCTCCCCTGACTCATACCAACACAAAGGAGTCCTACACCTCCTGCCGTAAAGAGCTTCAAACGGCGCCATCCCGATACTGGAATGGTAACTGTTGTTGTACGTGAACTTAACCAAAGGCAAATGAGTATCCCACGTACCACCTTTCTCTAACACACAAGCCCGCAACAAGTCCTCTAAAGTCTGAATAGTCCTCTCCGACTGCCCATCCGTCTGCGGATAATAAGCTGAAATCAACTTCAACTCAGTACCCAAAGCCTCTTGTAAGCTCTTCCAAAACACAGAAGTGAACCTCGGATCTCTATCCGACACAATATTCAACGGTATACCGTGCAACTTCACAATTACCCGAATGTAGATCTCTACTAGCTTTTCCAACAGAAAACTGATACTAATCGGCACAAAGTGTGCAGACTTAGTAAGCCGATCCACAATCACCCAAATCGCATCAAATCCTCTTGCCGTATTCGGCAAACCGGTAACAAAATCCATGGCGATACAGTTCCACTTCCAAACCGGAATCTCTAACGGTTGCATCATCCCAGAAGGTCTCTGATGCTCCACCTTCAATTTCTGACATACCAAACAAGCATACACATAACGAGCAATGTCCTTTTTCATGCCCGACCACCAAAACAACTTTTTCAAATCTTGATACATCTTTGTAGCTCCTGGATGAACACTCAGGCTGCTACGATGTTCTTCGTCCAAAATCGACTTCTTCAACTCATCATTATCCGGCACGCAAATTCTGCCCCGAAACCTCAACACACCCACACTATCCAACCTAAAATCACTACCGGAGTCACTTCCGGCCTCTCGCATCAAATCCACAAGTTTCACATCCAACATCTGATGTTCTCTAATCATGTCCAAGAAATCATTCTTCACTTACAATTTACCCAACATCACACCATCTGTCGTGAATTCACAAACCATGCTCAAATCTCTAAACTGCTCAATGAGCTCCATCTCTTTCACCATCAAAGTTGACATATGAATTACCTTCCTGCTCAACGCATCTGCAACAACATTCGCCTTCCCTGGGTGATAACTCAAACTAAAATCATAGTCTTTCAAAAATTCCAACCATCTTCTCTGCCTCATATTCAACTCTTTCTGATCAAACAGGTACTTCAAACTTTTGTGATCACTGAACACCTCGAATCTTGAACCATACAAATAATGTCTCCAGATCTTCAAAACAAAAACCACCACAGCCAATTCAAGGTCATGAGTAGGATAATTCCGCTCATGTACCCTCAATTGCCGCGACGCATAAGCTACCACTTTTCCATTCTGCATAAGAACTCCTCCCAATCCCATCTTGGACGCATCACAATATACCACAAAAGGCTCACACGGATTCGGTAACACCAACACCGGCGCTGAAGTCAATCTCTTTTTCAGCTCCTCAAAACTCTCTTCACAAGCAGCATCCCACACAAACACTTGATCTTTCCTCGTCAACTGAGTCAACGGCAAAGCCAATCTAGAAAAGCCTTCAATAAATCTTCGGTAATAACCAGCTAAACCCAAGAAGCTTCTAACTTCAGTTACCGTCTTTGGTGGTTTCCATTGTAACACCGCACTAACTTTCGAAGGGTCTACTGAAACACCATCACCCGAAATAACATGCCCCAAGAAACTCACCGTCCTCAACCAAAACTCACACTTCGATAACTTAGCAAATAACTTGTTATCCTTCAACAATTGCAAGGCAATCCTCAAATGCTCTGCATGCTCTTCCTCAGACTTAGAATAAATCAGTATGTCATCAATGAACACGACAATAAACTGATCCAAATAAGAATGGAAGATACGATTCATATATTCCATAAACACACCTGGCGCATTAGACACTCCAAAAGGCATTACTGCATACTCGTAATGTCCATATCGAGTCCTAAACACCGTCTTCTGAATATCACCTTCTCTCACTCTTATCTGATGATAACCCAACCTTAAGTCGATCTTACTGAACACACGAGCTCCCACCAACTGATCCATCAAATCATCAATCCTTGGAAGAGGATACTTGTTCTTGATGGTCACTTTGTTCAACTGACAGTAATCAATGCACAACCGCATGCTACCGTCTTTCTTCTTCACTAACAACACTGGAGCTCCCCACGGCGACACACTTGGTCTAATAAACTTTCTGTCCAACAACTCTCCAATCTGAGTCTTCAACTCGGCTAGCTCTATTGCCGACATCATGTACGGCGCCATAGAAATAGGCCTCGTACCAGGAATAAGATCAATGTTAAACTCAACCTCTCTCTTCGGAGGCAACTCTGTAATATCATCCAGGAACACCTCCGGAAACTCATTCACCACGGCTAACTCATCCAACAATGCCTTGTTGTCAACAGACAGTGTTGCAAATAAAGCAAACACCTGAGCTTCGTCTTTTCAACAAGGTTCTCAGTTCCTTACTAGACAAGGAATCTGCCAAAGCTTCCTCTTCTGGAGTCAAAAACAATAACACCTTCTGGAAACAATCAATGTACACTCGGTTGAACTCCAACCAGTTCATACCAAGTATAACATCCAAACTACCAAGTGGCAAACAAATCAAATCCACGCCAAAATCTCGGCCAAAGATAGTCAGTGGACACTTCAAACACACAAGTGAAGTAGTCACTGAACCAATCGAGGGAGTTTCAATAGTCATACGTCGCTCAAGAGTAGTCGGCACCAAACCTAACCTCTTCACACAATCAACAGAGATAAACGAGTGGGTTGCACCCGTGTCAATCATAGCAGTCAAATGAATGTTATTGATAAAACATGTACCTTTGATCGAACGCTCCTCGACCACCGACTGAGTACCCACCACAGCAAACACTTTACCGCTAACCTGAGGCGCTTGTGCCCTCCTTGGCTTCTCACAATGAGTGCTAATATGGCCTTTCTCACCACAGTTATAGCAAGTAGGCATATTAGTCCTACAATCCGCCATCACATGGCCCGACTTCCCACATTTGAAGCACTTCTTAGTCTCCTGAGGACAATCACTAGCACGATGCCCCACGACACCGCACCGATAACATTTCAAATCTGCCGATGCCTTCCTATCTCGGAACCTCTTATCAGACACAACCTTCTGCTTTCCCTTACCGGTCGGCATACTGTAAGGTGTACCACCGAACCTTTGCTTACCCTTGCGGTCACTCGCCGCCTTGTAATGTGCAATCTTCACACGGTTGTCATTATCATAAATGCGACTTCTACTCACCAACTCAGGATAACTCCGGATTTTCTGACACACGATTCCCATCTTGATCTCCGGCCTCAGCCCATTCTCAAATTTCAGGCACTTAGAAGTCATGGCTTCCTCAGTATTGTAATGAGGACAATACTGAGCCAGCTCCTCAAACTTAGCCGCATACTCGGCTACCGACATGCTGCCCTGTTTCAACTCCAGAAATTCCACCTCTTTAGCACTTCTAATATCTTCTGGAAAATACTTTTCCAGAAATCCAGATCGAACCACCTCCCAAGTAATCGGAGTCCCCGAAGCCTCCATCCTCTGACGACAATTATCCTACCAAGCATCGGCTTCCCCCTCAAGCATGTGAGTACCGAATCTCACCTTCTGCTCGTCACTGCACCCCATGATCCTGAAGATCTTCTCTATCGCCTTCAGTCATTTCTGTGCAGCTACCGGATCTAAAATCCCACCTTCAAACTTCGGTGGCTTGTTGCTCTGGAGCTGCATCAAGTCTCTGAACTGAGCACCCGCAGCCAGATTATGATTGGCCACTACTAGAGCCATAGCCTGCATAGCCGCAGCCAACGCCGCGTCATTCCTCCCAGCCATACTGCTCAACAATAACAACAACAGGTTAACTGAAAGCAACCGACTCTATCCTAAGGACAAACTCAAAACACTACACTGGCCTGACGGACCGACCTGCTCTGATACCAACTTGTAACACCCCGTTTCCCAAAATAAAATAAAACAATTAAAATAAGCACATATCAGAGTTTCTCCCACTTACGGGATGTCACAATTTTTCCACAAGATTCCACATAACATTTCTCAAAATCATTTTCAGTAATATTGCAGCGGAAAAATAAAATTAGTCTGCCATAAACCACATAAAATGTATATATACATCATCATATATACAAAAATCATCCATCTACCCAAAATATATATATATATATATATATATATATATATATATATATATATATATATATATATATATATATATATATATATATATATATATATATATATATATATATATATATATATATATATATATATATATATATCCATCAAACATCATCACACGTCCCACAAAAGAACAGATACGCCACAGGGGCACACAAAAACAACAAGTGACAACAAACTCCCAAAAGCCCCGGTGCTACATATCAGAGCATGTCCTACAACGACGCCACAATCAGAGCTAGCTAAACATCTGGATTGTTTGTACTTCCGAAGAAGCACAGACCACAACAACAACAAAGGGGTGAGAATATCGATCAAATATTAATGGTATAAACATACATGAAATAAAAGGTAGAAAACAATAAATTATTTATCTCATATTTCACACCCCCGGACCTACTGTCCCATCATCAACAATCACAACACACACAAAACACCATGCAACACATGCACTTGACTCAACAATATGCGGTACCGACTCAACTCAAGATAGATCGTATACACTCCGCCGAGCAACGATCTATCCCTACCACGCTCCTCATGAGCTCATATAATCACATAACAATGTCCCCCACTTGGGACACGGGTGGTCGCATACACTCCCTCCGAGCAACGATCCAAATTCCCGTCCACGCTCCCCACTGGAGCACGCCAGTGAATCATACACTGCATCCACGCTCCCCACTTGGAGCACGTGAGTACATCAAAACCTCACATTCACACGCTCCCCATTTGGAGCACGTGAGCCACATAGGCCTCACGTCCACACGCTATGCAAGACACTATACATAAACACACAGCACACACGACCCCACTGGTCCATCGCATCATAATATGCATACATACACAAGCACATGAAGTGCATCGATCCTACCGATCAACTCACCACACAACATATCACACATCATGCACCTAAGGCATACCGGTCCTACTGACCCAATCATCACAACAACACATAAACACAACGCTTATAAAGCGTATCGATCCTAAGGATCCTCTCATCACAACATAAAATACATACATAACAAGCACACACAGTGCGTCGATCCCACGGATCCATTCACCACACAACTTATCACATACAATGCACTGAAGGCATGTCGGTCCTTTTGACCCAAATATATCACATAGCCGTACATAAGCGCAACACATAATAAGCGTATCGATCCCCACGGATCCACTCACCACAACACACCAACATAACACACTCAAGGCGTAACGATCATATTGATCCTCGTATTTCGCACACTATGCATACATCTCACGTACGCATCCACACATATTCATTCCTAGTCGAAGGATACATAGCCACTTTAGGCATCCCAGCGTACTTCAGTTCAATCGTTCGTATCAACGAGTATTCAAGCACACGCCCTCTACATCACCTACATGCTCTCGACCGATCCACAATAACCACGTACTCACTCACGACCAACAAGGGTCCAACCACGCGAGAACGGAACAGCACAGCAGAAAAATCGCAAAATGCTGTCATGTTCGCTGCCATTCACCTGGCGAAGCCCCGCAGCAAACACTCGCTGGGACTCGCCCGGCGAAACCCCTAGCGAAGCCAAACAAAAGCAAAAGGCAGCATTCGCTGCCCAGTTCGCCTGACAAAGGCTCGCCCTCATTCGCCCCGCGAATTCTGCAGAAAAACTGCTGTTCAGAAACAGCCCCACACTCCGATTTCGTCCGATTAAATCCCACAAAATCCTACACTACACCAGTACAGTACTATCCCACAAGACTACACCAATTATCCTAGTTCATACTCGATAAATCCTCAGTTCTAATCAATTCTCCAACTTTCGGCATTAACTCCGAATTTACCGGAAACCTCAAAATCATCAAACAACCATTCCATAGCACATGCAATGAACTCAAACACAATAATCACAATTACAACAGAAATCAACAACATGCAACAACATAATTTCATCATTCATCTATGGGGTTTAGGGAGTCCCCCATTCTACCAATTTTTCATGCAATACCAAATTTAACCGATCAATCCCCCTACCTCAAATTCGATGCTGATGATGATGTACTTCCGAAATTCCACTCGGATTGACAGCCTTGGGGTTTCCTTGCCACGCTTTGCTCAAACTTTCTTCCTCTGTTCTTCGTTCTCTCTACCGTGTTCTTTCTCTTCTTCCACTTCTAATTCACACCACAATGACAATGTTACCCTCAATACCCCCAAAATCCTTTTTAATTCAATTGACTCATAATAATAATTCTCATAATACTTTTATTCCAAAAATTCAATTAAATTATAATTTTACTCATAAAATTAATATTAGTAATAAAAACGATAATAATTAATAATAATATCACATTACTATTAAATATCATATTTTTATCACTGCATACCAATATCATGAGTTCTTGATCCTTCAAAAATAATCCTCAAGCACATTCTCAAATAAAATAATCCCTGAAAACCAAAAATAATTAAAATGGGCGTTACACAACCAGTATGAACCTAGATCATCGCCTAGAATGAGAGAAAAGTTTATTGGAAACTTACTGAATGGAGACACTCCGTTGGTGCTTCTCAAATGTGTAAGCTTGCTCCAAATGATCCAGATCCACTCCAAATTCTTCAAGGAAGCTTAATTGCTCTTCAATTGGACTTGAATTGCAGAGAAAAGTGAAACACGATTTTGAAATTTCTTTGAGAATTTGAAAACTAAAATTTCTCTCTCTTGCTCCAATTTCCACTTCTTAGCTCTCAAGGCGCATTTTGAGTTTATATATGATGGATATCTGATCAATTGGAATGCCCATGAAGCCTTATTTTGCTGAATTTGAAAAAATGCCCAAAATGGAAGTCACTCATGCACACATGAAAATACTTGCATCCACTCATGAAAATCATTTGAATCTGCAACTGGTAACTTCAATTTTACATTGGAAATGGATTGGACCTTTAAATTGATCCAATTAACAAGTTTTGAAGTGAAACTTATTTGTGGAGGAAGGCCAAAATGTCTGTGTTTTTGCTCATCATGTGCCAAACCAAATTGTGCATTTTGCTTGTGAATGTATCTTGAAGAGAATTGGATCAAAATAAGACATGAAGATGGCCTATAATGCATTGAATTGAAATCACATTTTAAAGTCCATTTTTCACTTAAAATTCTCACCAAATGTCCATAATCAATCATAATTCACACAATCCTTGAGTTTTATGGAGCAAATGAGGTTCCTAGAAGCAAATCTCATGTTGGTTGAAAGTTCATTTGAAGTACACAACTGCATGAAAATAGCTTATGTAACAAATGATCTATAATCAAACTTTCCCAAAATACCCTTGCCTTGTAAGGTCCATAACTTGAGTTCCACAAATGATATCAAGGACTTCTAGGACTTTTTGGAAATCTAAGATCATGAGGAAAAACTTTCATGTTCACCTAAAGTTGAGGAGAAACATGATTCTAGGTCAAAAGTGCCTTGGAAGTGAGTTGACTTTTGTTGACCAAAAAATAAGTTCATCTGAGACATATAACTTGATGGCATCATAACTTGAGTTCCACAAACCCAATGGATGAGTTCTAGTACTCAAAAGAAAGCTAAGAATATGCCCTACAAGTTTCATGTTTGTAAGAAAATGAGATTGACCTTGTATCATGATATAAATTGTCCTTGAAGTTGAGCACTAAAGATTTTACACTGAAACCCTAATTTAGTAACTTCTTGAACTCTTGATTCTTCTTTATTTGAACTTGAAATGACATCCTATATGTCTCAAAATAACTCCCCATATCTCTAATGACTTAAAACCAAGTCTTAAACTCCCTCAAGTCCACAGTTGACCTTGAGCTGACCAGATGAAACCCTAGGTGCACAACCTTTGACTGTGACCTCTTGCAAGTGAAATAAGTGTTTAGATGAGCTCCACAATGGATTCTAGAGCACTCAATGAGCTTCGCAAATACCTCTTATCCATAACCATGGTCATATGAACCCCTGATGATCCCTAGTTGACCTCCAAGATATGAGATAAGCAGCATACATCCATTTTCTCTCTCAAAGAGCTATGACCACTTCCTAATGATTGTAAGCACTTGATGCCTTGAATAAACACACTTGCTTAAGCTTGAAACCTTTGAGACTCTTCTCTTTAATGACACATCTCTCTTGATCCCCTGAAAAGGACAATGTTATGCAAATGCAAATGCTAAAGAATGAAATGAAACATAAGCCAAGTAAAGAAAAAAAGGTTGGTCAAATTTTTGGGTACAACATTATCATTCCTTCAGGTCCAAGTTGTTTGAATAGGGGCAATTGTAACATCCCAAAATTTGTATCACCTTTTCTTAATCTCTTGGCTTATGTTTCATTTCATTTACATTATCAGTTACATAGCATTGGTTCTAAGCATAGGATCAAGGTATCTTGGTTGGTTATCAAAAGGAGGAGTATGATCTTCAAAGTAAAAGCAAGAGTTTGTATGGAGTTTTGAACAAGGACCAGAAGCTAAAGAATCCTCCATTTTTGGCTCTACTCCAAAGAGCCTCAAGGATTGGTCAGTCAACTTTGAGTACACCACCAACCAAGCAAGTTCTCACACTCCTAAGAGTCTCATCTCCATCAAATAACAAGCATAAAATGGCCTCACCTGGCCAAGAACTAGGGTTTTCTCAATTAAAGTCAAATATCATGTTCTTTCTTACCCTAGTTTTTTTCATGTCATGGACTTGTTGTCATCAATTTTCCTTGATGAGTACCAAATATAGGAGTGTGCATAGGATTTTCAAGAAGTGATTGCCACTTTGAAGCAAGGGGTTGGATTTGGCTCAGAGATTTGTTGCACAACTCAATTCATGTGGAAGTATAATTTGGTCAGTTTTTACCAGTTTGCAAGCAAGTGTTGGATTTTTGACACAAAAATAACTTAGTACTCAATATTGATTTATTATTTTGGTTCTCAAAAGGTGTGCTTGCTTTGGCCTTTGATTGATTGTTTTGATCATTCAATTTAGTTTGCTTTGAGTCAATTTTTCTTCCAAGATTAGTCCAAAGGTCACATAAGAACAAGTCTTAAGCATGTACAATTCAGTTTGACGTGATTCACTTCCAATTTTGGTTATGGTGGTATTCAAATTACAAAACCTTAGGCAACGCATAGAAAAATGAGTTCAAATGGGACTAAACTCATATCAAGTCACCAATTCCTTTCCAAGGCACAAACTCAAGTTCTTGTGAAAATCCTTTGAGATTCAAGTCCATGACTCACTCAAATTGTCCAAGTTTGTTCTAATTCTTTTTCAATTCCCATTCAAACTTCCAATTTAAGTTCTACTCACAATACAATGCTAGAGCTAATTTCTAAACAAGTCTCAAATTCCAACTCATGATAATTCATAATCCATCCTCTCTTTTTTTGTAGGCCATTTCAAATTTCAATTCTTAAGGTTTGAGTACATTTCCTTATTATAAATTCTTTCAAAAAATATAGGACAAGTTCATTACAAACAAGCTATAAATGAAGTGTAATTATAAGAAAATCAGAACTACATTTTGTGACTTGATTTTCAAGAAGGCGTGTTCCATGCATCATAACCAAAACTCCCCATTTTTCTTCTACTCCAAGTTGTGAATTTGAAACTTTGGTTTATTTGCAAAAGCAAGCAAAGTATTGAATGTAAGTTGCAGCGCATCCAATCCATACCATTCATCAAGTTCACATAACACCAACAATTCATCCAAAATTCACTACCATGGCAAAATTCAAAAAAAAACGTGTCATAAAATTCATTCAATTCCTAACTATTCCAAAGCTAAATACCACACCAAGCTTCAACTCAAGTCAGGGTTCAATTTCCAATGAGCAATCAGAATTTTATCAAAGCATTAATCAATTCATCATGTTCCAGCCCAAATCCAAGCAAATTTATTCAAAATCCAGCATGTCAAATTCATACTCAAAGTTCAGCACACATCAATTCACATACTCATGTTCATCTAGTTGCAAACATATTGTTCAAAGATGTGTCATACAAGGAATTAAAAAAAAAGAGCAAATTCATGTCAAAAGCAAGTTCATGTCACATAACAATTCCTAACTCAAGAAACTTTTTCCTTTTTCAAACGCAAAAACAAAATAGTATCATCTGGGTCACACTTTTGGTTTCACTACAGACAAAACCTTGAATCTAATTTGTTTCGTACGAGCACACTCCTCACCACTCACAAAAAAAAACTTTGAATTGATGTACTACCTTTTTACCCTATGCTTCTTCCCCAAGTTTTCATGTTAAACCGTTGGTTCCATGATTTTGTGATTGAAAAATGGTTCTATGATTGGCTAAATTTTGGTAAAACATGATCCCGCACTGATGTCATTGCCAATGTCATAACATCCACATCTACTGTTATGGCATTATTGTTGTCATGTGTTTTTTAGGATGTCATGACATCACTGTCTGGTACAGCAGGAGCTGCTATGTTATATCTCTTGACAAAGGTATTTTGGTTTGATGAGATCCTTTTGGATATACATCATCAGTGTGTGCAGGTCAGAGTGATTCATTAGGAACAAAGTGAAGAGTTAATTGGTGTTCATAAAAAGGATCTATGAGACTTTTTAGGAAACTATAAAACATTTGTTTCTACTGTTGTGAAGAAGAAGTGCACTACAAGGCAAGTTCAGTTAGCTGGCATAAAGAGAATTGGATGTCATACTGAATGTCATGACATCAAGTAGTTATCATGCACAGCAAGCATATTGGTTTTCTGTTATAATGCATGAGTAAGCTCAGGCTAGATTTCAGGAAATCGGTTAGGGTTCCTTAGGTATCTCAGACAAGATTCTAGGCAGTGATGAGCTTATCATGGAACGGCTATGACCTATTTGAAAGCGCCTTGAATTGTGAAAATTAGTTTTACTTTGTTAAATCTAATGTTTGTTGCTTGTGACCAGCCCAAGCCCAGTCTGCATTACTATTTAAGGAGGAGCGGAAGCAAGGGAAATCAAGCACTCACAACAAGAAAAACTTGAGTGTAGAATTAATGTCTAGGGTTTTGAGAGGCCATTGTGTGTGACTATGTAAGTCACCCTTTGTATCTTTGGATGCATAGTTGTAGACATGTTTAGGCTGTTAGGACAATGCTAATTGTTCACTTAAAGCTTTTAAGCAAGAGTGTATATGTGAGTGAAGAACTTTGTTCTTCACGTGTGTGTAGGAGTCTTAGGATTCCTTGTAGGCCAAGCAATTGTATGTTGTATGATTGCTCTGATTTAGTGTGTATGAACTGTTGTGTTCATTGTGCCACTCAAAGCTTTTAAGCAAGAGTTCCGTGTCTCTTGATCAAAGTTGTGAAGCAAGATCAAGGTGTGTTTGAAGAGTGTCTTCATATTGTAATTATGAATTATTTATCATTGTGGTGATTGAGGGGGAGTGAGCGAGGTCTCTTGTCTAGTGGACTCTAGGAAGAAGTGTCATTGGGTAGGTCTTAAGTGAAGAGTGCAAACGGATTGTTTGACTCTGAATTAATTCTACTAATAGTGAATTTCCTCCCTGGCTTGGTAGCCCCCAGATGTAGGTGAGGTTGCACCGAACTGGGTAAACAATTCATTGTGTTATTTATCTTTCTGCATTTACAATTTTGCATAATTTAAATGGTTAGATAAATAGTATGTATGTCTGCTGATGTTACAATAGACGCCATGATATTGGTCATGACATTGGTACAATTTAAAGTAATTTAAATTGGTTATGGTTTGTCCTCGTCCTTGTTGAGCAGAGATCAATGTTCTTGAGACATATGAGATCTGCATGCCAGAATTTCAATTGGTATCAGAGTAGGCGTCCTGTCTGTTCTAGATGAGATCTTGGGAGATACTTTCTGGTGGTTTAAACAAGGAGAAGTTATACGTGATTTGTTGATCTTGCTAAATGTTTGAGCTACTGCTTATGGAGTTAAGGAGAAGTGTGTGTTCACTCCTGCTGATGAAGGATTCTGTGTATCTGCTGTTGTGCCCTCTGATATAGAATCCCCAATGACCTGTTGAATGCTCTGACAGCTTGTGTAGGGCTTGATGAAGATGTTCTTTTGACGGTTCTGTTGCATATTTTTCTGATGGAAGAACTCTGATATCAACAATTCTAAAAGCTCTAGTCATTCCAACGTCAGGAGCAATGGGATGAAGAAAGCTGGTTGTTGATATATGGCTTCATACTTGGATGATTGGTTTTATCATGTACCTTGAAGTCAATTTGAAGAGAAGAGCTCTTTCAGAAAGATAGTCTGGTTCTCATGTTGTAAATGGATTTCTGAAGATCTCTGGTGCTGACAGATGGTATAATAGGAGGTGATTTATTTTCACCATTCATGCTTTGCAAGAGCTCTATTAGCAAGAGGAAGTCATATGTAGGTTGAGTCAAGGGTGTCAGCCTTGATGTTTCAGCCTTGGTATTCCTTAAGTTGTGTGGATTTAAGATCGATTGCTATGTGTGGACTACATACGTATTTAATTGGTTATCCATGAAGTTCAGATAAGGATTTAAGATTCATTGCTATTTGAGATATTCTCAAATATTTAATAGATTATCCTTAGTTGATGATCAAGTTGTCTCATTATTTGTAGCTCAAGTATCACGCCCTTGATCTGGTTGAGGATCTGATGTTCAACCAGATGTTGAGACATTCCATCAGCAGAGATTGTGCGGAATTCTGTTGATTCAAGTGAATCGCTATATCAAAGGAGATATAGTTGATAATCTTGGTACCATACACATGTGTGTTAAGATTTGACTTTATTCTAGTAAATTTCTTGGCAAAAAACTAAGACTAGAATGTAGTACAGATGAAGACATTTTCTCTTGGATCAGTTTATTGCAGTGCAGCAGGTGTGTTCTAGTCTCTACTAGAAGCATTGATATTCATCTAGAAAGTTCCCTGGAAAGAAACTTGTCTAGAATATGGTGTTGGTGATAGCAATGCTTAAGTTAGTTTATTTCTGATCCAAGTACATAGGATCATATGACCGTACTCATCTTGGAGGTCAAGGATAAGTGGCAGTTATCTCTGATTTTCTGAAGAAGTCTCTACTTAAGGAAAGCGGGATTCCTTTTGTAAAGATTTTTTTTATCCCTCCTCTCTGAAGAATCAAGCTTTGGCATGTTTGGTTTCTCTAAAGAGGAGTTCCTGAAGAAAATTCATTTCAAGGTATCTGTTAAAGCAGAATAGAGGGTGTCTAGTCTCTGTGAACATGGAACTCTTATTCTGATAGAGTGATAAGGTCATTCTAAGTGGAAGAATGAAAGCCTGAACTCATCAGCGGGATGTCTTATTTGATGTTGTGACATCAAGCAGTAACTTCAGGGCCTCAATGGATGTTGTGGTACATCATTTGAAGATAGGTTGATCTTCTCTGGTATGAATGGAATTTATGTTATTTCATGCAGGTTGGGAGAGCTGTTACAGGTCCAAGTCTTGGTGTATCTAAGTTGCCTTGCTATGGAGCATGTAGAAGATCAAGGTTGCTTGGTGGAGCTCTGAAGAAAGACGACATTAACCAAACAGTGGCATTTGGTTGGTCTCTAATGTGACTCCAAGCAGAGAGCTTGGAACTAATTACTCTTGTGCATAAGGGTAGTTGGTTGAAGATCAAAAAAGGTTCTGGTTCTATTCATATATTGGAGCTTGTGGTAGAAGCCCTAAGTTTCTTATGGAAGATTACCTTCCTTTGGAGATGTATTTGATCAAGTTGGTGGAGTTGTGCTCTCTGAATATCCTCAGATTGGATTACTGCTCAGATAGTAAGTCCAAGTGGTTAATGTATGGTGTCTGTCAGAACATCACTTTGTTTGTTGGACTAGAGGATCTGTTGTGGAACTCATGATTCACATTCTGACTAAGAAGTACTCTATCTTGTCATACGGGAGAATGATGAGGTAGAAGGACTGTCTTGGAGTATGATGTGAAGGCATTGTACAAGACTGGAGTGGTTCATTGCATGAAAATCTGGACTCAAGAGTGAATATTCACCAGTTAAACCATAAACTTTCTTACTTATCATATGGTAGAATGATGAGGAAAGAATGTCTTGGATTATGAGGTGTTCAGGCCAGAAGTCTTGTGGAGGAGTGGTAACTCTAGAAAGAAGTGGAGCAGTTTGGTACCTTCTCACTGTATGAGAATGAGGTTGGTCTTGAGATACTGTGGTGATCTTGGAGCAGCTTTTATAGAAGATAGGGGGAGAGCTTCTATCTGATGGGTGTACTAGTTGCTTGTGGTTTAAGCAGTAAGTGAATGCGTTCAGCAGGTGTGTTGAACAGAGAGTGAGCTCTTGAAGACTTGAAGATGAGTCTTATGTTTTCCATTCATGTGCTTCTAAATGAGCATTGGTTATCCTTGATATGGGGAGTTATACTTCTATCTAGGATTTGTTGCTACAAGAGTGCAGTTATGTATCAAGATTGTTTGTGGTTTCAAACAGTTTGGGATTTTATGAAGGATGAATGTCAGATAAGATGTTGTGACATTGTGTTACTGCTCTAGCTCATGGTGAACATAACAAGTGTATTACTTTTGGTTCTGGGTCTATAGATCAAATCATACGTGTACAAGCTTAGTGGAAGTAAAATAAAGGTGAGAGCCTTATGATATAACCTCTACTGAAGGGACTTGTTTTGGTCAGCAAGACTTTTGGGCCTCTATCCAAGTGCTTTGTCTGGTATTTGTATGGCTGACATCATCAGCTTTGATTCTATGCACATGTATTTCCATGTGCTTGGGTTCTCTCTTTTAGGGGGAGCACTGAGTGTGCATGACAGGGGGAGTTGTGTACCTGGCTGATGTGTAACTGCATTGCTTGTGTTGACATTGTGTTGATATGGAGCTATGTACAAATTTGGTTTTTGTCTGGGAGAATTTATTTTTCTCTACAGAATATTTTTGTGTCTCAAATTGGGGATTTAAAATCAATTGCTACTTGGCAAGTATTTAATTGATTATCCTTTAATTGGCGATGTCAAAAGTGTCACTTCTGAAGGTGCAGCTTCAGACAAGGCAAGAACTCAAGATTCAATGACAATGTTCAAGGTAAAGCCATGTGGAATTGATTCTGTGAATCATGGTGTATGGTTGCTTGTCATGAAGATGGTCATGGTGAAGAATCGTTCTATTGATGGATTTGTACAAGAGGAGATGTAGTTCATGCCATGGTTCTTACAGTCTGACTAGTTGATGAAGAAATTATATCTTAAGGTGCTTAAGAATAATTTTTGTAATGTCAGATAGGGTGTATGAACATTGTGTCTCCAAGGAAGCTTCATGAGAGCTTATTTCTCTCTATGATGTTCTGGTGTTTGTCATGATCTCGTAAGCTGCTGCAGGTGTGCTCTTCTGAGACCTTCGTATGCATGACATCTTGCCTATCCAAGAAGTTATGACAACTTGTGAGGATGCGTTAGGCCATGGTGTATTCTCAAGGAGCTGTGGTTGAGTGTGTTCAGCAGGGGGGTTTAAGACCAGGTCCGTGGATTATTGCTACAGTGGTGCAGTGTTCATATTGATGGGGATCACGCAGTTTGTGTATCTCTTGAGAGATTGTGAGATGACTGGATGTTTGGACACCATGTGCAATATGTACATTTACTCCATTTTTTTGTCAATTGTTGACTAAACCAAGAGGGAGTAAAGTGTTGTTGCTACTGCTAAGGAAAGAGTAGGTGCAACTATTGAGGGGGAGCATGATAGTTTGAGAGGCTGGTTGTCTTGAGAAAACTACTGTTGCTGCCTTGATAAGTTGTTTGGTTGTTTTAGCCAAAATTTACCAAAGGGGGAGATTGTTGGTTCCATGATTCTATGATTGACCATGGTTCTATGATTGGCTAAATTTTGGTAAAACATGATCCTGCACTGATGTCATTGCCAATGTCATAACATCCACATCTACTGTTATGACAATACTGTTGTCATGTGTTTTTCAGGATGTCATTACCAATGTCATGACATCACTATCTGATACAGTAGGAGCTGCTGTTTTATATCTCTTGACAGATGTATTTTGGTTTGGTGAGATCCTATTGGATATACATCATCAGTGTGTGCAGGTCAGAGTGATTCATTAGGAACAAAGTGAAGACTTAATTGGTGTTCATAAAAAGGATCTTTGAGACTTTTTAGGAAACTATAAAACATTTGTTTCTACTGTTGTGAAGAAGAAGTGCACTACAAGGCAAGTTCAGTTAGCTGGCACAAAGAGAATTGGATGTCATACTGAATGTCATGACATCAGGTAGCTGTCATGCACATCAGGCATGTTGGTTTTCTATTATAATGCATGAGTAAGCTCAGGCTAGATTTCAGGAAATCTGTTAGGGTTCCTTAGGTATCTCAGACGAGATTTTAGGTAGTGTTGAGCTTATCATGGAACGGCTATGACCTATTTGAAAGTGCCTTGAATTATGGAAATTAGTTTTACTTTGTTAAACCTAATGTTTATTACTTGTGACCAGCCCAAGCCCAGACTGCATTACTATTTAAGGAGGAGCAGAAGCAAGGGAAATCAAGCACTCACAAAAAGAAAAACTTGAGTGCAGAATTAAGGTCTAGGGTTTTGAGAGTCTATTATGTGTGACCTTGTAAGTCACCCTTTGTATCTTTGGATGCATAGTGGTAGACATGTTTAGGTTGTTAGGATAGTGTTAATTGTTTACTCAAAGCTTTTAACCAAGAATGTATTTGTGAGTGAAGAACTCTGTTCTTCACGTGTGTGTAGGAGTCTTAGGATTCCTTGTAGGCCAAGCAATTGTATGTTGTATGATTGCTCTGGTTTAGTGTGTATGAACTGTTGTGTTCATTGTGCCACTCAAAGCTTTTAAGCAAGAGTTCTGTGTCTCTTAATCAAAGTCGTGAAACAAGATCAAGGTGTGTTTGAAGAGTGTCTTCATATTGTAATTGTGAATTATTTATCACTGCGGTGATTGAGGGGGAGTGAGCGAGGTCTCTTGTCTAGTAGACTCTAGGCAGAAGTGTCATTGGGTAGGTCTTAAGTGAAGAGTGCAAACGGATTGTTTGACTCTGAACTAATTCTACTAATAGTGAATTTCCTCTCTGGCTTGGTAGCCCCCAGATGTAGGTGAGGTTGCACCGAACTAGGTAAAAAATTTATTGTGTTATTTATCTATCAGCATTTACAATTCTACACAATTTAAATGGTTAGATAAATAGTCTGTCTGTCTGCTGATGTTACAACAGACGCCATGACATTGGTCATGACATTGGTACAATTTAAAGTAATTTAAATTGGTCATGGTTTGTCCTCGTCCTTGTTGAGCAGAGATCAATGTTCTTGGGACATATGAGATCTGCATGCCAGAATTTCAAAACCCTAATCAAACCCTATATAAGCAACACTATTCATCAACACAAAGAA
Organism: Lathyrus sativus; assembly: GCA_963859935.3. Classification (NCBI taxonomy): domain Eukaryota; kingdom Viridiplantae; phylum Streptophyta; class Magnoliopsida; order Fabales; family Fabaceae; genus Lathyrus; species Lathyrus sativus. Next base: position 467,525,841 of record OZ012736.1, on the reverse strand, counting down.
GACAAAACCCTAATTTTATCATCTCAGCAGCCACGCATCAGAACTAAAAAAACCTAATTTTCACTAATGCTCAGATTTTAGAAGCATTTTGAGTCTCACGTTGAGACTCAAATTTGTTTGAGCTAAAAGGCCACCCAGAGCACCTAATCACACGCAGAGAAATAGGGAACACGAAGAATAAAAAGAAGAAGAATACAATAAGGAAAGAAAACGAGAGTAAAGGAATGTGAAGTCTAACCTTTATCGGAGTTAAAAAAACACTCATACTTGCTCCGATTTGGATAGAAATCCTCTTCCATAGCTCATTTTAGTATGATAACTTTGTTTGTCTCGTGATTCTGATTCAAATCCCTCAAATAATTGTTTGTTTCCTCCACTTCTGAGTAGATCTAGGTTTCATGATTGGAATTCTATTTCTGGGTTTTAGGTTGAGATTTTGAGGCATCTGAGCTCGGATTTAGACTCATAGCCTTCGGTTTAATGGGTGGGTTGAGAGAGAAGGCTCAGTATGAAATGAGGGTGAGTGGAGAGAAAAAGGGTGACTGGAGAGAGAGAGAGAAGGCTCAATGTGAAATGAGGGTGAAATAACCTGTTTCACCTGTTTTATTCCACCAGCCTTGTTCTATTTTTGATGTGTATGCGTGGACCTTTCCACCGGTGACATGTGTCACCGGTTTTTTACTTTTCCACCATCCTGCGTAGCGCGTTGTTGTGTAGTCCACCTGTTCCTTCCATCCTGTTTTGGATTTTCATTTGACCTTGATCAGATCTAAGATTTGAAGGCTCTAACATGAGGCTCATGGTGGAGTCTTCCTAGACTCCACCCACTGGATCAGCGAGCCAGCTATTTTGGGCTGGGTTTAGGCTTGCTTTTGGCACCCCCTACCCATATGTTTCTCCTTCTATATTCTTACTGTCTGCACCCCTTGTTTTATTATTTATTTTATTTAGTTTTTTATTATGTTTTAATTATTTGATTAGTCTTAATTGGTTAGTGTTTTTTTTATTAATTTTTTAGAATTAATTATTTAGTTGTTAACTAAGGTTAATTAATTAGTTTAGCTTTAATAATTTAATTTTAATTAGATTAATTAGGACATTAATTAGATTTCATTTTGAAGTTAATTTTGATTAGTTTAGATTTTTTAGGTGTTAATTTAAATCTTTGATTGTAATTTAAGATTTCATTTTTGGATTAACTCTTAATATTAATCTTGTGGTTAACTTTAATCTTGTTTGTTTATTTTTGACTAAACCTAGATTTTAATTTTAATGGTATTTTTTTTATTAATCTTGATTTTAGTTTTGGCAATTGTTGTTGGCATCTTCTTATGGATATTCTTGTTTAATTGATGATTTTGATTTTGATGCCTACCTTGTTTAATGCTTGATTAAATGTTGATCAATGTGTGTTTTGTTTCGTTTCTATTTGTGATTGATTAGTATGGCGTTTACTTGTGCTTGTTCACATGATCCCTTAGGATTCCTAGTTCCACTTAATTTCTGATTAAGTTGGGAGTAGGAGAGACATTAAGCTTTCAATCCTTTGCATGATAGCAATTAGGATAGTCCCTCTTCGATCTCAACTTTAGGTCCATCATTTGTATGACAATATTAGGTAGACTTCTCTTTTATCTCAATCTTAGGACAATTTTGTATGATAACATTAGGATCCAGTTTCCCTTAGTGTTTTCTTTTCAACCTTTGAGTCTTCTCATCTCATCTCAAAACAATTCTAAGACACTTAATAAAGACGATGAATATTGTGTGCCACGAGACTTAAGTATATGGGGAATGATAAATGAAGGGTCTCTCCTTACTTGTCTTTAGTGTTTAATGTACGTCCCGTCTGGGGGAGATATGTGACGTATTCGTTCATATATCATAGCCTTTAATACAACATGAATCTCAAATAATATCAATTCACTTTTCTAAAACTCACAAACAAACTTCAAACCTTTTTATCCTTCGAGGTTGTGTTTCAAACTCATTTTCAGAAAAGAGTATGTTATTTTTTTGTTCTACTGAAAATAGGCATCCACCCTAACTACTGGAATGGGAACTTAGCGTCACTCATAAAAAACACTTAACCAACTTGTGGTTTAGTTTCTCAAACTACGTTTGCTCTTATTTCTCATACCAGATGAGAATACGTAGGAACAAGACGACAAAGTCTTGGACATCACCATTTTCTTCTTTTATTCGTAGTTAGCCGAACTACGTTTGCTATGATTTCTCATACCAGATGAGGATACGTTCGCACAAGGCGGTGATGTCTTGGCGAGCAACCTTCTCCCCTTTCACTCGTAGTTTTTCGAACTACGTTTGCTCTGACTTTCTTATTGCACGAGGGAATACGTAGGCATAGGGCAGTGATGTCTTATCGAGTCTCTTTTTTCTTTTTTTTCTTTATTTTTTCATTTAGTAGTAGGCTTTAGATAACTCACCTTTTGATTAGACAACAAGCGTAGATTCCGTTGAGTACAACGGATGTAAGTGGGTGCTAATACCTTTCTCTCACATAATCGACTCCTGAACCCAATGTTTGGTTGCGATGACCTTGTCTTATCCCTTTCTTTAGTTTTTCTTCGATCGTTTCCTTTCCTTCCTTTAGGATAAATAACGTTCGCTGGCGACTCTTCTGTTGGTTTCCGCCAGTTTTTTTTTCGCAGTTGTGACAGTACCCAAAATTTTTGCGTCCACCCATGCATCAGTTGGTTCCACCAATGTCATGACTCTCCAAGCCACATAGTCGACTTTAGAGTGCTCATCGGGCGTGACCTAAGAAACTATATATTGCCTACCACAGAGCTCTAAATGGGTCCTCACTTCAGCATCACTAGGTTCGCGGTAATTGTTTCTCAGGTAAAGTTGGACGAAATTATTAGCTTGTTTTCTCATCCCTCTATTAGCTTGTGTTTCCTTCTTAGTCAAAACGTGAGGGGCATCGTGAATTTAGTATAATTCCCCTCTTCATCATCATCTGATAGAAGGTCATTGAAAGAGTCAAATGAAGGAGCCCCCTCACCAAGGTAATTCCCATATACCCTTTCTGAATCAAAATCGTCATACTAGGATATGATTTCTTGTCCTAGACAATCACAAGGAAGGGGGGAAAACATCATATATACCTCATTCCCATAACAGAAAAAATATCGCTATAAGAATCACTCACTGGGTGAATAATACTATCACTAATCTTGGCTAGGAAACAGGAAATGTTGAAGGTAAACACTTGAGTTGCAAATGGTACATGGTTATATGAGTTTGGTGAAGCAAAGTAAATGAAGAAAAATAGACTTTGATAAAAAGAAACGATAGCTGATGAACATTTTTAGGAAGGAAGAGAATAAGATGTTTGCTAAATGAGAATGGTTATAATTGAACTTGAATGCCATGGATTCCAAAAGTTTATTCATCACTCAACTTCTCCTATTTATAAGCAAAGATGATTGAACGATACAGATCAACAGTGGAAAGGAGTTATAGAAGCAACACTGAGATTTCACATGGGAAACGCGAAATAAATTCAAGTGCACTCTAGTGGACTATAAGCGACATCATATCCTAACTAGTCATGTTAGCCCATGCCTCAAAAAGAAGCAGCGAAATGTCTCAATGATGGAAAAGCATCTAATGCCTTTGTTCCCAGCTACCTTTTTAACTGACTCCCAAAGTCTTACCCCTAGTTCGCATTGGACAACATCCTTCACTACAACAGATAACGCTTTTCTTGACGAAGCTTTATCCTCGAACAATATAAAACCGAGGTATAAAGCTAATGTGTTCTATTTTTTATTATTTAAAAAAAACCACACATTCCCTCGGTTTTTCATTACACCGAGGTGAAAAAACAACCTAGTACAAGCTTTGATTCCCATCTATCGTAGTTTATGATTTTATTTGTTTATAAGTGTATGCAAAATTTTCTAACCCTTTAGTTTTTTATTTAACCGAGGCGTAAAATAATAAGATTAGTAAGTTCTGTGGTTTTTGTATTAACAACATTTTGGTAAAACATGCTGCTAGCAAGATGTTAAATCAGATGTTTTGTCATGACAGTCAAACATCATGTTCAGTATGATGTTGTGACATGTGCCAGGACATGTTATACTAGAAAGTTAGGGCATGACTATTTTGGTATTATTAGTGTAATTTTTTAGGTGTTTTAATTCACGCGCATGCATTATCCAAGGGAGGATATTGTCAGAACTTCTATTTTGACAGATAGTGTTGGTTTTCATAAAAAG